>CM053606.1:128411870-128456445 GCA_028646535.1 Procyon lotor | reverse complement strand
TAGATAGATAGATAGATAGATAGATAGATAGATAGATAGATAGATACTTAACTTTGTCTCTTAGGTCCAGTAATCACCTTCTCTCATCCCTGTGGACTTATGTATTAAGAGCTCATACACACACCCTTGAAAATAGTCCCCTCACATTTAAGACACCCCAAATTAGCCCCTGCTGAGGGTGCCATCTATTTTCTGTTTGGACCCTGATTGATCAAGAGCCTGGACTATGACATTCAAGTTTTTCCTCCTCCCTAGTAGTTAGCACCCAGGCTTCTGTCCTTCACTTAGCAGATGCCAGAAGAGAACTTTTAGAGAATTACCTGTCAGTACTAACCTCCTCTCCATAGCTGGTGTCCTCAGCTCTTTCTAAGTCCTTTCGTCTTCTTCTTTCCTACCATGAACTTATGGAAACAGAAGTGGTAAATGACCGCAAAACATTTGAAAATATATTGCCAGCATGAAATAATTACAGTCATCCTTTCATCAATTCTATTTTTGATCACTTTTGGTCACTTCGCCATCTTTGTATACTAATACATTAATATATAAAAATTATAATCAGTTGGGAAAAGCTAAACATTCCATCTCCTATGTAATGATGTAAGGGGAATGTGTGTGATTTAGTTAATTTGAAATATTGTGGAAAGCAACAAACAATAGAAATGGTATCTGGGATAACATCTCTGGGCCTGGGTGGGGATGTCTGGTAATATTTGAAACTCGTTAAGGCCTTCGCACATTCTATTCCCCTGCCTGGAATACTCTCCCTTCCTCTCCCACTCTTCTGGCTAATTCCTATTTATCCCTCAGTATTCTGTCTAAATGGCACAACTTCAGATAAATCCCTGATCCCAATCTAAATTAACCTCCAACCTCCTGTTAATTTTCTCTGATAGAACCCAGTTCGTTTCCTTCTTCATACTTATCACAATATAAGTATATATTTATTTGTGTGTTCATTGTCCAATGTCCATTTCATACATGAAGACAAGAACCAGGTTTGTTTGGTTCCCCTACTATATTTGTACTTCCTGACATAGTACCTGTCAATATTAAGGGCCAATCTATAGCTGTGAAGTAAATGAGTGCACAGAGTTCTTAGGAAGTACCATGCATTTGTGAATCATAACTCCATTTATGCTACTGTTATCAATGGCAAATTATTTGCTTGCCTTAAGCTCAAGAGTGTGCCATAATTAGGACTATTGGATATCATTCTTTAGATGAAATAAATGTATGAATATATCTGCTATAGATTTGCATTTTATGAGTCATATTTTGTTCCAGGAAGTCAAAAGTCCAGCCAACTTTGCATAAAGAGTCTTTAAAAAAAAAATGAAGTTGTAAATGACTAGTTTTGTAATTAGATGGGGGATGCCTGCTGTTTTTGCCAGCACAGCTTCTTTTCCCTCTTAGGTTAAAAAACCAGGGACCATCATGTATGGTCTCTTAGGGATTGTGCACTGCAGTGGGTCCCATTCACATAGACGTTAGCATGAATCAGAGTTCTGAAGCTGTACAAGTTTGTGGCCCTGACGTAATTCTCTTCTTTTGGTAAATGTTCTTCACCCACCTAAATAGTCCAACCTGTGAGTCTGCTTCCTTGACCCAGAAGTTGACACGTGATCTAGGCCAGTTAGTCAAAGAACTGTCTCTAGAAACCACCACTGATTATTGTAGGACTAGGCTCATGACCAAGGGAGCCAACCAGCATTCTTTAAAGGGAAGATTATATGAATGGTAGGAGAGAAAGAATCTCTAATACTAAGAAGGATGAAGTCTAGGGCTGCTAGCGGTTCTTTCGCTACATAATAAAAGCTTACCTGCAAATAAAGTCAACATAGAAGAAAGGAGAACTGAAAGAAGGAGAAAAGGAGACAGATTATTGATGATATGGGTTGACCCCCAGCTCTGCCTAATCATGGGCTTTTTAGTTATGAGAGTTAATAAGTTCCCTCCCTTGCATAGGAGAGTTTGAGCTGAATCTCTGTCCCTTGCAACCCCAAGAGTCCTGGTTAAAACAGATGCATAAGCAAAACCATAAATCAGGAACTTGGAACTTGTTCTCTGCTTAACAGAAACTTAAATACGCTACTTTTGACAATGATATCATTTCTCTGCCCACAGCCCTCCAGTGCTTTCTCATGTTCCCCAGGGAAGAAGGCAACTACTCACACATGACCAGTTGGTACCTGTGTGGTCTGACTTTATCTCCCCCACTTTCCTTCGCTTTGCTTACTGTGCTCCAGGAGCCCTGACCTTGGCAGTCCTCCCCCTTGCCGCTCCTGTGCTCCTACCAGAAGGTAATTTGCACTCGTTCTCCCCTCTGTCTGGTCTCTGCTTCTCCCAGTTACCTTCTCGACAACATTCTGTTCTCTGTTCATATGCAAACCTCCCTCATCACCCCAACTAAAATCTTACTTTCCTCTTCGGTATTACTTTCCTAGGGCAGTCATAGCAAAGTATTACAATCTAGGAGGCTTACACAACAGAAGTTTATTATCTCACTGCTCTAAAAGCCAGAAGTCTGAGGTCAAGGTGTTGACAGAGTTGGTTTGTTCTGGACGCCATGAGAGAGAATCTATTCCATGTTTCACTCCTCGCTTCTGGCAGTTTGCTGGCGATCTTTAATGTTCCTTGGCTTGTAGAAGCATCACCCAGATCTCTGCCTTTATCTCCACATGATGTTCTTCCTGTGTCACATTCTCCCTTTTTTATAAGGACACCAGTCATTGGATTACAGCCCACTCTAATGGCCTCATCATGACTTGATCATCTGCAAAGATCCTATTTCCAAATGAGGTCACCCATCACCCATTCACAGGTACTGGGACTTCAGTCTTGGAGGGGATACAAGTCAACCCATAATACCCTTCTTATCTTGCCTTATTTTTCTTTATAGTATGTATCACTTTCTGACATATTATAGACATGTTTTTGCCACTTAATATCTCTCTCTCTCTCTCTCCCCCAACTAGGATGTAAGTTCCATGAACATGTGGATATAATGTTATTTAAAGCAGTGCTTAAGTGTATAGAAGGTATGCAATCAAATATTTGGTCAATGAGTGAATACTAAAGAGGAGAATAGATTCTCTAGTTTTAAAATATTAAAGTCTGAAACTTCTCTTTGCATAGTCAAGAATTTGAAGAAACTTGGGTGCCTGGGGGGCTGCCGTCGATTAGGCATCCGATTCTTGGTTTTGGCTCAGGTTATGATTCCAGGGTCCACGTTCAGTGTGAAGTATGCTTAAGACTCTCTCTCTGCAGTTTCTCTCTCTGTCTCTCTAAAATAAATAAATAAATAAATCTGTTTTTTAAAAAAAGAATTTGAAGAAACTAAGACTTCTCCAGTTTCTTTAATGTACATATCTGGAGTCTAAGACTCACTGGAGATCTATCCTAAATCTCTATCACAAACTAACAAATACCGTTACTTTGAAAATAGAAGACTGGCTAGAAACACTCTGAGGAAGAATGGAATTTGGGAGCGGTAGGTTGAGAGAGGACATGGGAGAAGTGGTAGAAGTTGAATGAGGTTAAAAGTGGTCAAGTTATGGCAAAATCTAGAAGCAGTGATCTTTATGCCTGACTTCATGACAGTGGCCTTCAGTGGAGTCACATTGAGTTCGTTACACATTAAAAAGCATTTTTTAGGGGCACTTGGGTGTCAGAGTCAGTTAAGCATCCAACTCTTGATTTCGGCTCAGGTCATGATCTCAGGGTCATGGGATTGAGCCCCACATGGGGCCCTGTGCTCAGCGAGGAGTCTGCTTGTCCCTCTCCCTCTGCCCTTCCCACCACTCTCTTTTTCTCTCTCTCTTTCTCTCTAAAATAAATGAAGTCTTTAAAAAATAAATAAAATAAAAAGCATTTTTAATGTGAAAACAAATTTTGCCTCCTGCAGATATTAGAAGGGTCCCCTGGGGCATTTGTTGTGATGTATTATCTGTAGATAATTTTATCAAGTTGTCTTATTATTATCCATCTTTCATCTGATGCCCCCATTAGACTATGAGATGAGGGGCAGGAGGCTCTGTCTTTGCTGGTCCATAGACAGTCAAAAGACAAGTGGTGAATTAAAAGAAAATATTTGCAGCATATACACGCAAAAAAGAGTTAAGAGCCCTTACTTACATAAGGCTTCTCTAAATCAGTAAGAAGACAAATGACCCAGTGGATCAAAGAAAGTGCAGGTGCCATATAAACATTAAAAGTTGCTCAATCTTGCCAGTAGCCAGGGAAATGCAAATTAAAATAATAACAAAATTGAATTTTTGCCCATCTGCTTGGCAGAAGTTGAAAAGATTGATAACTTCCAGGCTGGTGAGGGTGTGGGTGATCAGACACTTTGAAACTTTTGGGTATGGGACAGTACATGGAACTGTATTGTTCAGATTTGAAATACATTGACCTTCGACCCAAAAATCCCATGTTTCGGGGCACCTGGGTGGCTCAGTCGTTAAGCTTCTGCCTTCGGCTCAGGTCATGATCCCAGGGTCCTGGGATCGAGCCCCGCATCGGGCTCCCTGCTTGGCAGGAAGCCTGCTTCTCCTGCTACCATTCCCTCTGCTTGTGCTCCCTCTCTCGCTGTGTTTCTCTCTGTCAAATAAATAAAATGTTTAAAAAAAAAAAATCCCATGTTTAGGAATCTGTCCTGCAAAAGAGTCAGCCTTCAAAATGATACAGATCAATAAGGCCACAGAATTTCAATATCCGAAAGACCGAGGGGTGCCCATTTGGTTTTAAACAAATCAAGAATATGATATTTCTTGTACTTTGGAATTTATGGAGTAAAATTCCTGCTCTCTACAGAATTAATTATTAATTAAATAGCGTAGTCAACATTTATCAAATGGCAAGTAGAGGCAAGGGATATAGTCAGATTCCTTGAAATGCTGTACTAGAGACTTATTTATGAATATTTAAGACAATTAACTCTTTAGCTTTTACCATTCCCTTACTAAACCAGTCTCTCACCCAAAAGTGAACTTAGGTGAGAAGTGGAAAGGGCAGGCGTGCACTCAGCTTTGGTTCCAAATGTCACTCTGTTCTCACTGTCCCTGGTTGTTTTCTGTTTGTAATGAAAAAGGGAAAGTGCAACTTAGAGCAAGAATTTGCCACAACCACTTTCTCATATTCAGGGAGTGGCTTCATGCTTTATATTTATAGCCAGGGTAATAGGCTATAAATATATAAAGGTAATAGGCTATAAAATATCAGGTAATAGGCCTCTTTTTTTTTCTCCTGAATATGTTTATTTTTTTAGTGTTCCAAGATTCATTGTTCATGCACCACACCCAGTGCTCCATGCAATACGTACCCTCCTCAATACCCACCATGGTCATGGTTCAACTCTCCGATTTCCAAGACTCCTCCAACTAGGAAGGAAGCTATTTTTATCCTGTTAACTGCTCTGCATAACAACGGGAGAAGAACCTGGACTTCTGGTAGATTGAGGAAGGAGAGGAAGGTCAGGGAAATGGGTGAGATTTGTGGGGGTTTGAGGGCGAAGGGGAGGCTCAGCCAGCGCAGGGTACTGGCGGCCTCAGGAGCGTTAGTGTCTCTGACGCTCCCTCCCCAGTTCGCAGCCCAGCTGGGAGCCGCACAGTGCATGGTTGTCCACAGCCTTCAGCTTATACCTCCTTCAGGAGCCACTCCAGCCTTTTTATTAGGAGGTGGGGAGGGGTCCTGCTCTTTTCAGGGTAGCCTGTAGCAATGACTGAGACTGGCCAGGGACAAGACCTAGCTCTTCCCATCTTTACTGGGCAAGCTGTGCTTTGAGCATCCCTGATTCTGGCCCAGCGTTGGTCCAGCGGGCCTGGGTTGGAGGGCGCCCCCCCTGCCCAAGCGGGCTTGCCTCCCCTTTGTCTTCACAGCTTTACTCCCCCAGAAGCTTTCCCCTCCCCACCCCTTCCCCGACTCAGCACCTGCTCCCGGGAAAGCCCACCTGGCACACCTAAAGCCCCCACGTTTGCAACTGCAGACGTTTCACAACAGTGGGGATCTTTAAGACACGAAAAGGAGCTTTTTCTCACTCTAATTTCAAGTTCAGAATTTAAAACCGAATAATCGCCAATCTGTTTTCTGCCACACAGGCACTGTTTAACCTTGACTGATGACCGATTTTGTCAGAGCAAACAATCACAAACTCCCTCTGGAACGTCTTCCTTTTCGTCCTTTTTTGTTGTTAAAAAGAAATGACAGAAATTCTGGAGGGAAAAGACCTAGCAAATATTGCGACAAAACTCTCTGACTTTTATGAACAATAGACCCCTAGCTTTAGCATAAGAGAAGATCTTGAAGTTTCTCCCAGTGAAAGCCTGTCACTTTGCAAGGGAGCATTCGTCCACAGAGCCCTTGAAAATGGTCATCCAACAAACACGACTTTGCAACCGTCTTAGTAAAAACAGTTAACATTTCAAATAATTATAACTGTTTGCATTATTCAGGATTACTGTCATACTTGGTGGTAACAGCCACCTACAGAAACTAGCACTTAAGTTATTCAAGGAGAACAAAAAGTTCAATCTTTAGGATTCTTTTGTTTTCTGTTGGATACATTTTCCCTTTCCATTGTTTTCAGTTGACCAGTTGTATTTCTTAAAAAGACGACTCAGTTTTCTTTTGCAGAAAAGCAACACATAAAGCCACTTGGCCTTTCTGATCTATTCTGTGTGCTGGGGAACTTGTAATCATTAATTCAATACAGTGTGTTTTTGTGGGGAGGGGCATTCTTTTTTTTGTTAGGAGGAAAAAAATTACTTTAAAAATGTGTAACTTTGAAAATAACATTAATAAATAGTTATTGTTTAATAAACTTTTAAATACGTTAAGGGGGAAGTTAACATTCAAAATGATTTTTCTGTGTGTTTAATTAGGGGAATATCTTTGTCAACTCCTTTTATTCTCTAAATGCTAGGTTCTCTGCCCTCTTTTGTGATCTCTGCTGAAATTACACCTGCGCTTAGCTCTTTCACCTTTACAAAAAGGAAAAGCTCAACTTCAGACCCAGGTTGCTTGACCTTCATTTATCCACTTTCCCCCCAGCTGGCCTGGAGCAGATGAGGTTACAGGGAGATTTCTCAGCCTCGTAGGAAGACCTTGGTCCCTAGACTTTTCTCTGCTGCTGCCTTGATGAGCTCTGCTACATCGTCCACCCTCTGTCTCCTGTGACCCACTGACCCAGTAGTTCCCAGGGAAAAATGGCTAATGATCTAAGTCCAACTCTACCTGGGATAACACCATGGCACAGCCAACTTGTCTATACAAAAGGGTAGTTTGTTGAGTATCTTTTCTGTGCTACTAAAATTGAGACAGGGTATTTCCAAATTAGAGGCAGTCATTTGAGTGAACGGTATTTACTTAGGTGTCCTTGTGTGTATGTATTATATGTTGGCTAAGAGTGATGGAGTGTGTGTTCATAAGCACAGAGTTCAGGATATTTCCACATCTACAAGATGTATGTGTAAATGTTAGTGTAGCCCGTATCATAGATGGAAAATTGTTTTCCTGCTTAAATCTTAAAATAGTTTAAGTGGAATCTACCCAATAAGATTAATTACTGTTTTTAGTAATAGCTCAGGATAAATAGAGTTCCTTTGTAAGGAGCTTGTGATCTAAACAAGACTTGTCAAACGAATACCTATGAAAATTGGCTAAGAAAAGCCTAGGCTTCAGCATTTGGGGGAAAAACTGGTCTTAGAATAATTCTCCAAGCCAGGATTATTCAGAGTTCTGAAATGGATAAGACCTGATGATAATCATCTTTAATTAATTATGTATTACTAAATAATAATGTAGTTTCCCACTTATTAACTAAATATTCTTGGTTAATGGTAAGGGAAAGGAAGAGGAAGAGGAGCAGGCACAGAGCGGAAAGCTATCTGGCCTAGTCCTTACATTTATAAAGGGCTTTTGACTTTACCTCCAAAGGAGATGACACAAAAATATGCTCATGGGATTGGAAGAAGACACCCTCGTCCAAATTTAAAATTGAGATCCCCGACTAAAGTATATCACCTTTAGTGTAGTGTAGATTTAAAAAATTAAATCTTTAAATTATCTTCTGACTAGCACAACTGTTTTGTGTTGTAATTTTTGTGTTCTATAGTCATCATTATTAAAAATGTGAACATTCAAAACACAATCTTTATTTGTTTTTTTGAAGATATTTATTTTTGAGAGAGAGAGAATGAGCTCGGGGAGGAGCAGAGGGAGAAACAGACTTGCCGCTAAACAGGAAGCCCAATACAGGACTCAATCCCAGGACCCTGGGATCATGACCTGAGTCAAAGGCAGAGGCCCAATCAACTGAGCCACCAAGGCACCCTTAACACCACAATTTTTAATCCTTTTAGTGATTTAAAAAAAATTAATATACTGGGAATCAAAAATAATGGAGGTGGCCTGGACCTCTCTCAGCCTTTGAGAAGTTTGGCGATTATTTGGTTAGAATGCAGGTATTTCCATGCGGTAGCAGGAGCTTTTTCTTTCCCTTTCTTTCTTTCTTTCTTTCTTTCTTTCTTTCTTTCTTTCTTTCTTTCTTTCTTTCTTTCTTTCTTCCTTCCTTCCTTCCTTCCTTCCTTCCTTCCTTCCTTCCTTCCTTCCTTCCTTCCTTCCTTCCTTCCTTTCGTTGTTAACATATCATGTATTATTTGCCCCCAGGGGTACAGGTCTGTGAATCATCAGGCTTACACATTTCTCAGCACTCACCATAGCACATACCTTTCTCAATGTCCATAACCCAGCCACCCCATCCCTACCCTCTACTTCCAGCCACCCTCAGTTTGTTTCATGAGATTAAGAGTCTCTTATAGTTTGTCTCCCTTCCCAGTCACTTCTTGTGTCATTTTTTGCCTCCTCACCCCCCACGACCCCCCACCCTGCCTCTCAAATTCCTCATATCAGAGAGATCATATGATAATTGCCTTTCTCTGACTGACTTATTTTGCTTAGCATAATACCCTCCAGTTCCATTCATGTCGTTGTAAATGGCAAGATTTCATTTTTTGATGGCTGCACAGTATTCCATTCCATAGTATTCCAATAGTTTGGCTATTGTGGACATTGCTGCTATTAACATTCGGGTCACGTGCCCTTCTGATCCCTACATTTGTATCTTTAGGGTAAATACCCAGTAGTGAGATTGCTGGGTCTTAGGGTTGCTCTATTTTCAATTTTTTGAGGAACCTCCATACTGTTTTTCAGAGTGGCTGAACCAGCTTGCATTCCCACCAACAGTGTAGGAGGGTTCCCCTTTCTCCGCATCCTCACCAACATCTGTCATTTCCTGACTTGTTAATTTTAGCCATTCTGACTGGTGTGAGGTAATATCTCATTGTGGTTTTGATTTGTATTTCCCTGATGCCGAGTGATGTTGAACACTTTTTCATGTGTCTGTGGGCCATTTGGATGTCTTCTTTGCTGAAAATATCTATTCATGCCTTCTGCCCATTTCTTGAATGGATTATTTGTTCTTTAGGTGTTGAGTTTGATAAGTTCTTTATAGGTTTTGGATACTAGCCCTTTATCTGATATGTCATTTGCGAATAGCTTCACAGGAGCATTTTCATATAAGCCTAAGAAACTATAGACTAAGCAATCCAGAAAACAGGAAATTATAGGAAAGGGTAAATTGTATGTTTCAAATAAAAACTCATTGCATACTCTTTTTTTTACCTTTATATTGGATTTTATGGACTTTGAGTATTTCAGTCTTACTATTCCAACATATTAATGCATATTTAAGATATATAATATCTGCACCTTGAAAGCATATTTTCTCAGTGTAAAGCCACTAACTGGTTTTGGTAAACTTCTAGAACTCACATGTGTGTGAAGCTGTGAATATTCAACCAGAGTAAGCTATATGCTGAACAAAAATTTTTGGACACCCAAGGGTTGAAATGCTAAAATAAAACCTGGTGGATAGAGGGTCTTTGAAAGACAAGTCTTACAGCAATGTCTTAAAGGAGAAAGGAGTGACAACTAAAATAATAAAAAAGTCAACTGTCATGAGTTAGAAGGGAAGGTTAATCCTGGGTAACAGGTCAACAGAGGTCATTATCTAAATTATAAATATCCTGAAAAAGAACTTCTTCCTCTTGTTTGCCTAGTTCCCACAACTGCATTGTCTCCTGGGGAAGCATTTATGGTTATTTCAGCAAATTCAGTCCAGAGTCAGAGAGACAACCATTTTTTAACAGACATAACAAACCATTATTTAACAGACTGGAATATGAAGGCATCGTCCAGTTGGAGTTGGCAAAGTAAATCTTTGAAACCAACAGGCATTGGTCCGGCCAAGGGTGTTTAGAGAAGACTAGGGGAGACAAAGATGCAAAGGGCACCAAAGGTGAAAGGAAGACTTGAGTCTGAATTCCATTTCTGCTATGGAGTTAATGTATTCCTACTGGTCCAAATGCAAGTGCCAATGAAAGGGGGAAGGCTCATATCATCAGCCCCACTTTGAAGAGCCCAGAGTTCTAAGAGATAAAATATAAGTTAATGAGTAACAATGGCACAAGATGTAACTTTCTAGGACTCCACAGAGGGCAGGTAGAGGAAGATTTTTAAATCTACAGTGGTATTCCAGGAAGGAGCAAGACAGACATAACTAATGGTTTGATTCATGGTGACCTGAAATCTCCTTCCAGAGGAACCCCATGAGTGATCCCGGATAGGCCCCACATATGTATAATCTCAGGTATTCCTCCTAGCAGCTCTGTGAGTTGGAGATTTGTACTCCCATTTGACAGAGAAGGAAACTGACCTCAAAGAGAGAGATCAAGTCATTTGTCCAAGGCTGAGTGGGAAAGTTGGGCTTTAGATCCATCTGACTCTAAAAATGATGCTATTTCCACAGTATCTTTCTGTGTCATTCTTACTGTTACTTTAACTATTGCTTGTAAATTGACTTGATTTCCCCAAGTGCACAGACTTGGACCTTGGAATCGTTAGTGATCCTTCCAATAGGTTATTCTAATTGAGCATCTAATAAGAGCTAGACATTGGGGTTAAAGAATTAATGAAATACAATTCCCACTCCCAAAGAGCATATAGTTCATACATGGAATCAGTTACTAAACCATATAAGATTCATTTCTCAGATATCTCTCCCCATAGTTCTCTTCTGAGTCTCTGGTATGGCCCTTCACTGCCTGGACAGTAGTCTTATAAGTGGTCTTTCTGGGGACAGCTGGGTGGCTCAGTTGGTTAAGCTCCAGTTCTTGGTTTCAGCTCAGCTCATGATCTCACAGTCATCCTGGGATGGAGCCCCACATCAGGGTCTGAGCTCAGTGCAGAGTCTGCTTCAGTGTCTTTCTTCCTCCCCCCTCACTCTCACTCTCTTTCTAAGAAATAAATAGAATCTTAAAAAGAAAAAAAGTGGTCTTTCTGTGCTATTAGCCAGATCATGGGAGACCTACTCAGAGGTGTGGGCAGGGTAATTTATCTCTCTCTCTCTCTCTCTATCTATCTATCTAAGATGCAGAGGAGGAGAGAGGGGGCACAGGAGCAGAGGGAGGGGTCCAAGCAGACTCTGTTGAGCTGAAGCCCAATGTGGGGCTCAATCCCATGACCCCAAGATCATGACCTGAGCCAAAACCAAGAGTTAGATGCTTAACCGACCGAGCCACCCAAGCATCCCAGGGCAAAGAATTTTTTTAAGTCATAGGGAGACATCCAGAAAGTAGCAACAGTGAGAAACTACAGCCATGCCTAGGGCCAAGATACTCCAGGGCTGCCGCTCCTTAGGAGCTACAGCCATGGAAGGAGGCAGCTGGGAAACGTCTCCTTGTGCCCTTCTGATCTATTGGAGCCCACCCCCTGCTCCTACTCAGAAGCCAGATGACCAAACAGAACCAGGACTGCAATCCCAGGGGTCAACTGCCCCATACAGAGAAGTGGAGAATGGATCAGCTAGGGGCAAATAGAGAATAGGCAGCTCTCTCTCTCTATTCATTCACTCAGCGAATGCGTACTGAATGTGTAGTCTGAGGCAGGTCCAGGGCCTAGACCTGTGAACAGAACAGATCTGTTCTTCATTGAGCTTACAGTAGGTGAGGCCCCTGAGAATGAGCCTAATGCAAACAGAAGGAAGGGTTGTGAAAAAAAGGAACACAGGTCAATAAGAGAGTATAAGGAAAGAAACTGAATCAACTTTGAGAGCCAGGGTGGGTTTCCCAGAGAAAAGGACAGGAACTGAGAGATCAAGGAGGAGATTAGAGAAGAGAGAAAGGACTGGAGAAAGCCTTAAGCGGAAGAGAGGGAAGGGTGAAGTGCCAGTGGCGGGAGGGAGCAAGGCTCATCCAGAAACAAAGAGAAGCACAGAGTGGAGGAAGGGGGAGCATTAGACGGACCAATGGCCTCGGTGAAGCTGGGAGGGGCCAAGGCCCATCATGGGAGGATTATTGGGCCAAATTAAGGACTTGGGTTGGTATCCTAACAGCAAGGGAGATTCTCAGCAACAGAGAATTATAATTCAGGAAGGGAACGAGGGTGGGGTCAGTCAGATGTCAGAACTGGTTTGGAATATCACTCTGGCTACAGAACAGAGACCAAACTGCAGGGTGAGTAGAGACCACCCCTCGGCTACTGCGGAAGTCCAGGTGAGAAAGAATGAGAGCCTGAGCAGTGATGGTGGCCATGGACACAGAGGCCAGTGAAGATGGGAAGAGCAATTTAGGAGCCGTAACAGGACTTGGCATGCATCAGACATGGCGGCAGGAGAGAAGTGCCAGGGTGACTCCTAGGTTTCTAACTTGAACAAATGATTAAGGTAGTCCCTGAGCTAGGAAAACATGGTAGGCCACGTTTGGGGATTGTTATGGGTTGAATTGTGCCCCCTCAAAAAAAGGTGTATTAAAATCCTAGCCCCCGGTACCTCAGAATGTGACCTTGTGTGGAAATAGTGTCTTTACAGAGGTAATCATGTCAAAAGGAAGTCATTCAGGTGGGTCCTACTCCAAAATGACTGATGTCCTTATGAAAAGGGGAAACTTGGGCCCAGAGACATGCACAGAGAGAGGACAACTGAGACACAGGAGAACACCAACTATAGGTAAAGGCATGCCTGAGGCTACGAGAGGCTGGGAGAGAGGGGTGGAACAGAATGTTCCCTGTGGTCCTCAGCAGGAACCACCCCTGCCAACGTCTAGATCCCAGACTTCTAGCCTCTGGAACTATGAGACAACAAATCTCTGTTTTGTAAGCCTCCCCGTTTGTGGTACTTTGTGACAGGAGCCCTAGGAAACTAGCATAGGAATGAAAATCAGAAATCTGACTCTAGACAAACTGAGTTTAAGGAGCTATCTGAGAAACAACATAATGAGGTAATTAAAAGCATGGACCCTGGAGCCATCAGCCCGGGTTGGGACCCAGGCTCTGCTATTTACCAACCGTGGGAGCACACTCTTGTTAGTGTAAATCTGTTAGACACAACAGCCCCCTCGTCTGTAACTAGGAGTAACACTACCCTTCTCCTAGGGTTGTCATGAGGAGAAAATGAGCTGATCATAAAGCACTTAAAATAGTTCCTGGCACATAGTAAGCACTATAGAAAAGTTTATTTACACAGAAGATACATAAAGCCTCCCAGTGTTGAATAGATTTGGTATTAGAGCCTGGAATTCAGGAGAGAGTTCTCCATCTTGAAATTGAGATTCACGGGCATGTAACTGAAACCATAGGGAAGAACACAATGTACTAGAGAGCACATGTGAGATGAGAAGAGGAGAGGACTTCTGGACAAGTCTTGACACCCCCAACATTTACGGCTAGGAAGAGTAGGTTGAATCATCAAAGGAGATAGAAGAATGTCTAGAGAAAACCACAATAAAATACCATCTCACACCTATTAGGATGGCTGTTAGGGACTGATTTGTGTGTCTCCCCACCCCCAAATTCCTATGTTGGAGCCCTAACCCCCAGTGTGACTATTTGGAGATGGGGCCTTTGAGATCATTGAAGTTAAGTAATAAGGATAGGACCCTAAACCAATAACCAAAAGCACTGATATCCTTATAAGAAGAGGAAGAGACACTGGAGTGCACACCTCTCTCTCTCTCTCACTCTCTCTCACTCTCTCTTTCTTTCTCTCTCTCTCTCTCCCCTAGCATGCACAGAAAAAAATGCCATGTGAGGACAAGTGAGAAGTTGCTGTCTGCAAGCCAGGAAGGGAGGCCTAATCAGAAACCAACCCTACTGACATCTTGATCTTGGACTTTTAGCCTTTAGAAGTTGAGAAAATCAATTTGTGTTTTTTAAGCTACCCATCCGTGGCATTCTGTTATGGCAGACTGAGCAAACTAGTACAATGACTATAATTTATAGAATGGAAAATAATGTGTTGGTGACGATGTAGAGAAATTGGAACACTCGTACATTGCTGGCGGGACGATAAAATGGTACAGCCACTGTGGAATACAGTATGGGGTTTCCTCAAAAAGCTAAACATATACTTACCATAGGACCCAGCAATCTCACTTCCAGATATATATCCAATTAATTGAAAACAAGGACTCAAACAGATACTTGTATGCCAATGTTCATTGTAGCATTATTCGTAAGAGCCGAAAGGTCTATCAGTAGATAGAGTATATCCATACAGTGGAATGTTATTCAGCCATAAAAAGAAATGAAGTTCTCCTACATGATAACATATGGATGATTCTGGAAGACCTTATAAATAAAATAAACCAGGCAGAAAAGGAAAAATATTATATGATTGTATTTATATGAGGTATCTAGAAGAGGCAAGTTCATAGAGACAGAGAGTAGATTAGACACTACCAGGGTCTGGGGGAGGGAGAGATGGGGAGTTATTTATTAGTAGGTACAGAGTTTCTGTTTAGGGTGATAAAGTTTTGGAAGGTGAAGGTCGCACAACATCATGAATGTTGTTAATGACACCAAATTGTCTATTTTAAAATGGTTAAAAACACAAATTTTATGTTATTTATGTTGTACCACAAAAAATAATAATAGCTAGAGAGTTTGGAAGAAAGCCAGAGTATGGCATCATGGAGCCAAGGAAAAGAAAGTTTACCGAAGGAGAAAGTAGTAAGAATGTGAAGAAAGCTGAATGACTGAAGTGATCCACTCAGCAAGAACTAGTCAGTGGGAAAGATGGTGGTCGGAGTCAGACACATGGGTGGAGGACTAAGTGAAAGAGGAGAAAATGTGGATGGTTGTAGCTAAGTCCCTCAGGAAGTTTAGTAAGATGAGAGCTGAGTATGTTTGATGTTGATGGGAAAGATACGGATTACAAAGACCAGTTACAGAAGAATGAAGGGATCGCAGGCAGAGGAGGAGAGAGGAGGGCGATGGCAAGTCGAGGGGATTCCGTGTTCCTGTGAAGTGGAAGGTGAGATCCACCAGCCGGGGGCATGAGACAGGCGGGTAGAAGTTGAAAACAGTGGGAAAGGTCTGAAGTCTTCATGTGGGCAAGTGAACAGAGGACAAGGGCGAGTTGTCTAGGCAGTCCTGAGGGCTGGTTGTAAGTCAGCCGTCTGGAATTTCTCTCGCCCCGGTTTGCCCTGGCGTGTGACTTCCTCCAGCACTGCTCAGCTATGGAGCCAGGGATGGAGAGAGCACAAGAAACACGGGCCTGCCCTGCGTTAGGCTTTTCCAAATGGTGCAAAATGGAAAGTGCGGGAGAGTTGAAGGCTGACGAGGCAAAAGCCAAGGGAAGGTTCCAGAGGGCCTAGGGCTCTGGAGGTGGAGGGGGTGGGTGGCCTGCGAGGTGAGGGGCTAGGAAGTAAAGAGCATGACTATATACCACACACACTTAACCCGGGAGTGTTGTTCAAGGACAATTTCAATCACGTCCCTCCCTTGGAGTCCACCAACTTAAGGAAAGACTGAGCTTGCATTAAAAGCCTTCCCCAGTAAGGCCCAGAGACCTCACTTTAGACATATCTCCAAAACCTTCTCTGTCATCTTCGGTCCCTTCTGTTCCTCTTGGAATACCTCCCCAGTGGTGAGCCAGACTGGACCAGAAGCTCTCCACTGCTTCCTCGCCTCTGTGCCATCGCTTACGTACGTTGCTCCCTCAGGAATGCCCTCTCCTTAACATAAATCAGTCCTTTCTCATTGTTTCTGTGGAATTTACTGCACAGCTCTATTACAGCACTTGTCACATTTTGTAATTTTTTTGTTTACATTTGTAGAGGGTGCCTGTTGTGCTCATCTGCCCGAGATCCCTTCTTCCATGACTCGTCTCCATTTTTTTGGTAACAGGTCCTCCCTGCAGGTAGAGATTTGCCCGTCCTTCATTCATGTGGATCTAACATGGCTCCCAAAGGTGGCTGCGGGACCATCTGGCTATACTCATGAGCACATGACCCAAACCAGGCCAATCGGCATCTTTTCTCAGGATCAGGTATGTGGAAAGCGAAGCGGTCTCTCCTCGTTTAGGCCTGCCAGCTGAGATGATGTAATCCAGAAGTTGTCTGTGGCCAATTTCCACACCAAGACTTCTAACCACTACCACAGAGAGGAAGCCCAATTGAAATGGGGCGAAAAAGAGGAAACCCAAGCCAGGATCACATCATTTGACTGATGCCACCTGATGCCGCCTCCCTTCACGGAACTCGCAATTGTACAAGCCATTCAAGTACCTTTTTTGCTTAAGCCAGCAGGAGCTGGTTTTGCTTACTTGCCCCCCAAGACAGTCTCAGGGAATATACATGTTGTCTCCTCTGCTAGACTCTGTGCTCAGCTAGACACAGACTTTTTGAATCACAGCATCTAACAGAAAGAGTGCTTAATAATAGGAACTAAATGTTGAAATCCTAGTGACCGTTCCCAGTCCAATTCAAATCTCATTTCCATCTATAAAAATTTTGATTGAACCCCCAAAACAAGTAGGATCGTTTTCAGAACCCTAACACAATTGCCTGTGACTCCCAATGGCATGTTATAGATTTTGCTTCTTATTTTGGTTATTTGTGTTCTTGGCCATCTCTCCCTACCAGATAGTAAATACATTGGATGCAGGGCTTAAGTGTGTATGGTAGCTGCTCAATTAAATGTAACTATTCTTAATTGCACTCCCATGTGCCAGCTGTGCAGAGGCAAAAAGAAAGATGGGGGAGATTCAGTCTCTGCTCTGAGGCACTTGAAACACACATTTAGCAAATAATGTGAATTGCCTTGGCCTGAATAGAAAATGAATAGAGAAGAAAGCAAGTAGCCTAGATCCTTGTGGAGAAACAAAGCTCTAGACTGAGAGCAAAAGATATTTTTATCAGGAAGTGTTAGAAGAATGCAGAACAAGCTCGGAAACATTTTATAAATAGACTAGGAACCAAATATCCCGGAAAGATAAAGCCACTTATAAATGAAGTCAAACAGAGCATTTCCACAAACATAAATGAGCAACCGTAGGAGTCAGCAAATCCTCTCTTCATTTGTCTCCAGATTTCTTTCCAACTAAATAAGGAGGAGACAACATCCTCCGCGTGTGTCTAATCCTAGGCAAACAACCGCTACAAAATGCCCCACTTCTCCAGAGAACACTGAGGAAGCTTAATTGTTTCAACTATTCCAGCCCTATGTTAAATATGGTGGCAGAATTTCATTCAGCTCTGCATCCCCCATGCACCACTGGCCCTGAAACTTCCAATCTGCTGGTATCTGTTGAATGAGTGGTGAGCCACTCGAATAATCAAATCTTCTCCCTCAGGTGTACTCCTATCCAACTTCCTCACACTGTTTTCTCTGCAGCTCCTATGAGGTTTAAGAGTCCAGCCCTGGACAGCCAAATCGAAGCACAAGTTTATGCAAGAATCCAGGAATCTTAGTCTAATCTCTGGACAGCCTTAGGGGAATCGGGCAAAAGGCATCTGGGTAAATTTGCCCAAAGTGATTACGTCATCTCAGCAGTAATAACATTGCTCGGTGTCCTCAGTCCCCTGAAAGCTTTCCCCATGGCAGTTAAGATGTGGGTAGGCCAGCTGGCTGGCTGCTCAGTAGGGTGCCACCACAGAGTGGCATTGCCAGGGTGAAGCCCCGGAGGCTCAAGGCCTCAACTCTTCTGCATTTGATTAGAAAATTGATTAGACCCACTGTTCAAGATGGGTATATTCATCAGGCGTTCTCCAGATAAACAGAACCATAAATGGTTTATTTAATAGGATATGTAGGAGATTTATTCTGGGAATTGGCTCATGTGGTTATGGAGGCTGATCTGCAAGCCGGAGAACCAGGAAAGCTCATGGTGTTCTTCTGTCCGGGTCCAAAGGCCTGAGAATGGGGGCTGCCGGGGGTTGGCAGGGGGGTACAGGGTGAGTCAGAAAGCTCAACAACCAGGGGCGCCAGTATCTGAGGGCAGGAAAAGATAAATGTCTCAGCTCAGGTTGAGAGAGCAAATTCATTCTTTCTCTGCCTTTTTATTCTATTCAGAATAGTGGACTGAATGATGCCCACCTCATTGGTGAGGGATCTTCTTTGCTCAGTCTACTGATTCAAATGCTTATCTCTTCCTGAGACACCCTCACAGACGCACTCAGAAATAACGTCCTACCAGCTATCTGGGCCTCCCTTAGCCAAATCAAGTTGATAAAAATAACCGTCTTAGAAGGATGATCAAGCTCTAGGAAACTGAGTTGCCCTCCCCCAAGACACTTCCCAGTGGGGCAGAGATTCAACCAACCTGAAATCCAGACTTCTACCCTAATGAAATAAATACAGAAACTCTTTGTACAAAAAGGTCAGGGGATTTTTTTTTCTTTTTCTCTTATTTTGAGATCTTATCTATTTACCAGAGAGAGAGTGAGAGAGAGAGAGCACAGAGGGAGAGGGAGAAGCAGGACCCCAGGATCATGACCTGAGCTGAAGGCAGATGCTTAACCAACTGAGCCACCCAAGTGCCCTAGATTTCTTTTTCTTATAAGAAGAGGGGATTGGTGGGGCTCCTGGTTAAGCATCTGACTCTTGATTTCAACTCAGGTCATGATCTTGGGGTCATGAGATCGAAACACACACCAGGCTCTGCTTGAGATTCTCTCTCTCCCTCTGCCCTCCCAAAATAAATTTTTAAAAAATTTTAAAAAGAGGGGATTGGTATATTATACTCTATTAGATAGTTTGAATTTTTTTACAATAGGCATGTTTTACTTTTATACTAAAATGCACATTTTTAAATTATGGCAAGAAATAATTCATCTCTGAGACCAAATTTTGGTTCTATGAGGGTAGAACCCATATTTTACTTTGCCTTGGCACTGTAACTTTAGCATATAGCACAATGTCTAAGACACTGTGCAAGCTGAATAAATATCCAAATAAGCTTCTTGACTCTTATTAATCTATTCTAACTTAAAAAGTGGTCACAGTCTTGCAAATCAGGGAAAGGCTGATTAGTTAATAGACGATCAGAGCCTGTAAACACTATAGTCCACAGTTTCCCAACTTTCAGATAGTGCCTATTAGTGGTTTGTGAAATCAGTGTAGTGAGTCACAACTGGCATTTAAAAAAAAAAAAAAAGACTAGAATTCAGTAGAAAAAAAAAAAACCAAAACCCAGTACATTTAATGAGGGTATTGTTCTGTGAAATTTTGTTTCCGTTTTGCACATACCGTGTGGTGATGTAAAATGTATTTCTTAACTCTGGGCTGCAGGCAAAAATTTGAGAGCCACTAGTCACATCTAAGTTATACACACACCTTGCTCCCCAGCCATAACAAAACACTTTCAGTTCGCCAAAACATCATGCTGGTTTCTACTCTAGAGGACCTGGGACTTATTGCTCCCTGTACCTGAAATGTGCTTGCCTCTTTGACAGCCTGGCCCCTGCCTCCCCACCCCCCGCCCCCGGCTTCCTCTTTGAGATTCTGCTCAAGTATCTTGCCTGTGAACCCTCTGTGACCCTTCTGAGCAGAGCCAGACCTCCTGCTAGGTCCTTCTACCTCCCCTGATCCCTGATTCATCACAGTGCTGGGCACTGGACAGCTGGTCAACTCTTTTCCTAGGGTGGGTGACCGAGAGTGGGGACTCTGTGGCTCCTCCCTCATATGCCAGGGCCCCACATGAGGCCTGCAGCACTTGGTACATGACTGTCAGGTATTTATAGGGAAAAGCCTTTATGAAGAACAGAGAGGTTCTTTATGCAATGAAATAGAATAGCATCTAAATTTTTCAGCAGTAAATGAGAAAAGCAAGGTGCCGTACAGTATGGATAATATGCTGCCTGTGTGTGTGTGTGTGTGTGTGTGTGTGTGTGTGTGTGTATCTGGTGGCAGGGAGTAGGTTCAGAAGACTACAAAGGAAATTCGTAACAATGGTTGTCACCTAGGGACAGACATAGAAAGGAGACTGTTTCACTATCAGCCTCTTGATTTTTATGCTATGTGCATGGGTTACCTGTTACTAAAATTAATTAATAAATATTCCTCCAAAATGCATTTATAGTCAGTGAATATAAGAAAGTCAAGATTTAAAAAAAATAAGATTTATGGCTTCCAAATATCCCAGATGTAGAAAGGCCTAATTATTTTTTCTCAACTGATTTAAAAGAAGGGGGAAAGCCTTTATTGTCGGTGACGCTGGAAGATAAACTGAGACTTTTTCTGATTTGCCACAAAAAAGAAGAAGTTGTATCTCCTTCTAGCCCAGGAGAGCAGCCTGGGTATAAGAGACAGACTGGGTGGATAGAATTGCAGTTTCCCAGAAATAAGCAACCCTCCAGTCTTTATGGGAAACCACAGGTCCTTAGGAAGGCCTGACTAATGAACGCTCAGCACTTGTCAAAGAAGGCAATGGTAACAAAGGATAATCTAAGCTAATTTTGTAACCATTTGAAGAATAGGGTTCTTCTTCCGGCAGTCCTCTGATGGAGCTCTCCAAATTCTTCACCTCATTAAAATATTCCTTTATATAAGCCTAATTATCAGAATTAAAAGAGCTGCTTATTACAGACCTAGGTTTCTATGGCAACAGTAAAATAAATGCCAAAGTGTCTGAAGCATCGAGAAAAATAATATACACTAATAATAGGTAGCCCTGTGAATCCTTTTAATAAGACAACTAATTGAGAGCCAGCTACTCTGCATGTTGCAACAAGAACGACCGTGGAGATCTGCAAACTTCTTAAAACCCAGCAAAACATCCTCTGTTAAAGTCACAGAAAGGATTCTGAGTTAAAAATATATTCATGGCTACTTTAGGGATATCATTGAGGTGTTCCAAGCCTATCTGTTGTGGAATAAAAGATCATTTTCCCTTTTATATTATAAATCTGTCTCTTACAGTTCACACCCCCCTCTCTCCTATACCCCCCTCTCTGTTTTGCATAAGTGCCTGCTGAAATTCTGGCAGTAGAGACCCTGGCCCCAGGTCAGGGCCTGCCCTGTGGCCACGTGTGAAAGCAGCAGGGAATTGCTCCTTTCTGCTCCATCTGCCACGTTCCTCTCCTCAGAATGGAGGAGGAACTCCAAACAGGGGGCCCCAAGATGGGCCCTTTAGGATTCATGTTTTCAAACACCCATTCTTTCCTGAAATAAGTTATTTTCTTCACTTACTGGGAAACAGATGGCGTAATCCTTTGTATTAGTTTGCTAGGGCTGCTATAACAAAGTGCCCCAGACCAGGTGGCTGGAACAGCAGAAATTTATTTTCTCACAGTTCTGCAGGCTAGAAGGCCAAGCTCAAGGTGTCGGCAGGGTTGATTTTTTCAGAAGCCCCTCTCTTTGGCTGGTAGGTGGTGGTCTTCTCCTGCCTGTGTTTCCACATTGTCTTCCCTCTATGGGTGCCACTATCCTAATCTCCAGTCATATTAGATCAGGGTCCACTCTAAAGACCTCATTTTAGCTTCATTACCCTTTTAAAGACCCTGTCTCCAAATACAGTTACATCCTCAGGTACTGGGGGTTTGGACTTCAACATATGGAACTGGAAGAGCAGAGCAGAATTCAGTTCGTACCAATAAGCATGCTTCTTTACAATGCGACTTTGCTGTCCTTTCCATTAAGGTGAGCACCACCCATATGTCCTTGTAAGAGGAGGGGATTAGGACACAGATACACAGAGAGGGAAAACACCATGTGAACATGAAGATGACCATCTACAAACCAAGCAGAAGGACCTCAAAAGAAACCAACCCAGGAGTGCCTAGGTGGCTCAATCGGTTAGGCTCTTTGTTTTGGCTCAGGTCATGATTCAGGGTCGTGAGAGTGAGCTCTGGGTCAGGCTCTGCACTGGGTGTGGAGCCTGCTTAAGATTTTCTCTCTCTCCTTCTGCCCCTCCCCGCTCCCACAGAAAGAGATAGGAAAGGAGGGAGGGAGGAAGGGATAGAAAAAGAAAGAAAGGAAAGAAAAAAAAAATAAAGAACCCTGCCTACACCTTGATCTTGGACTTCTGGCCTCCAGAATTGTGATAAAATAAATTTCTGTTGAAGCTGCTCAGTCTGCAGTCTTCTGTTTTGGTTGCCCCAGCAGACTGGTACTTACAAAGACAGGAGGAATTGTTGCAGCTATACCTTCCCTGACATTCTGCCACACACACCCCCCAAGACCATAAGCTCCTTGTAGTTGAGAGTTCTGTTGTTCATATGCATCATCAGCATTAAATAAATATCGCCTGTTATTGGACCTGTTTTTTCAAGGCAAGAGAAGAAAGAGAAGCCAGAGAAAATGCTAATGGATCAGAGACATATGAGAGAACCAGAAGAATGTTTGTGTCATGGAAGCCAAAGGAAAAGGGAATCTTGGTAAGAGATCTTTGGAAATCTCAAGGAGAATGAGGACTCAGAAATGGCCATCAGATTTGACAGTTGGTAATTCAAACAGTTCATATCATGAAAGCAGCTGGGATTGGTGGCAGGGAGGAAAATAGTGATCCAAAGAGAACTTTACTTACCATGTATTTCTACTGCTCGCTACATTTTACCAGAAGAATGTATCTACATGTAAAAATTTTCTTAACACATAATCATTTTTAAAGAAAGTCAAATCCTCTCTGGGCCCTCTACCACTATCTTTTGGAAATAGGCACTTCTAGGAGTTTGGTGTACATTCTCCTACACTGCTGGGGAGTGCAAAATGCAGATCCCTTTGGGAGGCAATTTGGGGGAAAAAAGGCCATAAAAATTACAAATGCAGTTAATTATACCTTAATCAAGTTGTTTAAAAAATATGACAAATGCATAAAACGTTTAGACATACTTATACACATGCAAAATGATACTATGTACAAGGATATTCACTGTAGCTTTATTTGTTATAGGAAGAGTCTGGAAATTATCCAAGTGTCTTCCAATAAGGGACAGTTAAACAAGCTGTGCTACAGACACACAATGGAATATCATGCTACTATTTAAAAAAAAAAAAAAAAAAGAATGAGGAAGCTCTTCTTGTACTGATATGGAAAGACTTCCAAGATAGATTAAATGAAGAAAAAAACCAGAGTATAGAACAGCTATATGCTCCTTTTATGTAAGCAACAAGGTAAGAGAAGACTACATTTATAAGTATACATATAAGTATAATATATATTTTTTAATTTGCTTATATATAATTGCATAAAGAAACTGGAGGGATAAGAAGCAAATAGAATTGGTTATCTGGAGAGAAGGATGTAAACAGCGATAGATTATTTTCCCACTTACACAAAATGTCCTTATAACAAATCTGAGGCAAGTGTTATTATCCCCATTTTACAGATGGAGATTAGAAAGACCGTCACTTGCCCAGTTGACCAGTTTACACAGCTGGTAAACATGGAGCCTGATTCCAGCCTAACTGCCTGACTCCATAGTCCATGCTTTAACATGAGTCAGACTGTTCCCTGAATAAACATGTGCCCTGGTCTTCAGATTTATGATCTAAAACATATTGAAGGCAGAATAATCAAAAGTAATAGCTAAACATATTTTAAGGTGTTTATGCAAGTACAAGGGGCTAGAGATTGGGGGATGTTTTCTTCTTGGTGGAGTGAGGGGGCTGGTTTTACTGGCAGTTTGTTTGTTTATTTGTTCCTTTGTTGGCTTCCTGGCTTTTAGATGTCTGTTTTGGAAACAATAAGTGGAGGAGGGGATGGAAAGATGATCTACTTTTTGTGGTACATACAGTTCCCTTAGGCAAGTAATTTTTTGTTGAGGCTTTTGAAGTTTAGCATTTATGCTGCTTAGCTCCAGGATATATGGTCCAAGAAAGCCTGGAAATATAGAAAGAGAAATAAAAGATGAAGAAAAGCGGTGGTTGGGTGGCTCAGTTGGTTGAGTGTCCTAATAATCTTGATTTACCTTTCAATAACCCTTGATCTCATGGGTCGTGGGATGGAGCCCCAGCTCAGACTCCGCACTTAGTGAGTTCTCTCCCTCTGCCACTCCCCTCTGCTCTCTCTCTCAAATAAATCAATCAATCTTAAAAAAAAAAAAAAAAAAAAGCGAAGAAAAGTCCCTTCCTGGTTGAAACTTCTGCTATCACTGCTGCAAGTCTCCTCAGTAGGAAGGACTTACTATCTGAGCATAAATGGAAAAGTATGGTGTTCACCCATCATCAAGAAGGTTTTGGCTCCCAGTTAAGTTATACTGTGTGTTCTAAATCTTTTCTTAACTAATCTTGTCCCTTTTCCCATTTAAGCCAGAATCCATTTCTAAATGGGACTATCTCGGCCTTGAATCAAGGAGCTCCTGGTCTGAGCAGTTCACATCTGGAGGTCCATTAGTCACATGTTCGTGGTTGTTACTTAAGTGTAAAGACCTGGAGATATAAGTCCTTTGGAGAGGTTCTAATTAGAACTCTTTGGATAGCAAGGATTTTTTTTTTTTTTAAGTTTAGTGAAAAAGAGGGGGAATCTCCAGAACCCATAGCAGAAAGTGGAGAGTTGTCCACTTCTCAGTTCTCTGGTAAAGATGAAATAATAGAGTAGTTGCTTCTTCCTGAGGTGACTCCTGTCCCCATCACAGGGACTCACAATGCAAGGACCACACAAAATCATTGCCCTAGTTCCAAACCACCTTATGAATGCCTTGCCTTTGTCCCGCAGCAAAGCTGACATCCAGGCTTGGCCTGCAGGCCCTGGGTCCTCCCAGCATGACTAGACCAGACCTTGTGGTGCTTTAGTTCTGGAAACCAACCCTCTCCTTAGCTCATGACAGCTAAGAGAAGATGAAGCAACCTTAGCCATGACACTGCTAAAGTCAACACACAGTAACACTTTGTAGTCTTGAGGAGAAATAAGAACCCCTGAGATCTGCAACAATTGGAAGAGACTTAGCACTCCCTGGGTAATGGAATAAGTCTAACACCCAGATCCCCCTCAACTGTCAGCATCAAAGCGAGAATCTGAATGTGTTGCCTGGCAAAATGGTGTATTAGCTGGGTGGTGTCTCACTATTTTCATGCGGGGACTCTCCATTCATTAGTTTCACTACATATTCACCCATTATTCATCGACTTCATTCATTTGTTTGTACTTGCTGAGCCAGATGGTGTATTAAGCACCGAGCTTGCAACAGAACAAGAGAGATGCAACCTCTGCCCTGGAGGAGCTTACAGTCCAGCTGTGGTTCTCTCCCTCATCACTCACCAGCTTCCCGCTGCTCCCTCTTATCAGATCTCCATGCCTCAGAGCCAGAGCCCTGTCTCTCTGACCTACAGGAGTGCTAGTCATCACCAGAGAACTCTTAGCATATCAGCTTCCAACCGAAGGAAGTAGTGAGGTCTAAAAATCATCATCATCATCACATAGTTCGAAATACCTTTCTCATTTGGAAAACAGCTCATTTGAGCTTCACAATATATCTGAGCTGGGCAGAAATTACTCTCTTTTCTTTCATTCTTTTATTATTTTAGATTTTATTTTTTTTATTATAGATTTTATTTATTTGAGAGCAAGAAAGAAAGAAAGAAAGCACAAACGGGAGAGGGAGAAGCAGGCTCCCTGCTGAGCAAGGAGCCCGATGCGGGGATTTAATCCCAGGACCCTGGGCTCATACCTGAGCCAAAGGCAGACGCTTAACCAACTACGCCACCCAGGTGTCCCTCTTTCCTTTTTTTTTTTAAGATTTTATTTATTTGACAGAGAGAAAGAGATCACAAGTAGGCCGAGAGGCAGGCAGAGAGAGAGAGGGAAGCAGGCTCCCTGCTGAGCAGAGAGCCCGATGTGGGGCCCGATCCCAAAACCCTGAGATCATGACCTGAGCCGAAGGCAGAGGCTTTAACCCACTGAGCCACCCAGGTGCCCCTCCCTCTTTCTTTTTTTAAATAACAGCTTTATTGAGATATAATTTGCTTACCATACCACTTACCATTTAAAGTGTGCGATTCAGTGGCTTTTACTATATTCATAAAGTTGTGAATACAGCCATCACCACAATCAATTTTAGCAATGTTTTCATCACTCCAGAAAAAAACTCATACCTGCCATCTAATGTATTGTTTACTTTCTATCCTTATAGATTTAATTATTCTGCACATGTCACATAATTGGACTCCTATAATAATCTGTTGTGTCTTGTTTCTTTCACCTTGCATAATGTTTTTATGGCTCATTCATGTTGTAGTATGTTTCAGTACTTCATTCCCTTTTATGGCTGAATGATATTCCATTATGGGGATATTTCATATTTCATCCATTCATTAGTAGATGGTATATCCCATTTTATTTTATTTTATTTTATTTTATTTTATTTTATTTTAATTTTTGGTGCATTTCATTTTGTAGGTGAAGAAACTAATGCAAACAATGGCTGGGCCATTCAAACCTAGATCTCCTGGCTCCCGATCTAGGGCTCATTCCAAAAAATCCACTAAGTCCTATCACTTAAAAGTAATGTTCACTTCTACTTCTCCAAAATTCTGCAACAGGGAATGAAGCTAAGAAATGCAGGCTGGGAGGACACAAATATCCAGTCGATAGCGTATAGCAAGGATAATAAAGTTGAATAAATTAATTGAGAAGCATCAGACTAGATACCAGCCTCGTAAGCCAGACTAAGAGAAGGAGGCTGATAGAAACAAGAGAATTCACTGTAATTACTTCCCAGAATTTACTGTACAGAAGACCAGGCTGACGGTTCCACCTCGGTGAGTTCTTTGAGGTTCATCTCCCACTTCCTCTTTTTCTCCAGCTTCCCTCTCTTCTTGGGAGATTCCTACCCAGGATCTCAGTGAACTAACCCGCTTAAGCCTGGGTAGGTCTACCAGCCAGGACCATTCCAATCAATAGTGGCCACTGCTGCCCTTACGAATATTTGTGTGCGAAGAACTAATTCTAAACGTATTCTGATTCTATAAGGGTGAAAGAATCAAGAACAACCAATAAAAGTTGAAGAATATTACACATTCTGTGATTACATTGACTTAAAATGTCAAAACTCTGTGTCCCCAGGGATATGTTCAGTTTGGAAAAATCATAAAGACCCGGGAATGACAAAACACCAAATCCTGGGTAGCTGTTATCCTTGGGTGACAGTGAAGCTGTGTTTTCAAGGAAAGACGAAGGAACACAATGATATTAGGAGTTTAATCTCTGAAGCTGAGTGGTGGATACCTGAGCATTCAGAGCTGCACCTGTTCACAGTGGAGTTTGTTTTTTTTAACAAAAACAGCGGAATAGGGAATGGTATCAGCATAACACAGATATCCACTTGGTTTATAGGCATTTTTTCTAGCATGTTACTGTTTTGATGTGATCAGGGCAAACCTTCTCACAAAGAAGAAATATTCATCATATTTGAAGACCCTAAGGAAAAAGCTGAAAACCCACATCAGTGCCTTCTTTGAGGGGATATAGTGGCTGGTTTTGTGGTTTCAAGAACCTCTGATCTCCACTCCCTGAAGCACATGAGAAATGGTGAAGACCTTTTCTTTATGCTTAAACAAAGCGATTCAAGAAGCTAGATTGATCATCTCTTTTGGAAAATGATTAGGCTGCAAAAAAAGGCCATGTGTTGGGGCTCCTGGGTGGTTCAGTTGGATAAGTGTCCAGCCCTTTGTTTTGGCTCAGGTCACAATCTCAGGGTCGTGAGGTGGAGCCCCACAATGAGTTCATGCTCAGTGTGGAGTCTGCTTGGGTTTCTCTCTCCCTTTCCCTCTGCTACCCCCACTCTGCACATGTGCTCACTTTCGCACACCCTCTTGTGCTCTCTCTCAAATAAATAAATCTTAAGAAAGGGAAGGAAGGGAGGGAGGGAGGGAGGAAGGGAGGGAGGGAGGAAGGGAGGGAGAGAGGGAAAGAAAAGTAAGAGAAGAAGGCCACATATTTAGCTGCTACTGTCAATGAGGGGTGAAGTGTGCCAGAGTGCCGTTAGGATGATTATCATTTTTATCAGGGCTCTGCTTACAAACTTATTAAGATTTTGAGTGGCCCATTCTTAACTCTGTTTTTCCCATAAGCCCTTTTATTTTTACTGTATGATTTGGCTAGATAAGAGGTTTTTCTAAAAGACAGAAGAATGGTTTTTGCTGTCTGTATACACTTGTATGTTCTAAATAATTCTTAAAGGTAAGAAAAGACTGTAAAGGAGAAATAGTCTAAGACAGTAACTTCTTTACTGTTTTCTGGGTGGATGTCAACCCTGGGATTAGGCAAATCGAAATGGCTTAAACGATAAGGAAAACATATTATTTTGTACAACATAAAGTTCCAAACATAGGGTGACAAATGTAGAGTGGCATAACGATGTCTTCGAGGGCTGAGTCACTTTCCATCTTCCTCTTCCACCGTCCTTAGCGCCTCAGCATTCATCCTCAGCTTGTGCCTTCAGGTCAAAAGATGGTGGCCATAGCTTCAAAGCTCACAGTGTCATACAATTGTGTTCAAAATCAAAAAGAAGTTTTTGCTTTAGAATCTTTTTTTTTTTTTTTTTTTTTTATCAGGGAGAACACTCTTTCCAGAAGCCCACTTGCAAATTTTCTTTCAGGCTTCTTTGGCTAAAGTTGGATCCCATGGCCATGCCCTAGCTGCAAGAAAGGCGGGTTGATGAGTACCTGGCATTTTCAGCCTTTAGAGAGGGAGGCAGCTGTACCAGCAAGGAAAACACAACGGAATGGCTCTTGGGTTGGCAACCAGCACTGTCAGCCAAGACAGTAGATAACCAGACAGGTCTGTCTGCAGACAGAACCTATGCTTTGCTCCATGATGTCACCTTTAAGATTCTTACAGGTCTTAAATGGCCTTTTCATCACAAAGTCTATAATGTACCACACCCTCAAATTTACTCCACATTTCTCCCTCCCATCTTCACACGTGCAGTTTCCTCAGCCTGGGGTTCTGTCTCCTTCCACATCTGCTTTTAGACATAGAGTCCACTCTTGAAATTGCCACTCAAACACCAAGTCTCAGGAAAGCCTTCCAAATAATTGATCATACTTTACACTTCTTCCCTCTGGTCTCCCATAGCACTGAGAAACTCCCCACACAAGGTCTCGCACAGGGTCTGCAAAGGCTCAACAAGTCTGGTGAATTGAATTGAACTATTTTACTCTCTAAGCTGCAGAAGGAAGTGTAATAGAAAGCAAGTTTCTCTTCATAGTATGGTATTTGGGGGGATTTGAGTGAAGCAACATGGCACAAAAATGCTACTCCAAGGGGCACCTGGGTGGCTCAGTGAGTTAAGCCTCTGCCTTCAGCTCAGGTCATGATCTCAGGGTCCTGGGATCGAGCCCCGTGTCGGGCTCTCTGCTCAGCAGGGAGCCTGCTTCCCCCTCTCTCTGCCTACTTGTGATCTCTCTCTCTCTGTCAGGTAAATAAATAAAATCTTTAAAAAAAAAAAAAGCTAAAAGTTTAACATTGTCTTTTTCTGTTCTACACTGTGTTTTAACTATAAACATATTTCTTGCCTAAATTATTTACCTAAAAGCAGTTGTTTTCCTCTCCCGAATTATTGGAATGACTGTTTTTAACCCTTCCAAATTCTTTAACTTCTAAGCACTAGTCTTTATCGATTTTTCAACTGCTTCTCAAAATTAGCAGCATGTTAAGAGTTGTTGAAGCTGGATGATAGGTATATGGTAATTCATTACAGCACTCTACTTGTGTGTTTGTTTAGAATTTGCATAAGTAAAATTAAAAATTAACTGGTTCTCCATCTTTCAGAAACTTTGAAGCCTACAGCTATATATTCAGTGGAAACTATAGTAGACATTTTAAATACTACTCATGGGAAATTAGTTTCCACTCAATTCAGACACAAAATCTGCAGGCCCTTTGGTAGGATTTTCTTCTTTCCTTCCCCAGGTTCAATGAGTCGTGAAGCTTTATCTTTCCATTAACTTTTGGCAAAAGAGTACCAATGCAGTGTTTGAGCATATGCCAGCTCATCGGTGATGTTAAAGTTCTTCATTTTTGATATGTAATGACTTTCTGTTGGGTCTTTGTCAGGTGGTCTCCAAATGTGAAGGTCTCACGTTTACTTAAGTAAGCTAGAGAACTCTCATTTAAAGAAAAAAAAAAAAGACAAAGAGAAAAAAACTTTTGACTCAGCCAACACCAAATTTTGGCAACAGTAATAAACTAGAGGCAAAATTAACCAAAATTCTTTTAAGTGAGATAACAGCTTTACTGTTCAAGTGATCTCAGTAAATGTCTATTTCAGTTCAGATAAAAGGAACTACAGAGGTTGCATTTTATCACATATTTTTGTACAAGATATACACAGTGTATAGACTTCCTTCCTTGTTTCCTCTTTGCAAAGTTCTCTCTGTTCTCCACCGCTTAGTTTAAATTCTGCCTCCTCTGTGAAACCCAAGACTGAGGTCTCTGTTATAATAATAACAATTTTTATTACAATCTTAGCCAACTTGTATTAAACTCTTATTATACCAGAGGCAACAGGTTGAAGAGCAATTACCCACCTACTCACCAAATTCATTTGGGAAGAATATTAAAAATAGAGTCCCAAGTCCCTCCTCTATAGATCCTAATTTGGGAGCTCTGAGCTGAGCCAGGGAATTTGCACTTTACTAAGGGCCTTCTGGTGATTGTTTGGCCCAGCTAAGTTTGGGAAACCAGGTGGAATGGAGAAACCATGGGCTCTGGACACCCTCTGTGGCCTGCAGACCATGAAGGTTCATTGACTTCCTGTAAAATCTGCTGCTAAGTAGCTTTTATCGTGCTCAGACTTCATGTATGTTGTTCCATTTGGTTCTTGCAATAACCCCATGAGAAAATTAAAATTATCATCCCCACTGTGTAGAAGTACAGGGACATGCTGGCCTGCCCAGGACTACTAGTATAGTGTCTTACTACAGTGGCAGTAAACCCACGCCTGCTGTGTCCCAGAGCCAAAAGTGCACACTCTGCCTTTATTAATCCTCTCTTTATGTAAATGAGCTTGTTAAAGTTAGAGATATAAAGACTTAAGTTGGTTGGCTCCTCTGTATCATGGCAGGTCAGCATGGAGCTGGGACAGTTCTCAGCTTTGCAGCCAGAATCTCAAGGTTTCCAGTTCATGCAAACTCTAGCGACTAACTGCTTAGCCAAACTCCCAGCAGGCTGACTGAGCACGCGTAATGCCAGTATGTTCGCGAGCAGCGGGAGGGTACCCACTCGATCATGAAGCCGGTCGAGGGACCACATCCCAGGTCAGAAGACAGTCTGGTAAAGCTGGAATCAGAAATAGGAGTTGGACACCATGGGGAGATCTTTTCATCGTGCTAGGCTAACCAACCAGATGACTGTTTCTTCGGGAGAGGGATATATCAGTCCAGCAAATAGGGGTGAGGGCCGAGAAATGGAGCTCTCATCAGTTCCCCTAAGAAACCACTGAATAGGGGCACCTGGGTGGCTCAGTGGGTTAAAGCCTCTGCCTTCGGCTCAGGTCATGATCTCAGGGTCCTGGGATTGAGCCGCACATCGGGCTTTCTGCTCAGCGGGGAGCCTGCTTCCCCCTCTCTCTGCCTGCCTCTCTGCCTACTTGTGATCTCTCTCCTTTCTGTCAAATAAATAGATAAAATCTTTAAAAAAATAAAATAAAGCAAATATCCATAAGCTCAGTTTGTAGAAGTATTTTGGTTGTAAGTATCTAAAAGCCCAACTCTAATAAAAATAAAAAAATAAAAGCCCAACTCAACCCGGCTTAGAAAATGTATTTGCTCACATAACTGAACATCTAATGGCAGAAGACCTGGCCTCGCCATGGCCAGATGGGGGTTCAAACCATTTGCTCCTCTCCATATAGTGTTTAATTCTCAAGCTCCACATAGAAGCAAGATGGCTACAGCGGCTGCAGCCACAAGGTTCAAGTTCACGTACAACATGGAAAAAAAAGAGCCTCTTTATAGTGGCTTCAGTTTAACTGGCTTAAATTAATTGCTCACCTTTGAACCAATCATGAGGCAAGAGGAATGTGAAATGCTGATTGGCGTGAGCCTACATCATGTGCTCTTGAGGCAAAGCGGAGCCCCGGACACCTCATGGCTTGTGGAGGGGGTGGATGCCCAAATAAACAAAAGGCACTCTTGCTGAAAAAAATGAGAAATAGGTGGAAGTAGACAAATAGCTACTAAACTCTAGCCCCATGCCCGCGACAGTTAAGGTATCGGTTGACAATGTTAGTTTTCTTCTGACTGTAACCACATTCCAGGCAGACCTCCCTCAGGCTACACCCCACAGTCAGCTTCTTTGAGCTTGGGTGCCTCCCCCAGCCCGTTTCCCCCCACGGGCACCTCTTCAGTGGACTAAACTCTAACATGAGTGGTTCCGTTTCCCCCGAGTTATTTTAAAAAGAAGGTACCAGGGGAGCTCACCCAGCCTCTGAGAAAGACCAGCACCATCCAAAAGAGACAAAAATCTCAACAAAAGGAGGAACTTGCCCCCTGAGAAAACAGTCACCAGAACAATGAGGACGTGAAAATTAGGGATTTCAGATCCTCGGAGAGACACTTGGCATCGGCTCCCTGCTGGAATTGCCTGGGAGCTTTTACAAGTCAGGTACCCACGGCTCCTCGCCAGACCGCATTTAACTGCTCCCCAGACCTCAGTACTCCCCCGGTTCAGTCAGAATTTCTTGGGACGCAAGCGTCAGTATTTTTCAAGTTCCCAAGTGATTCCAGTGTGCAGCCAAGGCTGACGACAGGTATCCAGTAGGGAGTCACATTTGTGAAATGAAAACAAAAGGTTATAAAATAACACATGAGGCTAAGAAAGAGTCCGCTAATGATGCTGAAAATAAGAACACAAAGCCTTGTTTTGGGGTTTTTTTTCTTTTAAGATTTCCTTTATTTATTTGACATCGAGAGAGGGAACACAGGCAGGGGGAGCGGGAGGGAGAGAGAGAAGCAGGCTTCCCGCTGAGCAGGGAGCCAGATGCGGGGCTCAATCCTAGGACCCCGGGATTGGGGCCTGAGCTGAAGGCAGATGGTTAACGACTGAGTCACCCAGGTGCCCCCAAAGCATTGTTGACCGAAAAAAAATTAATAATGATCTGAATATCTGACTGGAAATGACCTTGAAGGCAGTCTCTTCAGATGAGCCATTTCCCAGTGCTCTTTCAGCCTGTCTCCTCCCCCCTGCCCTCCCTCCCTCTCTCTCTCTATCCCTAATCCTAGACCCTGTAAATACAGTCAAAGAGCACCATACAAAAGTCTGACAAATGAGCAATAAAGCAAGTTTCCAGGTGACTGCAGGTCACAGGAGTTCTGTGAACGTGTGCTTTCTCTAACTGCCTTGGCTCCCCTCTGCCTGGTTCTTGGATGGGATTCAAACTCAGGGCCTGGGAGGCACACCCAGAGCTTTCAGTGAGGGTACACACAGGGAATCCTTGGAAGAAGGAGTAGGTCGGTAGACATCTCACTGTGCCTTCATCTGCTCTTTTCTCCTCCCACACCTCCTTCCCAGGAAGATAAAATCTGGCTAAAATGATCAACTGAGATAGCTTGAAAGGGGAAAACAGACTCAAGAAAGCCACCTGCAGAATTTGAATGAAAGGGGCCCTCCATCCCACGCACACTCTCTCTCTGTCTCTCCCTGGCCCCAGCAGCTTCGGGGAGGGCGGAGAAAGGCTCGCTCTTATCCTAGGGGCAACCCAGCATTTGGATGGCGCAGGTCGGCCTGCCTAAACCCCCACACGGAAACATAGCAGTGAAGAGCTGGCATTTTGGAAACAAAGCTGGGTTTGACTTCCCTGCTGCCACTTACTCATCTGGGAGCTAGAATGCCTTGGGTTTGAATTTCAGGTCAATGCTTGAGGCAAATGTCTTCACCCACACCTTCAGAGACTCGGTACCTGTTCTGGGGGTTACATTGCCCACCACCTAGCATAAGGCTAAATATTAAACTGGGTCATGTAGAGCCCCTAGGCGAGGTACTCAACAGATGGTCAGTCAGTCTGCCTTTCTGAAAGAACTACCAAGTCTCAGTTGCCAACCGGAAGCTGCTTTTTCGATAGTAACTAGGAGCTGAAACGCACAGGTGATATCTGCAACATTCTCCAAACTGTTTTGTAAGCATGTGCTCTCGCTATGCACATATGTTTCACATATTTACAATACCCCATGGATATCTATTTTTAGGGGTGTAAAAACATCTGGATTTATACAACTTCCTCCAGATGTTTTTCTATACATTGGATTTCATGTTACCCGCAATAAAGGGAGTGAATTTCGTTTTCAAGGGACCATTAGCACTTTGAGTCTACAAAGACCCTCAGAAAAAGATAGATCTGTCCACCAATAAACTTGAATCTGAGGAATCTTGGGCTGGGATCTTGCTGATGGCATATTCACGTGCATGAGACTATATCAGACGTGCCTTGCAATGGTTTTTTTAATTAAACTTTTTATTTTGAGGTAACTGTAGATTCCCTTGCAGTTGTAAGAAATAATACAGAGAGATCTCAGGTATCCTTTACCAGCTTCCCCCAACAGTAGCTGTAGTACAAGATCAGAATCAGGATATTGACTCTCAAAGAGTCCAAATACAGAACATTTCCATTGCCACAAGGACTTCCTGCTGCCCTTTTATAGCCACACCCACCTCTGTCCCCTCCTTCACCCCTGGCCACCACTAATGTGTTCTTCTTACCCATAATTTCATTCTTGTCATTTCAAGAATGTTGTATAAATAGAATGATACATTATGAAACTTTGGAGTTTGGCTTATTTTCACTCAGCGTAATTCTTTGGAGACCCATTCAGGTCATTGCTTATATCAATAGTTTGTTCCACAGGTGGCTCAGTGGGTTAAGCATCTGACTCTTGATATTGGCTCAGATCTTGATCTCAGGGTCATGAGTTCAAGCCCCAAATTGGGTCCCACACTCAGCATGGAGCCTACTTAAAAAACAAATAAATAAAACACATAAATATAAAAAGTTCGTTCCCTTGTACTGCTGAGTACTATTCAATGGTATGAATGTACCACAGTTTGCTTAAACATTCACACATTGAAAGATGCCCAGACTATTATGAATAAATCTCCTGTGAACATTCGTGTATGGGTTTTTGCGTAAGCATGAGTCTTTGTTTCTCTGGGATAAATGCTTGGGAGTGCAATCGTTGAGTCACAGGATAGTTGCATGTGTGGTTTTAAAAGAAATGGCCAAACTGTTTTCCAGAGTGGTTGCGCCATTTTACATTCCTGCTAGCAATGTCTGAGTGACCCAGTTGGTCTTCAACCTCACCGAACTTTGGTATTGTCACTATTTTTTTGGTTTAGTCATTCTGATAGCTGTCTGATAATATTTCATTGTGATTTTAATTTGCATTCTGTAATGGCCAATGAGGTGGAATATCTTTTCACATGTTTATTTGCTGTCTGTATTCCTCTTTGGTGAAATGTCTCTTCATGGGTTGTACCCATTTTATAATTAGATTTTTTTTATTATTGTTGTTGAATTCTGAGAGTTCTTTATATATTCCAGTGACTGGTTCTTTGTGGAATGTGTGGTTTGCAATATTTGCTCCTGTTTTGTAGCTTCTGTTTTTATTCTTTTAATGGGGCCATTCACAGGGCAAGTTTGTCCTTTTGATGAAGTTCGATTTAACCATTTTTCCCTTTATAGATCACTTTCAGCGTTAAGTCTGAGAATCCTAGATTCTGAGATTTTTCTCCTATGTTCTATTCTAAAAGTTTTGTAGTTTCACATTTAAATCCATGAGTTAATTTTTCTATAAGGTCTGAGACATAGGCCAAGATTTAGGGGTTTCTTTTTGTTTGTTTTTGGCCCATGATGTCTAATTGTTCTAGCACTGTTTGTTGAAAAGTTTATCTGGGCCACGAGGCCTGGAAAGATGGGCGCCCAGGGTCCTGGGATCGAGCCCCACATCGAGCTCCCTGCTCAGCAGGGAGCCTGCTTCTCCCTCTCCCTCTGCCTGTAGCTCCCCCTGCTTGTGCTCTCTCTCTCAAACAAAAAATAAAATCTTTAAAAAAGAAAAAGGAAGGAAGGAGGAGAGAAGGACACCCAGAGAAGGAAGAAACAAATGACTACTTCAATATATTGTCACAGAACTATTTTCTGTGCTAGTTTTTACTTGTGACGATTACCTTATTAATAAGATAGCACAAAAAATCAGTGCTTGCTTTGATTAATATTTTTATTTAACAAGCACTTACATAGCAGGTATCACATACCAGGTGCTGCCCAGAGCTGTTTACAAATGCTCATTTGGTTCTCATAACAATCTTATTAGGTAGGTAGGTCCTATCGTTGTCCCCATTTCACAGATGAGGAGAAAAACTGCACCACAGTGAAATTAAGTAACTTGCTCCCTCGGGGTCACACAGCTGATAGTGGCAAAGCCAGGATTTGAACCCAATTTGTCTTTAGACCTTGCAGTCCTAATTACATGGTAATTACTGAGAGCTCCTCTTGAGAACTGGATTTTTAAAATGTACTCATCTTCATAATTAGCAGCTCATTTGCCTTCAGCTTGACCTTCATGATCTGTTTTTTTATTTACATTCAATTAGCCAACATACCGTACATCATTAGTTTCAGATGGAGCGTTCAACAATTCATCAGTTGCAGATAACACCCAGTGGTAATTTAAAGATCACGTCTTCGCCCTCTAAGTCGGTCTTGCATGCCATTGACTAAAACACCTCATCATTTTGAAAAATAACACCTCTTTGATCTTTTCAGAAAACAGCTTTCCAGGAGAGCTTTCTGCCTGATACTATCAGAGCCACTATTTTTCTTATGTAGCATTTGTCAAGTAGCTGCAATCTGATAGGAGGGGGCAGCAAGGTTGAGGTGACACTGCCAGGAAATAAGCAATAGCTGGTCAGTTTCACAACTAACGCCCCATGCCTGCCTTCGAAGGTGAGTGGGAATGTTTAAAAAACACACATGAAATATACTTAAAGGACCCTAGAAACAGAAGGTGTGGTTGTCCATGGTCTCAATCCATGAGAAACCCTAACACACAAGCATTCCCACCAGCCTGACCCCGACTCCACCACAGGAACGTCCAAAGCCGGTCTCGACCAAACGGGGGCTAGAGAAGCAGCCCCAGAGGAGAGGAAAGGAGAGCAGTGACGACTGTCACTGCCCAAGGGCTTCTGAGCAGAGGCTGCACCAAACCTCCTAGAGCAGGAAGTTTGGTGACACACACTGTCCGGAAGCTTTGGCTGTATCCTTCAGTTCCAGTGGCTGTTGCTTGACTTTCATCCCTTTGCAGTCAAGACCGCCTCAACTCCAGGACAGGGGTTTCCAAGAAGAAGGCAACTGAAAGCTAAGCCTGCCCCCTGGCCCCACCCCGGCGCCCGAGCACTTTGATCCTAGGGCTGCAGGTCAGACAAGGCCACCGAAGGCCCAGCTGTGTGGCTGATGTCCACTTTGTGGCTCGTTTTTGCTGTGGTATTTGGGGATCCCAATTGTGTTTATACCTTTTGAGACTTTATTATTTACTTCCACAGAACAGGTTTTTTGGTTGTTGTTGTTTGTTTTTAAGATCTTTATTTGTTTATTTGACAGAGAGAGAGAGAGAGAGAGAACAAGCAGGGGGAGCGATCCCAGGACCCTGGGATCATGACCTAGGCCAAAGACAGATGGAGAGAGAGAAAGAGAAAGAGAGAGAGAGAGAGAACAAGCAGGGGGAGCGATCCCAGGACCCTGGGATCATGACCTGGGCCAAAGACAGATGGATGCTTAACCGACTGAGCCACCCAGGCGCCCTTCTCCCAGAATACTTTTTTTAAGCTTTAGTTGGATGCAAACTCCTCAAGAACAGACATTTCTGAATTATCTTAGTCCTCCCAGGACTTGACAGAGGCCGGTACAGAACTCCACAAAGATGTGCTGCTTGGAAGATAGGTAGCCAGTGTTCCTGTGTGACCCGGAGGGGACATTTGGATAGGTTTCCTTTTCCTTTATATTTTTCTATAAATGTTTTTCCCATGGGTGAGAATCTAAGGTATATATGATTTGCAAGCCTACTTTTTGTTTCCAGTGAACATGACATAGGCATTTTCCTGTGTGCTATAGTCTGAATAATTGTGCCCCCAACCCCAAATTTATATGTTGAAAACTTAATGCCCAAGGTGACGGTATTGGGAAGTGGAGCTTTTAGAAGATCAGTAGGCCTTGAGGGTGGAGACCTCATAAAATGGGATCAGTGCTCTTTTAAAAGAAAACTTGGAGAGTTTGCTTGCCTCTTTTTTATTTTATTTGACAGAGAGAGAGGGAGAGAACACAAGTGGGGGGGACAAAGGGAGAGGGAGACCCACTAATGACCTGAGCCAAAGGCAGACACTTGACCGACTGAGCCACCCAGGTGCCCCTCGCTTGCCTCTTGTACCATGGTGAGGATTCTGTGAGAAGTCTGTGACCTCAAGAGGACCCTTGCCCCACCATTCTAGCACCCTGATCTTGGGTTAGCAAGATAAATAAATTTCCATTGTTTAGACCAGTGACCTAGTCTCATGTTTTTTTATAGCAACCCAAATGGACTAAGACACTGTATTACCACAAATTCTTCCCATTTTTTAATGTGTGCATGTGGTGTGCATGTGATTAATATTAATATTTGTGTGACTGTACCAACATTTTCTGTTTTTCTTTAAATATTTTATTTATCTATTTGACAGAGAGGAGAGCGATCACAAGTAGGCAGAGAGGCAGGCAGAGAGAGGGGGAAGCAGGCTCCCTGCTGAGCAGAGAGCCCAACGTGGGGCTCATGGGGCTCAATCCCAAGACCCTGAGATCATGACCTGAGCCGAAGGCAGAGGCTTTAACCCACTGAGCCACCCAGGCACTCCCGTACCAACATTTTCTAAGCCTTTTTTGGGGGGAGGGGGGGTGTTCACCCTTTAGATTATTTCCTCTTATTAGCTATTGTAAATAAAACTGTGGCCAGCTCTTTCATCTGCATTTTGGCTTGGTTTCTTAGGATTCCCTGAACTCAAATTGCTGGGTTAAAGGGAATAAACAGCTTTTGCTAATTTGATAGTTTGAAACACGTCATCTTGTGGTTTTAATCTGTATTTCTTTCCTTGCTAATGGTGCCAAACATTTTTCTTTATCTTTGTTTACTAACTGTATTTCCTCCTTTGTGAATTGTCTGTTCGTGTCCTTTGTCCACTTACCTGGTAGGGTCTTAACCTTCCTCTCACTGATTTGCATGAGTTTTTTTCCATTTTAAAGATTCTAACCCTTGTCATATTTGCTGGAAACAATTTCCCTCTTTCTGTGGCCTTGGGTTTTAATGCTATAGTATTTGTTTATTGATATAGATTTTTCTAATTTTTATAACTTTTTTTCTAGATTTTTAATAACTTTCTCCTGTACTTCTATTTTTTAAAGATTTTATTTCTTTATTTGAGAGAGAGAAAGAGAGTGCACATGAGCAAGAGAGCACAAGGAGGGGTAGCGGCAGAGGGAGAGGGAGAAGCAGGCTCCCGGCTGAGCAGGGAGCCCCATATGGGGCTCAGTCTCAGGACCCTGAGATCATGATTTGAGCCAAACACAGACACTTAACCAACTGGGCCACCCAGGCACCTCTCTCCTGTACTTCTATTGTTTCTAACATTGACATTCTTGAAAGAGAAGCCTGTACCCACCAGGTCGCTTTTCTAAACTTCACTCTCTCCGAAATTCACCATCATCCAGCTGTTGAATCTAGGCCTCTTTAGTTGCTCTCTATAAATTCACCAATGACCTTCTACCATCTTTTAAATCTTGTGATCCCGTCTGACCCCCTGGATGCATCTGGCAGGTGGAGAGCTCCTCTCCTCTTGGCCTCCAAGCGGACCCTGTTGATTGCCTCCTCAGTACATCTGCCCTTTCTCATTGGCTGCTCCTTCTCAGTCCCCTTCACCAGATCCTGCTAATCCTCCAATTTCCCAGGTTCTGAGAGATGTCTTCTCTTGTTCATTAAGTTGTATTCCTTAGGTAATTAATCTCATTTAGTCCTGTAGCTATAAATGCCAACCGGTGGCTCCCAAATTTCTATTGCCAATGTTAACCTCACCCCTGAACTCCATACTCCAGCTTCCTCTGCAACATCTCCACTTGGATATCCAGTAGGCATCTCAAACTTAACGTGGCCACAAGACCAAAGTCAAATCCTTGATTTACTCTTCCTGACTCCTCCCTGTCCCAGCAAATGGCAACCTCAACCTTACAGATGCTCACACTAAAAGCTTTAGAGTCATCTTTGACTCTATTCTGTCATACCCTAAATCCAGTCTGTTGGCCAATCTTATCAAAGATATCTGAAATCCAATCACTTCTCACTTAGGCCCATCTAAGACTCCATTATCTCTCACCTGGGCTACTGCAGTAGAATCCCGCCTGGTCTTCCTGCTTTCACTCTTGGCCCTTGTATCATCTGCTCCCCATACCACAGCCTTTTAAAAGTAAGGTAAATTGTGTCACATGATGCTTGGAACCCTCCAATAAAGTCTTTACCATGTCCTATAATTCTGTACCTATTTTCTCCCACCCCACCTTTTTGACTGCCTTCTCCCTTGCTTACCCTCCTCTAGCCAAGATGTTGTGTGATTCATTCAAGATAACTGAGCATGCCCCTGCCTCAGAGAGTTCCCACCTGTTCTTCCCTCTACCTGGAATGCTCTTCCATAGCTACCCTTTCTGCCTCATCTGCTTCAGACTCTACTCAAATGTCATCTCATGAAAGACGCCTTCCCTTACTCTGCTTTATCTTTCTTCAGAGCGCTTATTGTCACCTACGTATGATGTATCTATTTATTGTTTATTGTCTGTCTCCACTGACTAGAATATAGCTCTGTGGTAGAAACCTCACAGTGGTTCCCCATGATCCTCACCTTCCAGTATTCATGCCCTTATATAATCCTCTCTCCTCAAGTGTGAGCTGAACCTAGTGAATTATTTCACAACAAACAGAATATGGAAAAAGTGATTGGACATCACTTCTAAGGTTAGGTTACAAAACACTAACTGCTATCCTGCTTCTTGCTTGACCTCTGGCCCAATGGAAAGGCCCACATTGCAATGAGTTGATGTCTCTGGCCAACAACCAGGAAGATGTGAGGCTAACAACTACATGAGTGAGCTGGGAAATAGATCCTCCCCTACAGACCTTGAGATAACTACAGTCTTAGGAGAGACCCCAAGCCAGAGGCACGCAGAGTCCCCAGGTCATGTCCAAATTCCTGACCCACAGAAACACTGAAATAATGTTTGTTGTTTTAAGTCTCTGAGTTTTGGAGAAATGTATTACATAGCACTAAATGACTAAAACAAGGTCCAACGGAGCAGGATTCCTATTTATTCACATTTTCCCCAACATCTAGAAAAGTGCACACAGTAGTTACTCAGCAATACTTCTGAATGAATGAATGAATTTCAGTTGTGCTAGGAAGATGGACTGCTTTGATCTGGACAATCCCGTGTGCCTGTGCGAGTACTGGAAACTAATTGGACCATTTTATTACCACTTGCTAAGCCACCCTCAGTGCAAGACCAACACAGAGTGGGCAGAGCCAAGAAAGTAAAGTCACAGAGTCGGTAACTCAGTGAATGTACCTGCCCTACCTGTAAATTTTTTTGGTTACTTGAACAAAATTTAAACAAGCTTGGGCTGAATTTTTAATAAATTGAAATGAAAAGCATCCCAACTATTGTGGTTTTTATGGCATCATCCTCTCCCCTGCCCCCAAATGTTATTTTCCTTTCCTCTGCCTACCCCGTAGTGGTAGAGATTACAGTTGTCTACCCAGCTTCCATTCCCCTTTCTTCTCTAACAAGAGAATCCTGATTTGTTGAGAGCAGTAAGGGAATTACTGAACTACATTTCCCAGCCTCCCCTGAAGGTAGGTCATGGGACTAAGTTCTGGCTAGTGTAAGCAGAAATTATGGGGTGGTTCTTCTGGAAAGACTTCTTTAAAAGCAGGCTCACTTGGCTCTCCTTTTCCACTTTCCGGCTTCCTGAAATGTGATGGTGGGACCTAATGTGGCCATTTTATGATTAAAGCGAATTTGGGGATGAAACACACACTACACACGGTGGAAGAAAAGGGACGGCCTAGGTCTCTAATGAAGCCAACATACTGACCCTGAGGACCCCACCTCAGAATTTCTGTGATGAGAGAAATACAAATCCTAATCTTGTTCCTTGTTTTTTTTGTTATCAATAGCATAAGTGACATAACCCTTAAATATGAACTTCACCAGAGTCTGTCCTTATCTTCCCTTTTCATGCACACCCTTTTCCCAGCTCCTCTCATCTGCTCCCATGACTCCAGGAACCATCTACATAATAAAGACTCCCAAACTGGGGCACCTTGGTGGCTCAGTTGGTTATGATCCCAGAGTCCTAGGGGTCGGGCTCTTTGCTCAGTGGGGAACCTGCTTCTCCCTCTGCCTGCTGCTCCCCTTGCTTGTACTCTCTCTCTCTCTCTAAGTAAATAAATAAAGTCTTTATGGGGCACTTGGTGGCTCAGTTTGTTAAGCATCTGCCTTCGGCTCAGGTCATGATCCCAGGGTCCTGAGATTGAGCCTCATTGTCGGGCTCCCTGCTCAATGGAGAGTCTGCTTCTCCCTCTGTCCTCATCCTCCTCTTGCTCACTCTCTCTCAATAAATAAATAAAATCTTAAAAAAAAAAAAAACCCTCAAGTTGATGCCTGCACATCCTGCCTATTTCCCAAGCTCTAGACCCAGAGTCACAAGTGACTCCTAGATATCCTAACTCGATGGCCCTTTAGAAGCATTTTGGGGATAGCATGGATTGTGGGGTCAGGTAGATATAGTTTCCAACCCTGACTCCATTACTCTGAGTAACCTTGGGAGAGCAACGGCATCTCTGAGCCTCAGTATTCTTATCTGAGATGTAATGAACCTAATACTACTACTTCATAGGGTTTTTATGACACAAATCTATGTAAAACAGTGCTTGGCATATAACCAGTGCTAGAAACCTTTAATTCTCTTGTTCCTGTCCCCATCCCCACCCTCCACCCATGTCCACTATCTTCTGTCTTCTTACCTTCAGGTAAGTGGCTTCAGCAACTGCCCAGTCTCCCAAGATAGAAATCTTGGAATCTTCTTCAGCTTCTCTCTGTCAGTCCCCATCATTCCCTCATAGCCAGTCAGTGACCAAATTCTGTTGGTTCTGTCCTAGACTCTAGACCGTGCTTTTCCATCTCCATTATTACTCTTATTTCTATGGCCAATCATAGGCTCTCTACAACCTAACCTCCCACCCTTCTATCGGAGTTGTCCCTTTGAAACCCCCCCCAAAAAAAAACAAAAAAAGAAAACCCAGGATCTTGTATCAGCATAGCTTATGGACCTTTCCTAAATTTTCTTGCCTACAGAATAAAATCCAAATTCAACAAATGGTCATCCAGGGCTGTCTCATTGCATCCCCTTCAGCCTCTTGCTCCTCTTTCCCCAGGTGCTCACCATTGGCAGGCCCTTTGGTGACTGTCTCCACGGCTTACGGGATGTGTATGTCCCGCCCTCGGTCCGTTGAACCACGTCATCACCATTGATATGTGGCCTAATGACTACTTAAAAGTTTAAGCTTTCTCCTTGCATTTCCCCCTTTCCTCCCCCCATTCTAAAAGGTTCTGTCCTTCGTATCAGGGGCGGTTGGGCCTGGAGACACTTGCCATCCTGGCTTGTAGTTCTCAAGTCCTAAGCCTGTTGAGCTAAAGACGGAAGAGTGTGCCTCTGGTGGAAGCAGGGCTCGAGGGAGGTGTTTCCCCAAAACCGAGAAGAGATGCCTGAGCCTGGGGAGGAGAAAGAGATCACTGGGGGCCCCGTAGCAGAGACCCATGCCCTGCTCTCTAGATGCACCATGAGTTGTTATCAGGCACCTGGTGGAAATACCCATGATACACCAGGGAGAAGGGATTGGACAGCCATGGTTTTGTGCCATTTAGACAGTGGTGCAGGCTGAGTAACACACCAGGATTTTAGCACAGATTTGGGTGCAAGGGCAAGCCCTGGGAGGGACCAAGACAGAATTTCCTGCAAGCCTAACAAGATGGAGGCTGAGGGCGAAATCCAGTTGAATAATAAGAAATCATGAAATGGGATAGTTAGTGCCCTGAGTTTCTGGCTTGCTTGAGAAGCAAGGCTTGACCCATCCTCTTGGGCTCCTGCCCTGCTCCTCCCCACTTGCCCTCTGATCTCTTGCTCTTGTCTTTCTGCCCCAGATTTCTGGTTCACTAGACCTGCTGTCAGGGTTTTAGCCAAT
>CM053606.1:128389527-128404275 GCA_028646535.1 Procyon lotor | reverse complement strand
AATTAAATTTTATGATTCATTAAATTCTACCCCAAAATTAAATATGGAAGAATTCTCTACTGGATGTCCTTTTCAAGACTCTAAGATTTCTTGCCACTTTAAAAAGTTGAAATTTGAAATTGTGGATAACACGTTATAGGTGTGATTTATGCAAAAAAGAGATAGCAAGGATCCCCAGCGAGGGCACCAGGCTCAAAGAAAACGCTTTGGCTCTGTGTCAAAATATTGGCAAATAGAGGTGCCTGGCTGGCTCTTTTGGTAGAGTGTAGGACTCTTGATCTTGGGGTTGAGTTTGAGCCCCATGTTGGTCATAGAATTCACTTAAAAGAAAAAAATATATATATATACACATATATATTAAATATTGACAAATAAATGACACATGTGTTTAAAGTTAAAATATTTAAAGTATATAAAAAAGACAGTTTATAGGAAAGGATGTAAGAATAATTCTAAAAGAATGAAACAATTCTCATTTTCACTTTTTCTTTTAGAAAGGGAGAGAGGGAGGGAAGAGAGGGGCAGAGAGAGATGGAGAATTTTTTTAAAAAGATTTATTTATTTGAGGGGGGGGAGAATAAGCAGGGGGAGAAGAAGAGAAAATCCTCAAGAAGACTCCCTGCTGTGTGTGGAGCCCAGCGTGTGGGGGTGGGGGGTGGGGGAGGGGTGGCCCAGGAGTCCCAGGACCTGAGGTCATGACCTGAGCCGAAATCAGAAATCAAGAATCAGATGCTTAAACTACTGACTGAGCCACCCAGATGCCCTTCATCTTCACTCTTAGTAAGAGAAATGCAAATTAAAACTAAACTGAAATACTACTTTCTTACTTATCCAATTAGCAAAAATGTCCAAACTTTCGGCAAGGCTGCAGAGAACTAGGTTCTCTCATAGCTAGTAGGAGTGCAAAATGCCATAAATCCTGTGAACGGAACTTAGCAGCATCCATCAAAAACATAATTTTGACCCAGAAATTCTACTTCTGGGAATTTATTTATGCATCTGCATGCAAAAATAATGTATAGAGCTAATAATCGAAGTACTGGCTGTCACGGGAAGTGAATAGAGAAAAACAAGTGTCTACCACTAGAAGACCAGTTAAATTAACCAGTATGTACCTATAAAAAATGGTGAAACTCACTTATGAACTTCTATGGAAATATCTATAAAAGAATTACGATAATGTGAACAATATACTATCTTTTATGTAAAAATGTGGAGAGAATAAAATCTATATTCATATTTGCATACATATGCATAAATAAAGGAAAGGATACTATATTAGTTATTTATGGCCATATAACAAATTATCCCAAACCTTAATGGATTGAAACACCCAGTGCTTGATACCCCATATGACTTCTGACGGTCAGGGATCAGGAAGTGGCTTTGCTGGGTGGCTCTAGGCCAGGGTGTCTCAGAAAGCTGCAGGGAAGCTGTCGGCCAGGGCTGCGGTCATCCGAGGGGGCTGGGACGTCCACTAAGCTCACTCCTGACTGCTGGCAGGAGGCGTCAGCTCGTTGCCATATGGGCCTCTCTACAGGGCTGCTCACGTGCCTGGCAGTTGGCTTCCCACAGAGCAAGTGGGGTGGGGTGGAAGTGGGGATCCCACGATGGCAAGGGCAGACCTCTTATCACCTCATCTCAGAAGTGGAATACTATTCTATTTTTAGAAGCAAATCGACTTCATGCTCATGGGGAGGGAAACTGAGCCAGATCTCTCTGAGAAGGGAGCACTACAGAATCTGTGGACACGGTTGGGAAACTACCATGGATACATTCTGACTGATGAGAGTAGTTATCAAGAGGTTATAAAAGAGTGAGGAGATGGGCAGACACCGAAAGGGTCCGTATCTGAGAAAATTCAGAGAAATTTTCAGAGAAAATTCAGAGAAAAGTGTGCACTGGTATCTTTGTGGTTAAAATATATATAACAAAAGTTATCATCGCAACCATTTTTAAGTGTACAGTTCTGCATTACTAAGTCCATTCCCATTGTCAAGCAAACATCACCACCATCCTGCTCCAGAATTCTGGTCATTTTGCAAAACTCAAACCCTGTACCCATCAGACAATAACTGCCCCTCTTTCCCCTGTAGCCCCAGGAACCACTGTTCTCTCTAGCTCTGTGAACTTAACTCGTCTGGGTGCCTTATATAAGAGGAATCATATAGTGTGTGTCCTTTTGTGACTGACTTATTTCACTTAGCGTGATGTCCTCAAGGTTCATTTGCATTATAGCATGTGTCAGAATTTCCTTCCTTTTTGAGGCTGAAAAATATCCCCACTGTATGGACAGACCCTATTTTTTATCCATTCATCAATCAGTGAACATGTGGTTTCCTTTCTACCCCTTGGCTACCATGAATGATGCTGCTATGAACATCTGGGTACAAATATCTCTCTGAGTCCTCACTTGTGTACTTTTATATTTTAAAAAATTTTTTTAAAGATTTTATTTATTTATTTGACAGAGAGAGAGAGATGACAAGTAGGCATAGAGGCAGGCAGAGAGAGGGGAGGAGCAGGATCCCCACTGAGCAGAGAGCCCGATGCGGGGCTCAATCCCAGGACCCTGAGATCATGACCTGAGCCAAAGGTCAAAGTTTAACCCACTGAGCCACCCAGGCACCCCTAAAATTTTTTAAACCATGGAAATTGCATTAATAATCAGTTGCTGCATAACAACGATGACTTTTTATTTCTCCTGGTTCTGTGGGTTGGCTGGGTGGTTTTTCTGCTTGTTTACCCGGGCTCAGTCACAGGGTAGCAATCAGCGGGGAGATGTGGCAGGCCTGAAGGTCCAGGTTGGCCTCGTTCACATGGCTGCCAGTTGGTCTTGGCTCTTGTTTTCCTCCCTGTGACTGCTAAGCCTCTAATAGGTTAGACCAACTTCCTTAGAGGGAGGACTCAGAGAAGTGTTCAAGACAGGGAAAGTAGAAGCTGCAAGATTTCTGGGGCAAACGCTCTGGAACTTGCACAATGTCACTTCTGTTATTGTCTCTTGGTCAAAGCAAATGTCAAAGACAGCTCAGATTTCAGATAGGGAAAGACAAAATCCACAGGATTTCACATATATGTGAAATTTAAAGAACAAAACAAGGAAACAACAACAAAGAAACAGACCCTTTTTTTTGAAAGCCACCAAAACAGAAACTTTTTTTTTTAAAGATTTTATTTATTTATTTGTCAGAGAGAGAGAGAGAGAGAGAGAGAGCAAGAGAGCAAGAACAAGCAGAGAGAACAGCTGGCAGAGGCAAAAGCAGACTCCCCACTGAGCAAGAAGCCCAATGTGGGACTCGATCCCAGGACCTGAGCCGAAGGCAGAGGCTCAACCCACTGAGCCACCTAGGTGTCCCAAAGATTTTATTTGTCAGAGAGAGAGCACAAGCAGGGGGAACGGCAGGTAGAGGCAGAGGGAGAATCAGGCTCAACGAGCAAGGAGCCCGATGTGGGACTCGATCCCAGATCATGACCGAATTGAAGGCAGACATTTAACGGGAATGAGCCACCCAGGCATCCCAACAAACAGACTGTTAAATACAGAGAACAAATAGGTGGTTACCAAAGGAGAGATCGGTGGAGGGGGATGGGTGGAATAGATAAAGGGGATTAAGAGGTACAAATTTCTAGGTATAAGATAAATGAATCATAGAGATGAAAAGTACAGCGTAGGAAATAAAATCAAGAATATTGCTATAATGCTGTATGGTGACAAGTGGTAACTACACATACTGTGATGATAACCGAGTAATGTATAGAATCGTTGAATTCTGTTGTTGTACAACCGAAATTAATGTAACACTGACTGGTAACTGTGATTCAAAACAAAAACAAAAACAAAAACAAAAACAAAAACAAAAACAAAAACAAAAAACCCTAGCTCAGCTTTAAGGCGTAAGGAACAGACTCTAGCTCTTGATAAGAGTACCTACAAGAAGTCTGGGGCCATATTTAGGGGCACCCGGATGGCGCCATCAATTAAGTGTCCCGCTCTTGGTTTTGACTCAGGTCATGATCGTGGGGTCCTGGGATTCAGCCCTAAGTCCGGCTCTGTGCTCAGGGTGGGGTTTGCCTGAGATTCTCTCTCTCTCTCTCTCCCTCTGCCCCTCCTGCTTATGCCCCTCTAAATAAATAAATAAATGAATCAATAAATAAATTTTAAGGAAAAAAATTCTGTGGCCATTATTTAACCTACCACAGGAACATATTACTCTGAAACATTAAATAAAAATGTCTATAAGTAAATCTTAATGGTATGGGAAAATTTGTGTTATATTTTAATAAACAGAGAAAACTGTACACAAATTATGACTTATACCTGTACCACCACCATGGCCTCCTGGCTTCCCTGCTGTCTCCTTGACTACTCTGTGTTTAGTCTTTTTTCCCCGGTCTCCACGTGAGATAATGGCTCAACCGAAAATGCTTAAGTAGTAAGGAATAGGGCTTGTAACCGAGAGTTGGGAGGAAGGCAGTGGCAGTAGCTGCAAATGCAGCTATTGCTTATGTCAGCAGGGTCCAGAGCTGGGTCAGCGGTTCAGTCAGAAGCTCGCACTAGTCTCCATCATGGCCACACAGTGGCCACTTCAGTGACAGGCGTCCCGTTCAGAATGGACTACCTCTAGGGGGAGAAGAGGTAGGTGTCTTCCTGGTGTCTCTCTGCCCCCTTACCTCTTCATTTTGAAAAATCTTAAACATATAGCAAAGCTGAGAGTAGTAACGATGAGCCATATACCTGCCGCCTAGATTCAACAACTGATAACATTTTGCCACATGCCACGATTGCTCAATCTCTCTCCTTCACTCTTTTTCCTGTATCATTTGAGAGTAAGCTGCAGACATCATGACATTTTACCCCTACATGATTCAGTCTATATTTCCTTTATTACAAAGATTTTATTTATTTATTTGAGAGATAGACAGGGAGTACAAGGGGGGGTGGGTGGAGGGGTAGAGGAAGAGGGAGAGGCTCCCCACTGAGCTCCATGCCTGATGCCTGACATCAGGCTCCATCCCAGGACCGGAAGATCATGACCCGAGCCAAAGTCAGACACTTAACCGACTGAGCCACCCAGGAACCCCATCAGCCTTTATTTTCTGAGAATAAATATGTCTCCTATAGATCCACAATAATGGCACACTCAAGAAAAATTAACAGTAATTCCCTAGTATCACTTACTATGTAGTCCAAGTTCAAGTTTCCTCAGTAGTCTGTCCCTAAAATGTATTTTAAAGCTTATCTTTTTTATACCAGAATCCAATCAAGTTTCATACACTGCATTCGTTTTTATGTTTCTTTGGTTCCTTTTCATTTAGAACATTCCCTCGATTTGATTCTCATTGCGTTGTGTTTTTCTTTTCAATCATTCTGATATTATTTCCTCATGCTGCCATTTATTTTGTTCCTCTCGTCTTTGTATTTCTTATCAACTTCAAAATTAGATTTAGACGCTTAACTAGATTTATATTAAATCTTTGGCAAGAATATTTCTTAAGTGGTTTATTGTACCTGCATTAGGGAGATGAATTTCTCAGAAGCGCCATAGTAAACTTTTTCGTAAGTGCCATTGGCCAGAGCACGGAACCATGCACTGGCCTGGGCCAATCACTGGTGATGGGAGTGGAAACATCATGCTTAGTTTCATCCATAAGATGTATCTCCGTGGGCTGAGGGTGGTGCCTGGCTCCTTGAAGGGAGGAAGGTGGACACATGTACAAAAAGGGTTCTGCCAGGTGGAGGAAGCTAGGACGCAGCCTCTTCTGACCCCTCCTGTGCGTCAGCAAGTTCCGCCGGTGCTACCTTCTTCACCCACATGATTTCCACCTGCTTTTCTCCGTCTCCACTACTGTACCTGCCCATGTCACCAAAATGCTGGCCCAGGCTTCAGCCACAAGCTCCTAACCAGTTTCCCTGTTTCCAGTCTAGTCTCCAAACAGACACCAGAGCTGTCTTTTAAAATCTAAGTTGGATTATGCCCAACCCCTGCTTTAATCCCTCTAGGGGCTTCCTCATGCACTAAAGTCCTCAAATCTTAACTTGGCCTACAACCATCACATCCCTCGGTTCCTGCTTATCTCCTCTCCACTTTCACTTGGCCTACCCTCCTGCACATTCAATAAATGCCAGCTATGCAGGCTTTTGCTATTTGAATGCACTGGACCCTCTACTGATTCAGGGTTTTTGCAAACGCAGTTCCCTCTCATGGAACATTATCCCCACACATACACTTTACCTGGTTGCAGAATCTAGTAGTTGTTATGGGCTCAAATTATGTTCCTCTAAATTTGTATCTTGAAGCCCTAACCTTCAATACCCCAGAATGTGACTGTTATTTAGAGATAGGGTTTTTAAAGACATAATTAAGGTAAAATGAGGTCATTAGGGTGCATCCTAATCCAATGACTGATGTCTTTATAAAAGATGGTATGAGGACACAGACATAGAGGACAGAGCATGTAAAGACACAGGGGGAAGGAGCCCATATACCAGTCAAGGAAAGAAGCCTCTGAAGAAATCAACCCTGCTGACACTTTGATCTTGGATATCAAGCCTCTAGAAGGTACGAAAATAAATTTCTGTTGTTTAAGCTCCCCAGTCTGTGGTACTTCATTATGGCAGCCCTCGCAAACTAATATGGTAATGAAGCAGGTAGATTCTGGAGCAGCCTTCTTAGATGGAAATCTTGCTTCTGCCAGTTACTAGCTGAGTAATTTAGGGCAACTTACTTAACCTTGTCATGCTTTGGTTCCCTTTCTGTAAAATGGGGAGGATAACAACAGTACTAACACACTGACAACCATCCGGTTTGCCCCAGACTGAGGGATTTCCCAAGATGTAGTACTTTCAGTGCTAAAACCTCAACAGTCACCCTAAACTGAGTAAGGTCACTGTGACATTGAATTAATACTGGTAGCAAACTAGAAGAATGCCTGGCACTTGGCCAGCGCTCCATAAGTAACAAATATTGTCACTATTATTATTAACTACATTTCAGATCTCAGCTTAACTGTCGCTTTCTCAGAGCTATTTTCCTGACTCCATAACCTGGACTAGGACTACCTGTTAAATTCTTCCAGAGTGTAGGGTTCTTTTTCTGTAAGTTGCACTCTATTATCTATTCTCCTCCTTTTCAATAATAATAGGTCCCCTGATTTCTAACTGGGCACATGGCTGACTAGAATAAAAATTATTTCCCAGCTTCCCTTGTAGAAAACTAAATTCTGACCAATGGGATATGGGGAGATGTGATGTATGCAAATTCTGGGGTGTCCCCTTAAAGCAGAAGCTTTGTTTTGTTTTTTTAAGATTTATTTATTTGAGGGAGAGAGAGAGTGTGTGTGTGCACGGTGGAGAGGGGCAGAGGAAGAGAGAAACTGTAAGCAGACTCCGCACTCAGTGTGGAGGCCCACACAGGGCTTGATCTTGTGACCCTGAGATCACATCCTGAGCCAAGACTACGAGTCAGAGGCTCAACCAACTGCGCCAACTAGGCATTCCAACTGGGAGGTTCTTAACCTAAAGAATTTGTGGATAGAATTCTCTCGGAGCCTGTGAACTGGAATGGGGGTAAAGATCACATCTGTAGTTTTGTGAACTGCTAACTGAAATTTAGCATTTGCTTCAATTATGAATATAGGCAACGAAGCACACAAATATTGGCAGTAACTGTGATCCTGTCACCAAACGAAATCACAGACATTTTCAGGGCACATAATTGCCCTGCATATATCTAATATATTGTTTATGTTCATCGCCACTGTGAAATTTGAAATTAGACTGATGGCAAGTTTATTAGTTAATGCTTAAAGAAGCACATACTTTGTTATATGCCATGGCACAAAAATGACTTCTCTCTTAAAGAGAAGGGCATCTTGCCCCTTATCCTTTCACTCTTGCTACTGGCGGCCATACGGAATCACTAGAGAGCCTGCTGGACACACCAGCGAGGGCTACACTCTCCAGATGGTGAAGGGATCAGACTGAAAGAGCCTAAGTCTCTGGGATCTCCGTGCAATCTGAGACTGCTTACACCCAAACTGCTACATGACAGAGGGATAAATGTTTACCTTGTTTAGAGCACTGTTATTCTGTATCTTTATTTGAGCAGCTGAATTTATATCCTTATCAACATAATAGCAGTTATCACATTTTATGATTATATATTTATTCATGATGATTTTTGGGTAGATGTCTTTATCTACTACTAAAGAATAAGCTCTTTGAGGACATGGAACATGTCTATTTGCTCACTCTGGAATCTGGGCACCTGGTACCACATAGGAACAGAGCAGACTTCCAATAAATGTTTTAAAATGAATGAAATAATAGCATAATAAATATTTATAACCATGTTTGGCTATTCAAGTAATATTGTACAGGCAATATTTAAAAACAAGCAAATGGGCGCCTGAGTGGCTCAGTGGGTTAAAGCCTCTGCCTTCGGCTGGGATCATGATCTCAGGGTCTGGGACCGAGACCCGCATCGGGCTCTCTCTGCTCAGCAGGCAGCCTGCTTCCTCCTCTCTCTCTGCCTCCCTCTCTGCCTGCTTGTGATCTCTCTCTATCAAATAAATAAAATCTTTAATAATAATAATTATAATAATAAAACAAGCAAAAAGCCTATAGATAGAAAAAAGGTTAGATCTAAAACAAACATGTAAACAGTAATTGTTTGAATTATTGGTTTTAGCATAATTTCCCCCTACATATAATGTATACTTTATATACTTTAATTATATATGTATATTCTTTAATGACTATATACATATCATTAAAGGAAATCTGGAAAATTTAGGCAAATGTATGCATGTGATATGTGTGTATACATATGCATAAAATGAAAAACACGTAACAAAACAAAATGGAATAAGAAGTCAGCTGATCCCTGAGGGCCTTGGAGAAAGAGGAGAAAGTGTGTGGAGTAGTCTTATTCTGGGAGATTTAACCAGCTGTGTTCTGGTGTAGACACTCTCAGATAGTTTAGATGCTCAAAGTGTCATTAAACACTGAAAGGCCAGGCTGACTCTTAACATAAGGAATGAAACTCACTTCTTGACAGAGGGTATGGAAAAAATAAGAGGGGGGGCAATATTCTGGAACAATAAGGCATAACTCTTTAAAATATAGCAATCAACCATAGGACGATCTTTATTAGGCTAAAGCTTGGAAAGAAATGTTATTATATTTCATCCATAATTATGCAGATAGAACAGTTATAATCACCATATACTCAGAAAGAATATAGTGAGCAAATGCCATGGCTAAAGGCCAAGTTAACAAATTGTGCTCTGTGGTCATTTATTTGTAAATGTTAATTCCGAGGTTAAGCTTCTGCCTTGATTGTAACCTTGACTGAATAAAAGCACATGCATAGGGGCGCCTGGGTGGCTCAGTGGGTTAAAGCCTCTGCCTTCAGCTCAGGTCATCATCTCAGGGTCCTGGGATTGAGGCCTGTGTGTCCGGCTTTCTGCTCCCCGCCGAGCAGAGAGCTTGCTTCCCCCTCTCTCTCTCTCTGCCTGCCTCTCTGCCTACTTGTGATCTCTCTCCTTTCTGTCAAATAAATAAAATCTTTGAAAAAAAAGCATATGCATATTTCAAATATATTGGTTTTGATACCAAGTAATTAGACTAAGGATATATTTTATGTGCTCATAATTATAAAAAAAATAATTTGAAGATGAGTAAATAATAGATGTTCTTATAAATGTTAGTTGGTGGCAGGGTGTTATCCATAGCATAGTTTTAAAAGTCTTTAATTTTTCCTCTATTGCCATTATTTGGAATTCTGCCTTAAGGTTTATATGTCTATAGGCTCATAGAATGCATTAGTTGGATTTGCATCAATTTGTGATTACGAGAAATGGTAATTTTTCAATACAGACTGATTGACCTGGAGATAAGGAAACAAATGAAATATGTCCATCAGAAAGATGTGAAAGTAGGTACTAGAAATAAAATGGAAGAGAAGTTAATAATAATGGTAGTTGTTAAAGAATAATTTTTAGATTGTATAACTACAACTCTCATACAGATAAAAATGAACACATGTCAAAAAATTTCATTTAAAGGGCACCTAGCTGGGTGAGTCAGTAGAGCATTAGACTCTCTATCTTGGGGCTGTGAGTTCGAGCCCCATTTGGGTGTAGAGATGACTTAAAATCTTTTTTTAAAAGATGTATTTATTTATTTGAGAGAGGGAGAGAGCATGAGTGGGAGAGACAGAAGGAGAGGGAGAGAGAATCTCAAACAGATGCCATGCTCGGTGTGTACCTGACTCGGGGCTCAATCTCACAACCTTGAGATCACCACCTGAGGTGAAACCAAGAGTCAGATGCTTAACGAACTGTGCCATCTGAAGAACCCCAAAATAAAATCTTTAAAAAAAGCTTTTTCATCTAACTCATTAATTAATGTGGGAACCAGGAAGATGTTGTGATCAATTCAAAGAAGTAATCAAAGTACCAGACTAGATGGGCAGTTAGGGATGCTTAAGTAAATCTGCTTGATAGACACAAAACTGATGGAACTAGTCAATATCCATTATTATTGTTAATCAACAGAAACTCCTACACACATAATTTGCATATTTATGGACAAGAATTATTTGCATTATTGCAATATCCTGCAGCTTATGGAAGTGTAAAATAGCTCAGAGATAATGAGAGGCACAAACACCCCATAGAATCAAATAACTTGAACAATGTCTAGCTTCCTATTGGGACACCGAGCAGTCTTTTCGCTCCTTTTATTTTTTTAGAGAGAGGGAAAGAGAGCACATGGGGGGCCAAGGGGCAGAGGAAGAGGGAGAGAGAGAATCTGAAGCAGGTTCCACACTCAGCATGGAGCCCATGATCTCACAACCCTGAGATCATGATCTGAGCTGAAATCAAGAGTTGGACACCTAATGGACTGAGCCACCCGGGCACCCTTTTTTGCTCCTTTTAAACACTCTTTCCTAATGTTCTTCCTACATAGCTGACTTGTGTTAAGTGCTGTTTATAGGCCAGACACTGCTAGGTGCCTTAAATGCATTAGTTTATTTAATTCTCATCAGAACCTTATGAGGTAGGATTTACTATTATTTTCGTATTGTAAGGGAGGAATTTGAGGCATAAAAAAAGGTAAATCCGTGACCCAAGGTCACAGAGATAAGAAATGGAGCCAGGATCTGAGTCTAGGGTTCCCATCAGCTATGAAGCCACAGATGTATATGAAGGAAAAAAAAAAAATGGATGGACCTGACCAACTATATTATATTAGATACAGAAGAGGGAAAAGAAAGGATGACTCCAAAATGTTTCTTTTGGTTGTGAGAGGGGCAATACTGCTCAGATAAAGAGACGAAGGGCAGTAGTTTGATTTGGTTTTTAGATGGGTGGGCTTTGAAGTAATGGTAAGATGTCTAGATAGAAAAGTCCTGCTGGGCAGGAGATCAGAATTGGAGATATTAGATGAGTCTTTTTTTTTTTTTTCCTTTATGGAACAGGTTTAAATTGTGGTATTGAAAACACTAGTGTGCGTCTGTCAGAGCTAAAGGACACAAGCCCAGAGGGAAAAGAGAACATTATGCAGGAGGGACTGAGGTCCTTAATAGGCGTCAGAGAGGCGGTATCAGGGTCTAAAACCAAAACAGGGTGAACTGGCTAGAGTTCCGTAGGTCCAGGCAACAGGGTATACTCCTTTGGGTTTAAGGAGATGGAGTCACAAATGCAAACAGCTAGGGTTGAGGCTGAAAACAGAGGCCATATCATGGAGGGGTGTTAACCAATGCACAGTAAAGTCTGTCAAGCAAGCAAGGATCATGATCAGATGTACACTTTAGAAAGAACGAGTCTGGCTACCGCATGAATAGTCCGGGCAAATCTGCAGGCATGTGTCACTGGGATCCAGATATAGGCAGGGATGGCTTGGACCTGGGCAGGTCTTGGCAACTAGACCCAGCTCTAATATTTGAAAGGCCGCGGGTAAGACTACCAAAGAAAGCTCACATACCATGTGATAAATACTTAAAAGTTACAAGTTAAGCTAGTAAACTGTTAAATAACATATTCTCTATCCTCCTACCTCGATAAATACATTTTCAGAAGGACCTGGAAGGAAGGAGGAGAGCCGGGGCGGGGTCCACCGGATTTCGGCGGGGTTTTTTCGGAACCCACAAGGCAGAAGAGCGCGGCGGCAGCCCAGATGCAGAGGACCACAGCGACACCTGGCTCCCCTCGGAGCTGCGTTCCCCGCCCGCCCGCCAGCGGCTGAGAGGCGGGCGGGTGGACCTGCGGGGGCGTGGCGGGGTCGGAGGGCACGCGGCGTCGGTGTCATGGCGGCCTCCGTGCTGAGCTCCGCCTGCGGCTTGCGGCGGCTCTGCGTTGCTTGCCTGGGCCGCCGCCGGCCGCCCCGGGGCATGTGGGCGCGAGCCCGACGGCTCCCGGGGCTCACGGAGTCCGGGCGGAGCGTGGCCGCGGCCAGCGGGTCGGGCGCCTTGGGCTCGGACCGCTACTGCATGGAGCTGCTGCGGTGAGCGAGCCCAGCTTGCCCGGCTGGCGGTCGGGGGGCGGCCCGAGGGGGCCCGGGCGAACGCGGCGGGACTCGGGGCTGGCGGGGGCGATCGGACCATTGCCATCCTGCGCTCGGGTTGGCGGGAGTGAGGCCAAGAGAACTTTCACAGGGTCACAGAATTGTGGCAAAACTCCTTCGTCTGTCACCTTGACTGAAACTTAATTTTTTCCTAAACGTACTGCATGCACACCTTAAAAATTTGACCGATGACTAGTAATTTTTAGCTAAGTGAGTTCTTACGTGTCAGGCACTATGCAAAGTACAAGTAATTTACTTACTCTTCGTTACAAATATTGACGCACAAATGTAGACCTCACCATTTAGGGTTTTGAGGATTAAAGTATTTAGAACAATGCCTGGCACAAAGCAAGGGCACAGTACAATATAAGCCATTATTATATTTAGTGGATGAGGATACGAAGGTTTCGAGAGATTAGGGATTTACCTGAGATTCAGTAGGATAGACTCATCAAGTCAGGACCTGGTGACAATTCTGTTCACCTTGATAATACGGGAAAGACTTGGCACATGGCAGTCACTGTTAATCATGTGTGGAGTCGAGTTAGGTGATTCAGGTCACCATGTGACCCAGTGGATCTGGGCAGGCTCCAGCCTTGGAACTGGCCTGACTGCAAAGATCAGTCGCTTAGGCCCTGCTGCCCTTCTGCTGCCTTTGATTTATAACAGTGGTGAAATATTCAAAGTACCTGGTCTTAACTTCAGAGAAGTGCTAGAATAATTAAGCTACCTTAGACTTGATTGGGCTAATAAGTCCAATTTTTTTGAATTTTATTTTAGCAAAATGTAGCATTATACAACAGAATTCCCATGCATTTCAGAATTTTTTTTTTTTTTTTTTTTTTAGGATTTTTATTTATTTGACAGAGAGATCACAAGTAGTCAGAGGTGAAAGCAAGCTCCCCGCTGAGCAGGGAGTGCAATGCAGACTCGAACACAGGACCCTAAGATCATGACCGGAGCTGAAGGCAAACACTTAACCATTTGAGCCGCCCAGGTGCCCCCAGAATTGTGTTTTTAATCACTTTAAAAAATAATGTTCCTGCCCCACTCTATTTGTTGATTACTTATAACTGAAACAAGATAACAATCGTGGAAATCACCAATAAGAACTTCTAAAAGCCAAAACTGCTAAAAACTTATACTCATTTTCATATATTTTAAAGTTATCATTTTTTGATGATAAAAAGACACAAGTTACCAAAATGCATACCACCCTTATCCACTTGTCCAGTGCAGGTTTTAACACCAGTAGTATCCTAACTTCCCCATCCAGAGGTGATTAATTACTCTTCCTAACTTCTTTTTTCTTTTCAAGATTTTATTTTATTTGAGAGAGAGTGAATGAGAGAAAGAGCATGAGAAGGTGAGGAGCAGAGGATGGGGGAGAAGCAGACTCCCTGCTGAGCAGGGAGCCTGATATGGGGCTCAGTCCCGAGATCCCAGAATCATGACCTGAGCCGAAGGCAGTCACTTAACTGACTGAGCCACCTAGGTGCCCTCTCTTTTCCTGATTTCTTACGTATTATTATATATAATAGTACAATCACTATATTACATATAATATATATTACTACAATACTACATATATGTAGTATATATTTCTTCTGTGTATATACACTTGTGTGTGTGTGTGTATATATACACACTATATACACACACACACATATATATAGTGATCATATTGTTCTTCCCGTAATAGTCTATGGGTATCCCATGACAGTTTTCTCAAATATATATTTACAAATGGGCAGATACAATCTGTTTGAGTGGGATGGACACTTTTGACTCCAGTGATTTATTAAAAAGCCTGAATTTTGCAGGCAGACCTGATCTGAGTTTATTAGTCCTAGGTCCATCACTTGGGAAAGTTACATTAAGATTCAGCTATTTCCTCATTTGTAAATTTCTACTCCTACTTTATAGCCTGGTTATGAGGGTTTAAGGCAATGATGTATATAAAAATGCTGGCACATAACATATGCACAATAGTAGTTTTTATTTTTTTTAATTTTTATTTTTTTAAATTTTATTTATTTTTTTCAGTGTTACAAGATTTATTGTTTTGCACTACACCCAGTGCTTCACGCAGTACGTGCCCTCCTCAATACCCAGCATCAGGCTCGCCCAACCCCCACCCCCCTCCCCTCCAAAACCCTCAGTTTGTTGCTCATAGT
>CM053606.1:128367779-128389027 GCA_028646535.1 Procyon lotor | reverse complement strand
TTGTTCCAGGCTTTTGAAGAAATCCAGTGGAATTTTGATCGGGATGGCATTGAAAGTATAGATTGCTCTGGGCAGTATAGACATTTTAACAATGTTTATTCTTCCGATCCAGGAACATGGTATGCTTTTCCACCTTTTTGTGTCTTCTTCAATTTCTTTCATGAGTGTTTTGTAGTTCTTCGAGTACAGATCCTTCACCTCTTTGGTTAAGTTACAATAGTAGTTTTTAAATAAAAACTTGAAAGAAAGATTATAATTTCTAGCTTCTGATTGTCCATTAATCTTTGCAGGATTTGACCTCTGAAATGATCTGGGCAGGGTTGTTATGGGCATGTATGTTATATACGACCTCCAAATACTAAAAAAAATACCAGGCCAGAAGTTCAGATCAGCCAGTCAGAGCTCTGCTAGGAAGCTAGTTTCTTGGGAATACCTCAGACCTAATTTATATAGGTTTCTTGGGGGTATCATTCTGAGGAACCCCAAGGCCGTTTTAGGCCTTGGGATTAGTGCTATTAGGAGGTAAGGAGGAGCTACTGGTGATGTCTGAACATGTACCTGTTCTCCATTCTCCCACAGCCACACTGGGGAACCACTTTTTTGTGCCTCGATGGCACAGGTCCATGGAACTAGAACTAGCACAGCAGTCCTAACACCAGATATGCTTGATTTTTCATATATCTGCCTCTCTCTACCAGACTGAAGTCTATACCTATCTTTAGCGTCTAGCACAGTGCTGTCACAGAGTAGGCACTGGATAAACGTTACAATGAATGAATGAAAGGTTCTTGGTCCTGTTGCTATATAAGACTATCATAGTTTGGAATTTCTCACTATCTGGAATAGTTCTCCAATAACTGGACCTTGTTTGGCTACTTAAGGTACCCTTATCTACCAATAATCAGTATTTATAACAGTGATCCTGAGTGATGAAGAAATGATAAAATATTCAGTGTATCTTACTCAGTATAAAGAAGTTGGTAATATTGTTTAGAAAAATTTCCAACCAAAAAAAAGGAGAAGAAAAAAAGAAACTTTACAGGGAAACCCTTCTCTGTGTAGAATATCTTATTTCCCAAAGGTTGTTACCATACTAGTATGTCTTCATCTTTCATTTCCCTGTAAGAAACCTAAATACTTCACATGTTATTTTTAGGAGATATGAAACAGGTTGATTATCAAGCCTCATTTTACAAATTAGGAAATAGATATGGCAGGTATCATTTCTGTCAACTACTTGAATGGAAATTAAGATTGTGGTCTTGATTCCTAGTCACTATTTTCTTACTGTTTCATATTTTTTTTTAAAGATTTTTTAATTTATGTGACAGAGAGAAACACAGCGAGAGAGGGAACACAAGCAGGGGGAGCTGGAGAGGGAGAAAAAGACTTCCCGCCAAGCAGGGAGCCCGACGTGGGGCTCCATCAGAGGACTTGAGATCACGACCTGAGCCGAAGGCAGACACCCAGTGACTGAGGCACCCAGGCACCCCTTACTGTTTCATATTTACATCCTAGTGTTTTAAACAATTTTGAAGTTCAGAGACTTTTTATATTAAAATTAAATTTAAAAATATATCTATATGTATTTAAAAGTATAAGTTATAGAGCTGTTTTGCCCACACTGTCCATTTTGCAGCTGCAACCACTTACAGTGAGATTTTTTAATAGAGCTATTTTGTGATAGCACGGTTACTTGTTATTATTGCTTCCTTTTGTCTATGTGGAAGTTGGAGGAAATTGTGAAGGGTGTGGCTAGAAGAGGTTTAAATTCTCTGTTAGGCAGACAACAAAATATGAACCAGTTGAGGAGCGCCTGGGTGGTTCAGTCAATTGAGCATCTGACTCTTGATTTCCGCTCAGGTGGTGATCTCAGGGTGATGAGATCCAGTCCCATGTTGGGTACTGAGCATGGAGCCTGTCTGGGATTCTCTCTCTCTCTCTCCCTCTGCCCCTCCCACCTCCTCACATTCTTTTTCTCTCTCTTCTCTCAAAAAAGAAAATTAAATTAAATTGAAAAAAAAGTGAACCATTGAAATGTGGGAGTGGTCTGAACTTCGGTACCTAAACTCCATGGAAAGAGGTTGGACCCCTTTTATTTAGATTACTGTTTTATAGGAAATAATGTTATAATAAAGTTCCAGTGTATTATAGTGAAAGTAGCCTTGTTGACAGTCATCCTATGATGTATATAATAAGGATTATATTGTTTTAAACTTTATATTTTGAAGTAATTTCAAATTGATACAGAAATTACAGAGGTAGTACACAGAGCTCCAATACACTCTTCATCCAAATTCCCTGATTGTTAACATTCTGAGCCATTTGAGAATAAGATGTAGACATGATGCCCATTACCTCCCCTTAATATGTTGGTGTGTATGTATGTATGTAATCTATTCATTTATGTGTTTATGTATTTATGTATGCATTTATACATGTATTTGTGTGTGCTTATGTATTTATGTTTATGTATGTATATATTTATGTATGTATGTACCTATGTATGTATTTTAGAGTGAGCAAATTAGAGAGAGGGCACATGTCAGTAGGGGAGAAGCAGCCAGAGAGGGAGAAAGAATCTCAAGCAGCCTTCCTGCCAAGCGCAGAGCCTGACATCAGGCTTGATCCCACAACCCCAAGATGATGACCTGAACCAAAAGCAAGAGTTGGTCACTCAACCGATTGACCTGCCCAGGTGTCCCTTGGTGTGTAATTTTAAATACACACAAGGGTCTTCGTCCACATAACTATAGTATGACCATCAAAATCAGGATAGTAAAATCAATCCAGTATTACCATTGGACCCACAGACTCCATTCAAATTTTGCTGGTTGTTGGATTATGACTTTCATACATCCAGGATCATATGCTACATTTAGTTGTCAAATCTCTTCAGTTTTCTCCAGCCTTGGACAATTTCTCAGTCTTTCCTTATCTTTCATGAGCTTGACAGTTTTTGGAAGAGAACAGGCCAGTTACTATGTAGAATTTTTCTCATTTGGGTTTATTTAGTGTTTCCTTGTGATTTATACACTTTTGGTAGGACTATCACAGAGGTGATGCTGTGTTTTTCTCAGTCGCGCTTCAGAAAGCACGTAATGTTGAGTATCCTATTTCTGTGGTGCGAACCTTTGATTACTTGGTTGAAAAGATATCTTTTGGGTTTCTTCCTGTAAATTTAGTTCATAAGAATGTTATTAAGTAACATGCATTTTGTGAAAAGATACTTCACAGGATATGTCAACATTCTGCTTCTGTCAAACTTTGACTCATTTAACATTTTAAGACATTTATTGATGATTTTTGACTGAATTATTACTTTGATAGTTATCAAATGATTATTTAAGACATTTTCAGCATGTCTTCTAGATTTATCAGTTGGCACTGTACTATTGTCAAGCTTTTCCTTCTCTTTCTAGTCATCCATTCTTTTATATTGGTGTGGGCTTATAGCATTCCGTTACAGTCTGTTACTATCATTGTTTTTTTTGGATGCTCAGATTGTCCCAGACTTAGTGAGAACTTTGTCAGGCCAGTGTCTTGGTCATTTTGAAAAGTCCCTCCACTCTGAATATTTCATTACTTTCTGTCCAAGATGTTTCTGGTTTATCTTGTATTTTCCCTGCTCCAGCCCGGGACTTAGTTCCTCCTCCAATAAGCCCTAGTTTCTTCCAGTGGAGAATGATATTTAGAAACCAAAGATCTAGGTGTTAGGTGTGCTCACTGATACTGGGAGCATGGGAATATCATTGCTCCTTGGCTCTCTCAGCAGATGCTGCTGGGAAACCTAAGCGTACACCCAGGCACACACACCCACACGCTCCATATTATTTTCTGTTTTTATGTCTTATCTTTGTCTTTATCTGTGTATTGAAAACTGTGAGTTCATACCAATACTTGCTGGTATTACTTTCTTGATTTCTACCTCAGCAGGTCATTTGAATTCTTACTAAAACCAAAGTGATTCTAAAACAATAAAAATTATAAGTGCTATATAAGTCCAAATAAATTAAGAGAGATTGTTTCTATTTAACTGGTCTAGGATTGGGGACAGATACTTTTTTTGGTAATTTTAAAGAAACAAGTAGAAAATATAAGAAATTTCAGGCCTATTTTGAATTGAAGTCTCTTTTTTTTTTCCAGTTAATTCTAGTCAGCATTTTTTTTTTATGTGTACAGTTTAGAAAGTGAAAAGTGACTGTTCTTTTTTTGCCTATTTGTTGTAGGAAACGAGATTATGAAGGCTATTTATGCTCCTTGCTGCTCCCTGCAGAATCCCGAAGCTCTGCTTTTGCACTGAGGGCCTTCAATGTGGAACTGGCTCAGGCTGGTATTAAAATACCTTAAAAAATTATTTGTAAAAATAGTGATATAATGTGTTTAATGCTGAACCATAAAGAAATACAGTTAAAACGTATATGTTAGATGTGCCTAAGGTCTCTGCTGGTGATTTCTTTGTCCCGCTATTTAGGCTTACCAATTCAATTCCAAACATAAACTAGCTAATAAACTTAATGTTTGTCATGATATCAGGGTTGTGGGATCGAGCCCCTGGGTAGGGCTCCTCGCTGAGCAGGGAGCCTGCTTAAGATTCTCTCTCTCCCTCCCCCTCCGCCCCTTCCCCACTTGCATGCGTGTGCTTGCAAGAAAAAAAAAAGAGAGAGAGAAATAGTGAATGAATGAATGAGTTTATTTAAATGTACATATAGTAAAATTCACTTTTTATGGTATACAGTTGTATAGGTTTTCAGACATGCACAGAGTCATGCACCACCATAGTCATGAAAAAAAGAACAGTCAACCCCCCCAAAATTCCCTCATGTGCCCCTTTGTAGTCAACTGCTCCCCTCTCCCATAGTCTCTTGCATACCCTTCTGGTTTCATTATATGAGCTGTGAGCATGCGGAGCATGAGATAAACTACGTTTTTTTGAGCCACAATTTCTCTATTTATAAATGGGTATATTGGTAATGACCTTGTGCATTTGTGGTGAGGACTGTGATCACATAATCTTTGGGACAGCACCTGCAAAGAGCCTGGCACTCCTGGACATTTGATACACGTTACTTCCTTCCCTGCTTCCTCTAGAAAGCCCCTGGTTCTGTTTCCTAGGTTTATCTCTAGACTTAGAAATTGGATCACTAATCCAATGAAGATTGTTTTTCTTCTCTTCCACTTACTTTTAAAAACTTTTTTATTATGGAAAACTTTGAACATATTAGAGAGAATAGTATAATAAACTCCTATAAACCCATCACGCGGCTCCACCAGTTACTAATTTATGGCCAATCTTGATTCTTCATCTCTGTCCGCATCTAGCTCATCCTCACCTCTGTTACTTTGAAATAAGTCTCAGATAAATTTTTTTATCTGTAAATATTACGGCATGTATCTCCAGATGATAACTCATTAAAAAAAAATACCATTGTCATACATTAAAAATGTAAGAATTCCTTAATATTAAACATCCAGTGTTCAGATTTTCCCCGGTTGTCTCTTTCTTTTCTAATTAGGATTCAGATAAACTCCACATACAGCAACTGGTTCCTTTACCAAATTTCTTTTAATCTAAATGTCCCCCCCAACTCTCTTTTTTTCTTGCAATTTATTTCTAGAAGAATATTTCCTATTTTGGAAAGCAAACCTTGAAAATATTGAAAGTAATCTGCAGGTTTTACTTAGGAAACTCTTAATGACAACAATTTAATTGATATATATAGTTTCAAGGAAAAATTAAAACAAATGTATAGAATTAAACTTAGTTTTTGCCTGAATTATGTGACTATGCAGTTACAGATACTGATTTTGAGACTGTGAAGAGTGCATTTACTAAGGTTTTTGAACGCTGTTTACAGGTTAAGGACTCCGTCTCTGAGAAGACAATTGGACTGATGAGAATGGAGTTCTGGAAAAAAACAGTGGATGACATATACTGTGACAACCCACCCCAGCAGCCTGTGGCCCTTGAGCTGTGGAAGGTAAAAACACAGTGCTACTTTTAATTTTTAAGTGTCATTTGAGCATACCTTTCTGATGCATACAGTTTGGCTACTGGTGATAGGGAATCTATCCTGAAAATAATCTTAGGCTCCTGTAATGTTCAGAGCTCTGCTAGTTTTGACAGAGGAATTTAAATTCATCTGCTAATAATTTGCACAGATCTTTAGTGAATTTCTTTATTAAAGGAAAAAAGAGGAGTCTGTGGTCTCTTTGAGTTATCAATGATGTATTTATTTTCCATATATTTGCTGTAGAAAGCAGACCCTACAATTTTTGAAGCAGTGGCAAGTTAATCGTCTGTTGTGTCTGCCCCGCAGCTCCTTTATCTAGCGCTCCAGTGCATACTGCAGGCTGTAGGAGACTTGCCCTCACCATTGTCCAGACCCAAATATAAAACTGCCTTGTTGAGTTTGATAGAGTTGCATATTCACTGATGAATTTGAAGTATTAGAGAATGGAAACCTGTGGGCTAGAGAATTCTCTGGATAGCTCGATGTAACTAGTGAGTAGGATCCTTCCTTCATGAGCAGCTCTGCAGAGTTTGGAAATACGCTATACCGTGACTGAAGGAAGAGAATTAGGTGGCTTTTGTCACTGATCTGTGACCCCACTGAGTGTCATGAGTGCCAAAAGACAGGTTCTGTGATGGGACCACACATGACAGCGGTGCACCTCTTCTCAGGTCTGCGCACCAGCAGAGGCAGGCCCTGGTCCTGGGCCCCCGGTTGACCTCACAGAGCCCCAGTAGGATGGAAAGCCAGGCCCCTCCAACCGGGGACTGAGAAGAAAAAGTGGATGGGAAGCTGTGAGTATTAGATTAGTTGTTTACCTCTGTTCATCTCGCTTTAAGAACCTCAACCTTGGTTCCTCCGTTTAAAGAAAAGTTTATCTAAAGGCCAGAAAAACGATGATTTTACAAGCAAACATCACTGCAGTGGGGGTTCATGCTAAGACTTGCATCGAAGGTCCTGGCCTTTGCCGGGAAACATCATGGAAGGCCAGAGCTTCCTTCAACACAAATTTATCTTGTTCTTGGCCTCTCTTAAAAAAACCCAGAAGTCGTATCTGAATTGTAGAATGTTTACACGTGTGCCAATTTGTCCAATTTTAAATTTTGCTTAAATTTGGATGATTGCTGTTGGGCAGCTTTCTGCTATGGTCAGTCTTGAGGTTAATATGAATATTTGAAAGAAGCAGGTAGTGTGCAGAGCAGTTGCCCCCACTGCATGTTCTCTCCCCTGCCTCACTCTGCTGGAGCATCTGCTGATTGGACCACTGTCCAGTAAAACCTTCCATTAGCTCTTTGGAGAGGGTCAGGTTCTTTTGGAAGATTAGCTAGGGAAAGTGACAGCATGTTCAGAGAGAAGTTTTCTGCCACAGTGATTCATTGGTGCTTTAAGGGTACAAAATAGTTGCATAGCTATAATTACATGTGCGTTTCATATGGGCTTCTTCATTTCTCTGTGTATTAATGTTAGCTGCAGTTTGAATTTATGTTTATAGCCAAGATTTTTAGTCTATTTGGCTTCTGTTTCCAAAATTGTTGATACTTTATCCAGCAGATTTTCAACTTATTAAATACTTGTTTATTTAATAAACAATTTATTTTACCTTGATCTCTGATTTCCTCCAGAATCAGAAAAAGATTTATATTTGTGGTCAAGGAACTGCAGCCGGTATGGGTTCAGCCTTGAGTAAACAGGAATCTTTCAGAGGTTACATACTTCTTGAGTACTTTATGCACCAGGAATGGTGCTTGATGGGGGTGGCAAAGATCAGATATGCCTCACTCCACTTAGACACGTTCCAAATAAAGCAGTATCAGGATTCCGTAATGACTGAGGAATCCCAGGCTGCTTCCTGGGACTGGGGAGAGGCCTGGAGGGAGTCCCACCATGTAATAGGGGCAGCGCTGAGAGCACTCTGCAGCCAAGACCATGCAGCACTTTGAGCTTCTGTTCCTGTTGGGCAAGATGGGCTCTGTGCTCCCTGCTTTCACCCTTTGTCACATAAATGTGTATTGATGAGCACGCTAACTTTTACATTTTAGTGTCAGTGACATCTTAGAGTCTTAGGTGGAGTATAGGATTTTCCTAAGATTTTGTGTCACTATCATCTTTATTTGTTATGAAAATATATGTCATTGTTGACTTGATAGGGAAACAATGTTTTTAAAGTTTACTTGGACATTTCTGTGTCAGTTAGGAAGGACGTTAGGTTTGAGGTTGGTGTTGAGGAGAATAACTACCATGACTTCCAGTGCTTTGACGAAACCTCAGATGTGAGGCCTTCGGGCCAAGCGTCTGTGATTTCATGTTGTTGGAGCGTTCGTTGTATCCCCGGGGGTTGCAGCTTTCTCTAAGTATGCTGTGGCTGAACCCAGAAAGAAGGCATATGCAGATTTCTGCAGAAATTATGATTCCATGAAAGATTTTGAGGAGATGAAGAAGGCTGGTATCTTTCAGAGTGCAAAGTGATTTTAGAATATAAAGAATTTCCTTGGGTTGAGTTCAGTTGAAGTTTATCACTGATCTGTGTTCCTGAACTATGAAGCACGAATACTGAGTTACAGAATAGTTTGTCTTGATAAATAAACAACTAACAAATTAAAAAAAACAACTTGGAAATAATTTCAAGTTTTCAGAAAGGTTGCAAAACTTAAAATAGTACAAAGAACACTTCTATAAGCTATATCCTGATTCACCTGTTGTTAACATTCTATCTTATTTATTGATTTGTGCAGTGCTCACTTACATGTGCATGTGCGCTCTGTGAGTGTGTGTGTGCGTGTGTGCATTTACACACTCCTAATTTTTATCTGAATCACTTGAGTGGAAGTTATATGCATCATGGCCCTTTAACCCTAAATACTGTAATGAGTATCTCCTAAGAATAGGGATATTATCTTCTGTAACCAGAATAGTTACTGACTTTTGTAAATTTAACTTTGATACAATACTTTTATCTAACTTTCCATTTATATTCCACGTTTGTCAGTTTCTCCGGTAATGTCCATGATAGTATCTTTCCCCTCTGGTATAGGATCCAGTTTAGAATCAGGTATTAGTTGTCATGTCTCTTGTCGCCTGCTTAATCGGGAACATTTCTATAGGTTCTCCTTGTCTTCTGAGACATTGACATTTTTGAAGAGTATAGCCCCTTCCTCCCTGCCGTTCTAAAGCAGTCCTCATTTTGGAATTGTCTGATGTTTCCTCATGACTAATTTGGTTTATGGGTGTTTGGCCACAATATTGCATGTCAGTACACAATACACATGTCAAAGGTGACATGTTCTTCTCAAGGTGTCATGTCTGGAGGCACACTTTGTCCATCCGTCCTTTCTTGGCATTGTTAATTTTCATCACCTCATCCAGGTGTTGCCTGGTTTTCCCCGTCTATAATTATAATTCCTCCTACAGGGTAATTGACTTTAGGACAATACATATATTCTGCTCATCAGTTTCTTCCTAAACTTAGCATTCGTTGATGGTTCTTGTCTGATTCAGTCTTGTGACTATTGCAAAATGATAATTTCCAGACTCTAGCACTCTGTCAACATTATTGATTGGCACTTGGCATTCTACCATAAGGAAGAGCTCTCAATCTCCTGTGTTTATTTATTAATTATTGCTATGAACTCATTAATTCCTATTTTTTCCAGTAGTTTATAATTCATTACTGTATTTAATTACTTTGGTGTTCAAGCTGGCCCAGATTTGGACAGTGGGAGCCCCTTTAAACTGGCTCCTGTGTCCTTATGATGTGCACACTTATCACTTTTGGGGGCACTTTCTATTTCTGGCATAGCAAAATATTCTAGGATCACTTTGAATCTCCCCTGCCCAGGCTCTGGAATCACCCATTTCTCCAGAGCCTCGTTTCCTTTGGGAGGGATGGGTCTAGAGACCATGATCTGAGCACTAGGTGTGCTTTTTCCTACTCAGTATCTGTGTTTGCTAAGATAACACTGTGCCCTGTGGATTTTCTTTAGACCTTTAGTTATTCTTTCCATTTGGAGAAGTGGTTATTTTCACTAAGTAGAATTTTTATCCTATAGAAAAAAGTTTACGTGAGATAAAGAAGCATAGAAGTCAAGATAAGATACATCATATAACAGAAGCTCATATTTATTCTTGTTTTGAAAGTGCAATTTGGGGGCGCCTGGGTGGCTCAGTCGTTAAGCGTCTGCCTTTGGCCCAGGTCATGATCCCAGGGTCCTGGGATCGAGCCCCACATCAGGCTTCCTGTTCGGCAGGAAGCCTGCTTCTCCCGCTACCATTCCCTCTGCTTGTGTTCCCTCTCTCGCTGTGTTTCTCTCTGTCAAATAAATAAAAAATCTTAAAAAAAAAAAGAAAGTGCAATTTGTTAAACTACTAATAGTATAAGAAAAAAGTCTAGTGGAAATGTTTTGCATGTATCATCTGTACTTGGAAATGTTTTGAAATGTTTTCTAGGGACATTTTCTTTTCCCCTGATATTTCTTTAACATGGCTGTTTATCTGGTGATGAGTTATTACAAATGTTTCCTTACCTAGTTTTGTATTTGGTATGTTTATTTTATTCAGGTCTGCTGAAGTCATTTCTAGTACTTTCTAAAAATTTACAACACTCTTGTTTTTTTAGGCTGTCAAAAGACATACTCTGACCAAAAGATGGCTTATGAAAATCATTGATGAAAGAGTAAGTTGAAATTGCTCAAGTCTTAAGTGTTTTCTTCCTTTTTAATCTGTAAGCTAACTCCTCAGGGAGGAAATGTTTTCATATGTGTGTTATATTTTGGAGGAAGGCAACTTTTAGAGGACTGTGCCATTCTGTCCCATTCGCCCTCACTGCATGCCACCCACCTCAGCCCCCTGCCCCCGTGTCTTGAGTCAGACAGGCAAACACGAGCACCGGGCAGAGGCGTTTGTGTGCACACCCACATGCTACTGTTTTTGTGCTTTTTAGGTTTTTTTTTTTTTTTTTTTAAGATTTTATTTATTTGACAGAGAGAAACACAGCGAGACAGGGAACACAAGCAGGGGGAATGGTAGCGGGAGAAGCAGGCTTCCTGCCGACCGAGAAGCCTGATGCGGGGCTCGATCCCAGGACTCTGGGATCATGACCTGAGCCGAAGGCAGACGCTTAATGACTGAGCCACCCAGGCGCCCTGGGTTTTTTTTTAATGGAAATTTTCGGACTTATACACAAGTAGAAGAGTATAATCTACTTTACTGTATCTATAACCCAGCTTTAGCTAGGAACACAGGTCCACTCTTGTTTCCTCTATATTCTACCAACTCCTCTCATTAAACTCTAGGGATTATTGTAAAGTCAACCCTAGATAGCATATTAGTTGATCTGCAAATATATATGTATCTTGAAAAGATTAAAAAAATGCTTTTAGAAAACATACTTACAATAAATCATACCTTAAAAAATGACAGATAATGGGGCGCCTGGGTGGCTCAGTCGTTAAGTGTCTGCCTTCGGCTCAGGTCATGATCCCAGGGTCCTGGGATCAAGCCCTGCATCGGGCTCCCTGCTCGGCAGGAGGCCTGCTTCTCCTGCTACCATTCCCTCTGCTTGTGTTCCCTCTCTCACTGTGTTTCTCTCTGTCAAATAAATAAAAATCTTAAAAAAAAAAAAAAGACATAATTCCTTAATATCATCAAAACGTGAGTAGTTATGCATATACCTCTATGTACAGCCAGTATTTGGATCTCTGTCCACATAGTAGAGGGAATAAGGAAGGTCTGATGGTTCTAGAGAATGGAGTACTATACTACATTCTAAGAACTGAGTTCTAAGTCCAACAAAGCGTGCAAATTGCTCTCTGCCCTGGGCTAACTTATTTAATCTTTTGGACACATTATTGGCTCAGTGTCCTCATCAGCCTGATATTTATTACGTACTGTTGACATGAAAATATAAGTTTAGTTTATTTGGTTACAACCCATTAATATCCGTAGGCTATAAAATCTGTAGGTAATTATAATATAAGCCAAAATGAGAGAGAACGATTCAGCATTTAAAAAAAAAATTGCTCAGTTGGCCTACAGAGTTAATTTGCACTAAAAAGATCTGTTTTTTTCAAGTGTTTTCTGTTTTGTTTTGTTTTTTTAAGATTTATTTATTTTAGAGAGTGCATTTACGAGTGCATGTGGGGAGGGCGCACAGAGGAAAAGCGAGAGAATCTCTAGCAGACTCCCCGCTGAGTGTGGAGCTTGTGTGTGTGTGGGGGGGGGCTCAATCTCATGACCCTAAGATCATGAGATCATGACCTGAGCCAAAACAAAGAGTCAGAGGCCTAACTGATTAAGCCACCTAAGCGCCGAAGGTGTTTTCTGTTTTTATGAGGTAAAGACAGAGAATTCAAGACAGAGATAACTTTTTGGTTTAATGGAAAATAATATTTGGCATTTGTAGGGAGGGATATTTAAGAGTAAAAGACTAGGATCAATCTCCCACCTTGATCTTTAGATTCAGTGCAGTCCTTATAAAGATTCCAGCTGCTTTTTTGCAGAAATTGACTAGCTAATCCCGAAATCCATATGGAAATGTGAGAGACCCAGAGTCACTAAAGCAATCTTGAAAAAAAGAAGAAAGTTAGCTCCAAAGTCAATAATCAGACTCGGGAGTATTGGCATGGCATAAACATATAGATCAATGGCACAGAATTGAGAGTTCTGAAATAAACCCATATACTTATAGTTAATTGATTTTTTTTGACAGGGGTGTGAAGACAATCCAATGGGGAAAGAATAGCCATTTCAATAAATAATGCCAGGACAACTGGATATCCGCATGTAAAGGAAAGAATTTGGATGCCTATTTAACACCATGTATAGAAACTAACTCCAAATAGATCAAACACCTAAATGTAAGAGTTAAAACTGTAAAACACTTAGGAAAAAACATTGGCATAAATCTTTGGGACTTGAGGTTAGGTAGTGATTTCTTAGATATGATACTAAAAGCCTAAGCAATAAAAGAAAGAAAAAAAAACCAGGTCATTTGACTTCAACAAAATTAAAAATTTCAAGAAAGTGAAAAGGCAGCCCATGGAATGGGAGAAGGTATTTGCAAGTTATATATTTGATAAGGTACAAGTATCTAGAATATGTGAAGAACTCTTATAACGCAACAATAAAAAGACAAATAACCCAGTTTAAAATTGGGCAAAGGATTTGAGTAAACGTCTCTGCAAGGAAGATCTAAAAATGACTAGTAAGCAGCTCTCAGCATCTTTTCATTAGGGCAATGCAAATCAAAACAGGAATAAATGACTCCTTTACACTCATTAGGATGCTGTAATAAAAGAGATGAACAGTAACGAGTTTTGGTGAGGATGTAGAGAAATTAGAGACCTTCATGTATTGCTCATGGGAATGGGAAATGGCGCAGCCACTTTGGAAAAACGGTTTGGCAGTTCTTCAGAAAGTTAGACACAGAGTTACCATTGACCCAGCAGTTCACTCCTATATTTATACTCGAAAAACGAAAACGTGTCTACATAAAACTTGCACACAAATGTTCATAGCAGCATTATTCGTAACAGTCCAGAAGTGGGAACAACTCAGAGTCTGTCAATGAGTGAATAAAAACATAATGTTTTTACCCATACAATGGGATATTATTAATAATTTCTTCAGCTTGGGGCGCCTGGGTGGCTCAGTCATTAAGCATGATCCCAGGGTCCTGGGATCGAGCCCCACATCAGGCTCCCTGATCAGCAGGAGGCCTGCTTCTCCCGCTACCATTCCCTCTGCTTGTGTTCCCTCTCTTGCTGTGTTTCTCTTTGTCAAATAAATAAAATCTTTAAAAAAAAAAAATTTCTTCAGCTAAAAAGAATCGGGTACTAATACATGTTCCAATACAGATGAACCTTGAAAACCTGCTAACTGAAAGAAGCCAGATACGAAAAACTACGTATCACATCCCTGCACTTATTTAAAAGATTTTATTTATTTATTTGAGAGAAAGTATGTACAAGCCAGGGGGAGGGGCAGAGGGAGAAGCGGACTCCCTGCAGAGCAGGGAGCCCTAGTTGGGGCTTCATCCCAGGACTGTGAGATTGTGACCTGAGCCAAAGGCAGAAGCTTAAGCAATTGAGCCACCCAGGCTCCCTGTGTATCACTGCATCTTTATAAAATGTCCAGAACAAACAAATCCAAGGAGACAGAAAGTAGATGAGTGGTTTGCTGGGGGATGCGGGAAGGGGGAAATGGGAAGTCACTGCTTAACAGATATAGGGTTTCCTTCTGAGGTAGGGAAAACATTCTGGGATTACATCTCAGTGATAGTTGTACAATTTTGTGAAGATACTAAAAACCACCGAATTATACATTTGAAAAGGGTGTATTATATGGTATGTGAGTTAAATCTCAATTTTTAAAAAAATGTAAAAGATTGGGCATGATTTTCCCCCCCTGGGATAATTGCTGGTGCCATTTTCTTCTTAAAAAAAACCCCCAAAAAACAGGAGGAAAGGGTATATTTCCTTAGCAATAGAGTCTTTGTAAATGTATTATTATAAAAGTAGCCAGATGTTCTTGCTTTGAGATTTATATTTTTCTGTTTCTGGAATATAGTGTAATCAGGTAACATAATCATCCCTGTTCCTTTACTGAACATGGTTTCTTTGGGACGGGGCTGGTTATGATCTCTTTTCCTTTTCTAGGCACCTTTACTTTACTAAGAACATTGACTTAACACTTAACAGTTAAAATGTATGGGTTTGAATCCTATCCCCACCATTTACTAGCTATGTGACCTCCAGCATATTACTTAATGTGTTTGTGACTCAGTTTCTTTATCTGCAACATGGAAAAAGCATTAATTCCATATCTTTTGGGAGGAGGTTTTCAAGATTAAGAAGATAATGTCTAAAGTGCTTAAGTGAGAACTCAGCTAAGTTTGTTTCTCAAGATTCTTTGGGCTTTTTGAAGGAATTAAAAATTAAGCTAACCCCTTGTCTGTGGTGATTTGTGCATTGACAGTATTCCCAAGGTATTATTTTGAGGGGTGATTTGTAAGTATTGAATGTGTAGGATTTAATATTTTAATTTTATTGTGTACTAATAATATATACTAATTTTTAAATTAGTTCTTTGGGGCAAAAAAAATGGTGCCTTGTCTTTATAAAATATTGACAGTTTTGGGGCATGTGGGTAGCTCAGTCGGTTAAGCGTCTGCCTTTGGCTCAGGTCATGATCCCAGGGTCTTGGGATCGAACCCCACATTGGGCTCCCTGCTCAGCAGAGAGCCTGCTTCTCCTTCTCCCTCTGCCTGCCTTTCTGCCTACTTGTATTCGCTCTGTCAGATAAATAAATAAAATCTTTAAAAAAATTTTTTTTCTAAAAAAAAAAAAATATATTGACAATTCATCAAACTTAATTTGCAATTTGTTTGGCCATAGGAAAAAAATTTGGATGACAAAGCCTATCGTAATATCCAGGAATTGGAAAATTATGCTGAAAACACACAGAGTGCTCTTCTTTACTTAACACTAGAAGTATTGGGTGAGTCTTTTTTCCATTTTATTATTCTGTTTTTCAAAGAAAATACCCTTCAGACTTGACTCTTTCATAATTTGACAGTCTGGTCAAACTGTCAAATTTAACACTGAATTTAACACTGAAGTTTTTCTCTACACCACTGATAAAGGAACAGCTTTTTCCTTTTTTTTCTTTTAGCAAGAAGGGGAATATATAGCTTTCTTTGGAGTGCAGACTAATCAAAATAGGCTCTCATAAAAGTACTTTAGCTACCTCACAGGAATGCTGTAATTAATACTCTGATAATTGCAGATGATTTTCCTTTTTTAAGTGTCTCCTACAATTTGGAGGGCCTGGGGCCTAGCTGTTCCTTCCCTGTGAATAATACTTCCCTGCTTTAAAAAAAAAAAAGTAGAAAATATAAAACTGCATTTCTCATAGTTTTGTTTTTTTTTTCCATTTCTCATAGTTTTTATGAGATTTTTCTTTTTTCTTTCCTCTTAAAAATAAATAAAACAAATTTAAATACTTCTCCTCATCTGACTTTAGGTTGGTGAAGTCTTCTTGTAATGAGGAAATTATTTGGACCAAAGACAATAGCCTCTCTTTTGAAGAAGGTCATATATCTTTCTGTCACCCTACAGGAATAACACAAGCCCTTATTGAGATTCCCAGGCCTCTTCGGCCTGTACACCCAGGGACACATTTGCCAACACAATGAAAGGAGGGAGCAAAGAGCAGAATGTTTGTCAAGCGTATACTTAAAATGAGGTCATATGGAAATTGCATTGAAGAGAAGAAATGGAAGACTTGTAATGTTTTTCCAAGCAGCTGATTAAAATTCCAAATGTGTTCTCGGTGTGCTGTAGTCCAAGGAAGACTCTTTTATTTAAAAGTTGAGATTCGGAAACCTGTTCTGTGGTAAACAGGCAGCTTGTTCTCACGCCCAGTTTTGCTCAAATAAGTCCTGTTTTTCAGATACAAAACATAGGATCAACACCTGCTTTTCTGCGTGTAGGTGGTTTCTCCAAGCTGCTTCTGTTGGGTTGTTGTGCATTTAAGGAGTAAAGAGCAGCCTTGTCGCTTAATTTCTGAACTCGTAGGTGTAAAGGACCTCCATGCAGACCATGCCGCCAGTCACATCGGGAAAGCCCAGGGCATCGTGACTTGCTTGAGAGCGACGCCCTATCATGGAAGCAGAAGAAGGGTGTTCCTTCCCATGGATATTTGTATGCTGGTAAGACTGTTACTTGTTTCCTCTCATGATTTACCTCGGGAACTTGGGGAGGGCCGCGGTCTCTTGGTTCTTGGCTTCATCTATTCAAGTGACTGCTTTGAAATGAATGCTGATTGCTTTTTGGCTCCAGTTAGCAAGTCAGAATTTTATCAGTCAGGCACTTTGGTCCATGATGGATCCATGTGTTTGTTTTCTTGCTTGTTTAATTTTGTCCTACCTGCAGTGGTGGTGAGTGCACATCTTGTTGCATATTCTTCTAGGAATGTGTGTGTGTGTGTGTCTGTATACACACACATGTGCACATACGTATATTTTCAAACCAGAATAGGCATTATATTGTACACACTCTTCTATCACCTGTTTTTCTTGAACTAAGCTTGAACTAAGCTAAAGTGCGCCTTTAGATTCCTGATGTGATACGTACTTTCCCACTCAGCATGGTGTTTCCCAAGAGGATTTTCTACGGAAGAACCAAGATAAAAACGTGAGAGATGTGATATATGACATTGCCAGTCAGGCTCACCTGCACCTGAAGCACGTAAGTCGCCTCTCCGCCAACCATGTAGGAGGTGGCCCTTCCTAGAGCGTGGTTATGGCTCCCAGCCCTCACTCCGTTTCTCACTGAAATCCCAGTAGATTTCTCTCAGGGCCTCTTGTGAACTCTCTCCAGTTTTTGACGGGCCCCCTTGCTCCCTCTCAGCGGCCGAGCACATCCTTCCTCGCTGAGCCCCTGTGTGCTCTGTGTGCCCACCAGCGCTCGCTCTCAGGGCACAGGGACAGGGCCGACGGCTCCTTTCCCGGGAGCGCACGTCCCCAGTGTCCGCAGCGGGCCTCATAACTCGCCCCTTTCCAGGCAGCCCGTGGACCCTTCTGTGGTTTGTTTCCCCTCCCAGTGAAACTTCTGTGAGTCAGCGGTCCCCATTCATCGTTCCCCCAAGGCCAGCATCATCCACTCCCCTCTCGCCCGCTCCAGTCGTGAGAACTACTAAATAATCTCTCACTGTCACATTTCATGGGCACTGAAGACTCACATTCATGTTAACTCTTCCTGCTTTTGACACCAGAGACATTTTTTTCTCCTTGAAACTTTCTATTATCTTTTCCCCTTGATTCTGTGACTCGGGCTCCTACACCGGTTCCCGATTTCTCTTGCGGACCACTTTCAGTATTTCCTAAGAGTGAGTTCTTCATGTTTTCTCAAACCGTGACTTGTCTTCTGTTGACTCCCCCTGCCCCTGCTTTCCTTTTTTCAAGATTTTATCTTTAATCTCTACACCCAATATGGGGATTGAACTCATAACCCCGAGATCGAGACTCGCATGTTCCACTCACTGAGCCAGCCAGGCACCACCACCCCTTCTTGAAACTATGTCCTTCATTCCAATAATGCTATTCCTTTCCAATTCTCCTGAAACTATTCCTTCATTTTAGTGGCTCCTGAAAACTTGGTAGAAACTTTCTATTTCCTTGATTCTCATGATGCTATTTCTTCCTGGTTCTTCTTGTGAACCACCCCCACCTCCCCACCCCCGCTTTTTTTTTTTTTTTTGATCCTTTTTGATCTTCAGTAGATCCTAAAGACTTGTCATTTACCTGCAAATCTCAGGACCTTTGTACTTGCTGTTTATCTGCCTGGAAGACGCTCTCTATCCCCCAACTTCTTCACCCCCAACCTCATAGTCAGTATTAAATATCCCCTTATCAGAAAGATCTTTCCTGGCCACCGTATCTAAAATAAGATCCTCCCTTTCCATCACCCTCAGTCCCTTTACCTGGCTTACACTTTTCACTACCTGACATACTAAAAGTTTGTTTAATGCCTCCCCACCTCATAGAATGTAAGCGACTTTGTTTAGTTCTATGCTTATTTCTTCAGCATCTAAAGTGCCTGGTATATTATAGGCTCTCAGTAAATATTTGTGAAGTATTAAATAGATAATCAGATTGTAAGCTTTCTGAAGGCAAAGGGTCTAGCTTAATCTTTTTTTAATTTCCTGAAGCACGATTATCTGCCATGACAGAAGTATAGATAAAGTACATGGAACTTTAGATGAGAAATCACTTAAAACTAGCAGAGTTTTAGGTAAGATCTGAGAACACAACAGAATCATAAAAGCAGGAAAGCCCTGTGTTGGAACCTGAATAGTCCCAGTTGATGGGCACTTAAGGCACCTGAAAAATAAAGATTCCCAGGCCTCACTCCCTGGAGATACAGTAAATCTGGGATGGGGCCAGGAATTAAAATTTCCAAATGTTTTTAAACAACCACGTCTGAAAACTTCTAGTTTGTAGGTTATGTGAACTAGGACCCTGGAAAACAGGTTTGGAAGGTGGACTGAAGAAAGAGTATGGAGTTTGGGAGTCTTGACAGGCACTGGAGCATGGGAATGAGGGTGCAGACTCTGGAATGGGAAACTGACTTACAGTCCTAGCTCTGCAATTTACTAATCACGTGATCTTAACCTCTGCGCCTCAGTTTCCTCCTCTGGGAACTCAAAGGGCTGATTTGGATAGATGGGGTTAGCGTGTATGAAGACTTCATAACTGTGCCTGGCACAGCATAAGTGACATGTTTCCTCATTGTCACCATCCAGTAGAGCAGGGACAGTCCTGCTGCACATGAGTCAACCTGGCCAGCAGTGTTTGAGACAAATCTGGAGAGTAGGAGATCAGTCAGGAGGCTTACTGAGCACAGAGAGAAAGAGGATCTGACTTAGAGACGGTAGATGTGAACATAGCTTTATACACACACAACAGAGGTGGAATCAACTATCGATGACGGATTGGGTTGTGACCGCATCGGGGAGAGGGAAGGCTGCAGAGTTCAAGTTTAGGTAGTGATGGTGCCATTCAGAGACTACCGTGAAAGCAGTGGCATGCTGGTGCTTCTGGACCAGCTATTGGGCATCACTGAATTTAAGGGGATTCAGGAATATTCGGGGAGAGGGGCTATTGAAAACTGCTGGATTGTGACTTTGAAGGGAGGCCAGAACTGGAAATAGAGATTTGGGAGTCATCCACATAGAAAACATATGGTTAAAGCTCTAAGTGTGGATGGTATTGTGCAAGGAGAATGTACATTTAGATGTGAGGACCAAGGGCAGAACCCGAGGCCCACCTCCACCTCTCAGGTTGAAGGAGTGAGGGCCATTTATTAGGAAGAAGGAAAAGGAACTAGTGATCAAAGAAGTAGGTACACTAAGAATCAGTCTCTTGAAAACCAAGGGAGGAGAAAAATCCAAGAACGGGGATTATTAAAGTCTTGCACACCGTAGAGAGGTTGAAAAGATGGGTACGGTGATTAAGTAAATTGTGGATGATCTTGAAAAGAAAAGGTGAGGGTAAAACCAGAGTGCAAGGGGTCAAGACGTCAGGAAGTAGAGGCGATGTCTGACAATATAAACGAAGACCTATAGACAGGAGTGGGCTTGGTGAGTGCAGGATGATGGGTGAGTGGACCGTGCTAGTGAGTTAGGTGCGATAGGTGAGATTGGAGCCAAGTTGTGGAGGCCCTGGACTCCAAATGAAGACATAAGTCTTGGTGTATCAGGGAGTTAAGTTAAAGAAAGTAAAAATAAAACAGTGACTAAGCACGTTCATTTGGCAGCCTGTATGAACCGATGAGAGGTTGAGAATGCAGGCAGGAGATCAGTTAGGAGGCTCTTAAATTCACCTAACCGAGGGATGCCCATGATCTAGGCTAGGGCGGTGCCAGGTCTGGTGAATGCGAGTATTTCTTCCTTCCCCCCTCACTACAGAGCTAAGGGCCAAAGCTGTAAGATGTAAGGGAGCTGGAAAAGGTCAAACCAATCTGCAAGAAAGAATGGGATTCTTATTAAAGTACTTTTTCCTGAGTCCTTTAGGCTTAAGAAATTAATTTTAATTGGCAAGAGAGTTCTTTTCTTTTTTTTTTTTTTTTTTTTTAAAGATTTTATTTATTTATTTCACAGAAAAAGAGAGATCACAAGTAAGCAGAGAGGCAGGCGGAGAGAGAGGGGGAAGCAGGCTCCCTGCTGAGCAGAGAGCCCAATGTGGGGCTCCATCCCAGGACCCTGAGATCATGACCTGGGTGGAAGGCAGAGGCCTTAACCCACTGAGCCACCCAGGCGCCCCAAGAGAGCTATTTTCTTGCCTTTGAAAGAGGCTCTAGCCATGTTGTTAAACTTCTAGTGTTGCTTTGTGATCACTTTCAGAGGCAGAGTGTTTATTTCCAGAAATATTTACGTCTGAAACCAGTTTCCTTTTGTCCTCCTTTGTAGGCTAGGTCCTTCCACAAAAGTGTTCCTGTGAAAGCATTTCCTGCTTTTCTTCAGACGGTAAGTAGATTAACAGAGAAGACTGTTTAATTAGTGAAACAGATGTGTATGATCACTTTTTCTATTTTGTAAGGTTCCCAATGCAGTTCTTTAGTGTGGGATCTTTGGTTTTGCTTCCCTCCCTTCTGGTGGGTTTTGTTCATTAAGTTCTGCTTTTGGTGACAGCCATGCCTGTATTTCTGGGGCAGGTGAGGGGAGTCACCAGACTGCAGA
>CM053606.1:128317026-128367279 GCA_028646535.1 Procyon lotor | reverse complement strand
GCCCTGCCTCTCAAATTCCTCATATCAGAGAGATTATATGATAATTGTCTTTCTCTGACTGACTTATTTCACTTAGCATAATACCCTCTAGTTCCATCCACGTCGTTGCAAATGGCAAGATTTCAGGGTTTTTGATGGCTGCATAGTATTCCATTGTGTATATACACCACATCTTCTTTATCCATTTATCTGTTGGCGGGACATCTAGGTTTGACTGTTGTGGACATTGCTGCTATAAACATTCGGATGCACGTGCCCCTTCGGATCACTACAGCAAATGCTTATTAAATGCCATTTCTCATGTAGTCCCACAGACTCACGCATCATTCTTTCCTATTCCTCTGTGTGGGGCAGAGATGAGTTTGGCTGCACTCAGAGACCCTGACTACAGTGGCTTAAATAGAGATTTATTTTTCTCACACAGCAGGAAATCTGTAGGTAAGCAACTCAGGCCTGTCAGAGACAAACTTTCTTCCTATCTTCCTATCCGGCTGCTTTTAATGAGTTGGTGCTAAGATGGCTGCTATACTTCTGAGCATCACATATAAGTTCTCAGCAGGAAGAGGTAGGAAGGATGAAGGCCAAGGATGTCCCTTTTCATCGGGAAAGCACAGGTGTTCCCAGAAGACTTCCGTTTACATCTCATTGGCCAAAACTATGTCACATGACCACCCTGCATGTGGTGCAGGGTGCAAGGGAGGCTGAGAAGGGAGGGGAGGGCAAGGGAGCAAGGGGAGGGGCAGGGGCATGAACGGGAACATCCTTGGGCCCCACCCCAGGCCTACGGAACCACAAATGCTGGGGGTGGAGCTCAGCATTCTGTGCTGTAACAAGTCTTCTAAGTGATTCTTTTTCCGCTGAAGCTGGAGAACCGTATTCATATATTATGGCCAGTTGAATGGTAGGAAAAAAAAATCTTAGACTAGAATTAAAATTGCCCATATTTTTACTTTATTTTTTGCCACAGACCGGCCAGGAGATGTGAGTTTTCTGATCTACAAAACGGGAATATTAACAGTTGGCCCAACTGCATTCATGGAATGGTTGTGAAGACCAATTTAAATATTGCAGATGAAAACGTATTGGAAAATGTAAGTCATTAGACAGTGGTACTGACTTTTTGGAAATGTAGAAACTCTCAGGTCACAGTTTACGCAGCTGACGTCTTTAGCAGAGTACAAATGCCTGGGAAAAGCAAAACTATCTGTAAAAAGTAAGAAGAGAGTGAAAAATTGCGACAGTAAGGGACGAAAATAGAAATTGAAACCACAGACGTTCAAAATACACTGTTATCAAAAACAAATGTTTGCAGCGGCCCCAGTTGTCGCTGCTACAGGTGGTTTCCATGAGAGGAAGGAGGACATACGCGGTTTCAAAACAAATGCTTTGGAGGAATAATGCAATGGAACATTTAAGGGAAAGGGTGCGTGAGAAGATAGGAAACAAATGTAAGGGATTTGTTCTACCCTTTGGATTGAAATGCTGGGATGGGGGTGCCTGGGTGGCTCAGTGGGTTAAAACCTCTGCCTTCAGCTCAGCTCATGATCTCAGGGCCCTAGGATGGAGCCCTGAATTGGACTCTGTGCTCAGCGGGGAGCCTGCTTCCCCCTCTCTCTCTGCCTGCCTCTCTGCCTACTTCTGATCTCTCTCTCTCTCTGTCAAATAAATAAGTAAAATCTTAAAAAAAAAAAAAAAAGCTGGGATGCTGTCATCTGAGCCCCAAGTAGAGTGTCTGTCCCTCATTGTGTTCAGTCTTTGCTCCCCTGGCTCTGTACTTATTCATTCCACAGCAGTTGCCCATGAAACAGACACTGAGCAGTTTTCGCTGGTGAATTTGGACAGGTCCCCAGCTGCTCCTCAAGGCACCAGGAAAGTCACAGTCAGATGGACACGTGCCTTCAGGTGAGCTTCTCAGGTAAGGAAATCACTGTGACCGGGATGGCACAGCCACACCCACATCAGGAGACTGGCCCGTCCACTCAAGTGAGAAGCCCAAAGTCAAGAAGGAAGTGTAGACAACTCTGAATGTCCTAAAAAACAATGAATGGTCACTTCAAATGGGTGGATTCTGTGACATGTGAATTGAATCTCAATAAAGCTGTTAACAAAAAAGGGGAGCATATGGGTGGCTCAGTTGTTAAAGCATCTGCCCTCAGCTCAGGTCATGATTCAGTGTCCTGGGATTGAGCCCCGCCCTCCCTCTGTCCCTCCCTCTCCCCATGTTCTCTCATGTGTGTGCTCTCAATCTCTCTCAAATAAATAAATAAAATCTTAAAACAAAACAAAAAAAGGAGGAAGTGTGCGCAGGAGACCCCGTGACCCAGAGGCTGCACAGCAGCTAAGAGATGCTGTGTGTTTGTGTCGATTAAATGTGTCTGTACAAAATGTGAAGCCAAAGTTTATTTATTGATTGATTTGTTTAACATCTGGGCCCCAACATGCAAGTGCTATGATAAGAGAGTTTGTAGAAGCGAGATCGCAAAGCCACCTGCTTTGTGGCGCTGGTGAGAGACGGTAGCAATCTGCCTGTGAAACGCTGATGGTGTAACTTTCTGAGAGCGGCGGTGCCCCGTAGCCAAGCTCAGGTCAAATGAATAGGCCCAGGCTGGGGTGCAGGTCAGAAATACCTGCCACTCTCGGAACTGGACTTCCTGAGGGTGTTTTAGTTCGTCCGCCAGCCAAGTAGAGCCTCACCTGTTCCTCCTTCCCCTTCTGTGAAGCCCACACAACCTCCCTCACCCCTGCAGGTGGTAGTAGGCAGCCAGGGCAGCCGAGATTCCGTCTGTGACTGTGTTCCCTCTGCTGCATTCCTCTCCTGGCTTCCCGGGGAATTGTTCTGGTTACGCTGCTCCCCAGAACAGGGAATGGAATGTAGTCAGCGGGAAAGTGTGTTTCAGGGTTAGGATTTCTGGGGTCAAGTGCCAGCCCTACCACTCACAAGTCAGGGATCTGGGTAAGTCATCAAACACCTCTTGATCCCGTCCCTTCTCTGGTATTCCAAGACTTGGCTCCTGAAATAACCCCCTCTCCCCGGCAGCCATATTCTCAGATTCTCTACTTGCCATTCTCACCAGCAATACCAGCGGCTGGAACTTCTCCCATAGTAAAAAATCCAAAATAAACCCCAAACCTCCCTGTCTCCCCATTCGGAGAGACAATCTTTAGTTCCACCCCGATCCTTTGCTCTGTTCTCCTTCGCAACAAAATTCCTTAAAAAAGCATTGCTTATGTCCACAATAGCCAAACTATGGAAGGACCCTAGATGCCCATCAACAGATGAATGGATAAAGAAGATGTGGTATATATATACAATGGAATACTATGCAGCCATCAAGAGAAATGAAATCTGGCCATTTGCAATGAAGTGGATGGAACTGGAGGGTATTATGCTAAGTGAAATAAGTCAGTCAGAGAAAGACAATTATCACATGATCTCTCTGATATGAAGAATCTGAGAGGCAGGGCAGGGGGTCGGGGGCATGGGGGAGAGAAATAAAACAAGATGGGATGGGGAAGGAGACAAACCATAAGAGACTCCTAGACTCAAGAAATGAACTAAGGGTGGCTGGGAGGCGGGAGGGTAGAGATAGGGTGGCTGGGTTGTGGACATTGGGGAGGGTATGTGCTGTTAAGTGCTGTGAAATGTGTAAGCCTGACGATTCACAGACATGTACCCTGGGGCAAATAATACATTATATGTTAATTTTTTTAAAAAAGGGGGAAAAAAAGAAGTACTCAATAAAAAGACTGAAGGATAATTGGAAGAAAAAAAAAAAGCATTGCTTAGTGTGGCGGACTGAATTGTGTGTCACCCGGCCCACCCCCAAAATTACTATGTGGAAGCCCTAGCCCCCCAGCACTTCAGGAGACAACTGTATTTGGAGACAGAGCCCTTAAAGGGGTTTAGGTTAAACCGAGGCGGTTTGTGGGGACCTGGGTGGCTCAGTGGGTTAAAGCCTCTGCCTTCAGCTCAGGTCCTGATCTCGAGGTCCTGGGATCGAGCCCCACATCCGGCTCTCTGCTCAGCGGGGAGCCTGCTTCCTCCTCTCTCTCTCTGCCTGCCTCTCTGCCTACTTGTGATCTCTCTCTGTCAAATAAATAAATCTTAAAAAAAAAAAAAAAAAAAACAACAAGGCAGTTTGAGTGGACTCCGGTCCCAATCTGAAGAGGAGACGAGGACGCAGACAACACAGAGGAAGTTCATGTGAGGACCCAGGGGGAAGGCAGTCATCTGCAAGCCGAGCAGAGAGGCCTCAGGAGAAACCAGTCCTGTCAACACCTTGATCTTGGGCTTCCAACCTTCCAGAACTGTGAGAAAATCAACGTCCAGTGTTTAAGCCTCCCGTCTGCAGCGCTTTGTTTTGGCGGCCCTCGCAAACGAACACACTCAGGCTCTCTGTCTCCGCTTCCTCTTCCCATAGTCTCGCTTTCTTGTGACCTTTTCTCTCATCAGAATTCCATAGCCACCAGTGCACCACAACTGTTCAGCCGAGGTTATCCCTGACTTGACCGCCCCCACTGGCCGCCACCTTGCTGGATCCAGGGACCATTTTGCTGTCCTTAATCGGATTAGGCTTCTCTGCACTTGGTCACAAAGGCATTTTCAGCTCTTAGATTCCAGGTCAACTCACTCTAATTTTTCACTCACCTAATTGGCTGCTACTTCTCAGTCTTCTTGGTTGAATATTCCTCATCCTTTTTTTTAAAAAATTATTTATTTATTTATTTATTTATTTATTTAAGAGAGGGTGTGGGGGTGGAGGAGGGGGAGTGCAGAGGGAGAGGGAGAATCAAGCAGACTCCTCTGAGCACGGAACCCAACACAGGGCTCTATCCCAGGACCTTAAGATCATGATCTGAGCCAAAATTGAGTCAGACACTTAACCGACTGAGCCATCCTGGAGCCCCAATCTTTCTTCTAAAGGCCCCAGGACTAGGCCTCAGCTCTAGTTTATAGTCTCTCTAGACTGTTTATAGTCTCTCCCTGCCCACTCATCCAGTTCTGTGTCTTTAAATATTAACAAGCTAGTAAGTCACACATTTATGTCACCAGCCCCCCACCTATCCCTTTAGCTCTGGACCCAAATAGTCAATTGCCGGAAACATTTCCTCCTCGGTATCCAGAGAGTATTTCAAACTCAACATGTCTGAAACCCCAGGGTACCAGCTCTCATGTCCCGTCACATTTAGAATGAAATCCAGACTTGTCATCCCTGCTTGTAATTTTCCTCATGATCTTTCTGACTTCATCTCCTTCCACTGCCCCCCTCCCTCCTCACTCTCCAACCCCACTGCTGACCTCTCTGCACACCTGTGATGGGCCTTTGCACTCACTGTTCCTTCTGCCTCTATAATGAGTCACCGGCTAGAACTTCACAGAGCTTACTTGCTCCTTTATTATCATTCAGGGCTTGGCTCAAAATTCACCTTCTTGAGAGGCCTTTCCTGACCCACCGTCTCACATATCACTCTCCTGAAAGTTGTCGAACTCAGTCTTCTTGGGTTACACTTATAACATTTTAATAAGCCCATACTATAGTGTCAAGCATTATATTAAGTGCTTTATATGCATGAGCTCATTTAATCCTCAGAACCACCTAATAGAGACAATCTTACCGTCCCCATTTACAGATGAGGAAACTCAGGCCAAGAGAGGTCAAATCCAAGGTCAGATAGCCTGCACTAAGGTCTGATTCCAGAATTAGTGCTCTTAACCATTAGATACAGATGCTTCTCACTTTAAATACTATTCTTAATTATGAACAATATGGCCTCCACGCCTGATTGGTTTCAGTTGCACTTGTGTTTGAGCAGGTAAACTAACTCAGATGTATCAGCGCTGGGGAAGGATTTATTTTCCAAACTCTGGCTTTAAACATTCAGATAATATGAAACACAAGTTAGGGAGGGACAAATTCAAACATGGGTCCAGACCTCTGTGGTTCTTGCTTATATAGACTTATTAAAGAGGATGAGAGTATTTTGTCCTTAACCTTGTTGGTTTTTTAGGCCCAAGTTCTGAGAAGCTATTAAAGCTTTTAAGCTTTAGGTTTTTGCTTTTTTTAAAAAAACTCTTATTTCCACAAGGTGATTAGAAACAAAACCATTTAAATGAAATCCTCAGAAAAAGGTCTATGTGCTGGTGAAAATAAACATTTATTGAGTACCTCCTGTCCCAGGCACTTTTCTGATTGCATTGTCTCCCTGAGTTGATATTATTTTCCCCTCTTTTATAGTTGAGGACACTGTGGGACTCAGAAGGTAAGTAACGGTCCCGATACAGAGCAGGAACAACACAATTTCCTCTCCCGTCCTTACCAGATAGCACATTCTCCGAGGTGCTTTTGCCTTCCCAGCATGCAACACAATTGATTACCTGAGGCCCATTCTGTGAGACCCGTTCTCAGGGCTCTGAAATTTAGTTCTATGTTATGCTGAACATGAAAAGTTACTTCACAGACACCTATATGCTTTTCGGGAAGTGTTACAGAAACCCAAAAGACTGCAAAGGAGTTAAAAGTTCCGGGATGCCTGGATGGCCCAGTCAGTTAAGCGCCTGACTTCAGCTCAGGTCATGATCTCAGGGGCCTGGGATCGAGCTCCATGTCAGGCTCCGTGCTCAGTGGGGAGTCAGCCAGAGCCTCTCTCTCTCTCTGCACCCCCACTCTCCAATCATGCGTTCTCTCTCTCTAATAAGTAAATCTTTAAAATAAATTTTAAAATAAAATTTTTTAAAAAATGAAGTGCTACGGCCAGTCTTCTTTAACTCACAGATCTGTGGGTCAGCTCAGGTAACCAAAGATACCAGGTCGCACCCAATTCTCAGTGACACTGTTTAGTTCGAGAACGGTGCTCTTCCTCCAGCACAAAATCTCTTCTGCCTCCAAGTCTTTGCCCTGTCTCTTCTGGCTGCCTGGGTTACCTTTTCCCCTCGTGTCCTCCTTTCTTGCTACTCAAGTGCCACCTCCTCGAAGAAGCCCACCTGACCATCCTCTCTCCCCACCAGCCTCTCCTGACCCAGCGTTGTTGTTCTTCACAGCACTCCATTACATTATATGTTTACTTGTTTGTTGTCTCTCCTCCACTAGACTGAAGCTCCTTGAGGGCTGAGACTGTTTTGCTCACTACTGTGCTTCTGGTGCCTGGCACAGAGTAGATGCTCATTAAATAATTACTGGATGCTGTGAACACAGCAGGCCTGAATGAGTCGGTGGGTGGTGTTCAGCATTTACAGGTCTACAGATTCAGGTCCTCCCTCTGTCTGCGCTACAAAGGGAAAGAAATGACTACTCCTAAGAAGAGTCAAGCAGGAGAAGAGGCCCCGAAAGAACAGAAATCAAAAACCCTCCCGCCTCAGATTATCCACATGCTTTGGTCTTTTGCCAAAGCCACAAACAATCTGGACATTGTAATCTGGACACAGATTAATCTTGCAAAATGTAATAGATATTTAAGGTGGTTTATTCCGGCAAAAAGAATAACCCCATAAATAAGTTTTCCTTAAATAGGAAGACTGTGTAAGCGGTGTGTAGCTTACGTAAGTAGCAATCGTATTATCTGAGTCATCCTTTTGAGAGGAGCAGAAAGAAAGAAACCTTCTGCAGGAGCTGTCCCCAAAATAGAGCAATTTATGGTTCCAGGCCCCACCTCAGGCTGCCTCTGCCTCATAATGACTGTTGGGCAGTGACCCAGAGGTGGCCGTGTCAGTGAAGAGGTAGCTTGGCAGCAGGAGCTATGAGAGATCTTTGCTCACAGACTTCAGGGAACTGCTGCAACTACCCCAGGACCGGGTTGGGTCTGCCCCACATGCCGGTCCCTTCAAGCTTTGGGCCGGGACGGTGTATGGAAGGACATTCTCTGTCATGTATCCAGGCCACAAGCATTAAGGGATGACTCACTTTCCTTCCTTTCTGCTGTACAGTTAAGTTTTAATATAATTTTAAATAATTGGACAGTTACTTGTGCATTCACCTAGAAACTAAAAAACCTTTAAGGTCAGGACTTTATAGGAACTAGAGAAAGCACTGTGGGTCTGGGAGACTGTCATCGATCACTCACATCTGGCCTGTGCCACCAGAGCCCCAAGAGCTCTTCTCCCCAAATGCTGGCTGCTAAGTTGGGGTAGACTCACCCCCCTTCTCCTTTCTGGTTCCTCGGTCAGAAGACAGACTCTTCATTTTAAGGATTTTGTTTCTAATCACCATGTGGATAGAGGGTTTAAAAAATCAATATGCAGGGGCGCCTGGGTGGCTCAGTCATTAAGCGGCTGCCTTTGGCTCGGGTCATGACCCCAGGGTCCTGGGATCAAGCCCCACGTTGGGCTCTCTGCTCTGCGGGAAGCCTGCTTCTCCTGCTACCATTTCCTCTGCTTGTGTTCCCTCTCTCGCTGTGTTTCTCTCTGTCAAATAAATGAATTCTTAAAAAAAAAAAAAAAAATCAATATGCAAGTTACCAGGTTCCAGGGTCTTGGAAAGCTGTTACACCTGTGGCCCTGGTATCCTTTCTGACTTCTTACTGAGATGGTAATGGCAGCCCAGTTAGATTTCTGTTTTCTGTTTTTATTTCAGAAAGTAGAAGTCACCAAACCTCTTGCTTCCCTCTCTTCCAGGCTTTCTGGAGACCAAGAGAGACCCTTTCTTTCCTTCTCTGGACAATAAGTTTCACAGAATTCCAAGCAATTGTTCTTCTAAAGTGCAATTAAATAAAAATGCTTCTTTTCAGACATTTCACAACATGCCGGATGGACAGGAAGAGCCCAACAGACTATATTTGCTGATGGACAGATTGTAAGTTACCTGAGTAGATTTCACTTTCAGATTCTTCCTAGTATAGGCTGGACAACTTGTTGCTTTGTTGTTCTGAGGTTGCCCTGAATAGCCACCCAACGGGGCTCCCCATCTGTGGCTTGGAAGGAAACAACATTCTTTAGCAGCCCTGACGCAACTGGCAGGGCATTGGCCACAGCCTGCCTTTGTAAGCAGGACGCAGGGGCATTAACTGCATTGTGTCTGGATGTTGGCATAAATGTGGTCCTGCCCTGTCGTCCTTCAGAACAGAACTTGAGGTTGAATCCCTTTTGTTGGGGGAGATAAGGGAGTGTATTGAGCTCCATGGAAAATGGACAGGAGGACTCTGACAGATGGGGAAAGGGTCACCCCCACAGCAGGGAGTCAGCCTGGACGTGGGTACTATAGCAACCCAAAGAGAATTATCCTGCGAATTAAAGGATGGTTGGATTCACTGGGTCTGCCGAGGCAGGGAACCTGGCCGGGTCTTTGTCAGCCGACAGACAGATGAGAGGCTGGTTTGCAGCTGTGTGATTTGATAGTTCGGTTGTGCTCAGACAGCTCTAGGCTGTGGAGGTGACTTATTCCGGGTCTCACTGCCATGTATGTATGTATGTAAACCAGTGGCACAGCAAGAGGGGAGGCAGTGGGGGCAACCCATTCCTGGAGCAGGCGAAAAGTGAATTTCTGTGTGCGTAGGCGTCTGTAGAAAATTTTAAAACAATAATAAAAGTCATTAAAAGTCAGTTTGCTTTTTATTATTTTCATGCTCCAACAGGTCCAAACAATGTACAGTGACAGAATACTTCTCCCTCTTCGGGTTGGACGGCTCCCGCGCCCCCTCCCCCACCCCGTTGGTACTCTACTGGGATAAACAAGCACCAGGTGCGAAGACTGCAAATCACTTAGAGAGTAAACAGAAAGCAAATGACCCCCGAGATAAGATAAGATTTTTTTTAATCCCCCAAATTCCCCTTTGTGGAGTTTAGAGCAGGTTGATCTGTCTGCCGTGGTCCCTTCTGTTGATTAGCTCTGGGTTTTGGTTATCCGTTGCTGCTTTTCAAACCACACCAACATTTAGTACCTTAAAACAACAGTCTTTTATTTGCTCATGATTCTGCGGTTTTGACGGGGCTCCGTGAGGATGGCTCGTCTCTGCTCCACGCGGTGTCTGCTGGGATTTGGAACTTCCCAGAGCACTTTCTCACTCCCATGTTTGGTACCTTAGCTGAGATGAGCTAAATATTTAGAGGCTGGCCAGGCACATCTCTCCTTCCGTGTAGCCTCCCCACATGGCTAGCTTGGGCTTCCTCACAGCATGGTGGTCTCTTCTTGCCCGGCAGCCGGCCTTCCACAGAGCGCAAAGCAGAGGTTGTCAGGCTTGCTTCATATCTGGTCCTAGATATCCTAGAACGTTATCTCTGCTGCATTCTATTAATCGAAGCAGCCCCAAGGCCAGCCCAGATTTAAGGGGAAAAAAAAATAGTCTCCACTTTATGATGAAAGAAATATTGTTGTGACCGTCTTTGGAAGCATCAGCTACCTCACACTGTTTTCTCTATCCTAACAAAGTATTGTATGCTTTCACATTTTAACTTTAGCAATTAATACACCTTATCAAATTGGAACAAGTAGCTCTCAACTTGACTTTTTAAAAATTAGACCTTTAGAAGTATCATATCTTTAATGGGAAGATGGACTCTTCAGGAATTCCTAAGAAGGAAGAGATTATGGAGCTCCAAGGGTAGCAATGATGTTTGAGAGAAAATATAAGGGTGTGCCTGATTTGCCAAAACCTAAAATCTAAAGCACACTCAATTCCACGAGATTGTCCAGTCCAAGTTACAGCCCCAGGCTACCTCCTGAGAAAAAGTCAAATGGCTGCCATATTTTGGTCATTACTTCTGGGTATCAGATAAATCCCTGCACTTTGATTTACATCCTTTAAAGCCAGTATTGTTGGAAATGGGCTGGCCACAGGATTCTTGGGAAGGTCAGAATGTAAGAGACCTTTGGATACTGTATGCTATACCTGTCAGTGGTCGCCATAAATTTCACCCTGGGTGGGAGAATTGCATCTCAGTCCAAACAGGATCCACATGAGAGCAGAGGTGCATCTACATGACTCCCTTGGCTCTGCCAGACAAGGTTAACCCATCTATCCGCATACAGAGGTTAGGTTTGGAAAGCATCTTCCAGCCCAGTATCTCATCTTCTCACTATAAATAACCGGTGAGCTGGTTGGCCCCCTGTGAATGCCAATCGTTTGCAGGTATTTTACGTAAACAGTCAGGCGGAGGTCATCACTTCCCCGGGTCACAGGGGAGCCTGGATGCAGAGACTGGGGAAGAAGCAGCTCTCCCTACTCTCCTTCCTCCAGGGTTCTTCAGGTCTGCTGGAGCAGAGGGCCCTCCAGGCCACGGACCTCTCTGCCTTGGGCTCTGGTCTCAAGGCCCCTTCTGCCTTGCCTGCTGTAGGTTGAATCCTGAGGCTGCAGGCAAGTTCAGTCAGCTCCCCGTGTCGGTTACCACAAGGAGATGCGGCCTGGCGCAAAAAGGAGGTTAAGTGGGCCCGCATCCCCCGTATCTGGAGCCAGACTTTCTTTCCCAAGAAGTGGACCTGCCGTTACAGGGCCACGTCTAAGGCTCTACCCCTACACCGGCCTGAACGGGCCCCTTGGGGCCTTTGGCCTCCATCACTCTCAACGCCCTGAATTTTCCTCTCCCAGCAAACAAGGCCCTCCGTCCCTCTGTGCCCCAAATTCTCGGCCCCTTACTCGGGCAAAGGGTCGCTGGCGTCGGGGCTCTTCCTCTCACCCTTCCCGAACTTCCTCACGCTCCTGCGGATTCCCACTTCTGCTAGCCCCCGGCCCTCCCCCGCTCCCCTCCGCGGTCGCCCCAGCGCCGGCCCCCCGCCAACACCCTTCTCGCCCTCCCTTCCGCTCGCCCCTCTTCTCGTCCCTCGGCGCCCCGGCTTTTGTTGCCCGGGCTCGTTTCTAACTTGAGAGCGTCGCCCGGCTCGGCGCCAGGTCACGTGCGTTAGTGACAACCTCTCGCAGGGCGGCCCCGGGGCCCCCGCGCCGCCGATTGGTGGGGTCGGGCCTGGCGCGGCCCCGGGGCGGGGCGGCCGGGCGGGCGGGCCCGACGGGCGGGCTGGGCGGCCGATCAGCTGTTCCGAGCGCAGCACAACAACAAAAGGAGCGAGACGGGCCGCCGGCGGCCAGTGGTTCAGCGACGGGACGGGCGGCCCGGCTCTGCGGCCCCGCGCCCCGCCGTCCGGGGAGCCGCAGCTACCTCAGCAGCCCCGCGCCCGTGCGCGCCGGTCCCCGCCGAGCGACGCGCCCGCCGCCTCCGCCGCCCGTCTCCGCTGCCGGTCGGGCCCACGTAAGTGCGGGCGGGGCCGGCGCCCGGGGCCGCTCGCTCCTGCCGGCCCGCGGGCCTCGGCCGGCCGCCCTCCGCGCCTCCTGCCCCCGGGCCCCAGGGTGCGGGCGGAGGCGGACGAGCCGGGCGGCGGGCGGGTGTTCGGTTTCTGCCTCCTCCCGCGAGCGGGGCCTGTTTTCTTGGCCGCGGCAGGACCTCCTCCTCTTTCTCCTCCTCAGTCCCCTCCACTCCTCCTCCTCCTCCTCCTCCTGCCCTCGGCCGTTGGGCTGGCGTCGGGGGCCCCCGGCGGAGCGCCCGCGGCGCCCCCCTCGCTCCTCGCCCCCCGCGCCAGCCCTCGCAGCCCCGGGTCGCGCCCGCAGCACCGAGGGCCGGGAGCGCTCCTCTCTTCCGCGGCCACTAAGTGCCCTGGGTGTCCGCCTGTCCGCTGCGTGTCCCCTCACCCTGCTTGATCTTACACCTGATCTTTGAGGCTGCACCTGTGGAAGGGGTCCCGTACTTGGCCGTCAAGGGTAAAATCCTCATCGTTTTGCTCCCGGACGCCGATTGAGCGCTTCATCTGTGCCCTATACTATGCTGAGGGCTTTGGGTGCATCGGTGGTCTCAGACCCTCTGAAGGAGGCTTTATTATCTTGCGGGTGATGGGAAACCCGAGGCCCAGGGAGATTAAGTTGTTTTACTCGAGGCCACCCAGTTAAGAGGAAATGGTGTTTTCCCTTTCAAAGTTGCAGATGAATTTTATGCGGGCATTCCTCGTTTAGTGTTACATTTCCTGACTCTTTTCATCATCTTCTGTGTTGATTCCAGTTTAGGAGAGGTTAAGGAAGAGCCCCATTTCCCTCTGGAACTTCCAAGTATTTGGGGCATTTGTTCCTAAAAGAGCCTTTTCTAAATGCAGAGTGGTGTTGGAAAAGGGGAGAGGAGTGTGACCCATGAGGTCATTGAACAGAGGTAGTAATGAGGTACCCCCAAGGTCCTGAAATCATTTGCTTGGTAACTGAAATGCACTGTTCATTGCAGTTGGGAAAATCCCTGGGAAGCGTTTGATTTTAAGTCGCAGCTGCTATAATTCTGAAGTGGCAGCATAATTTTTAAAGGCCCCTACCTGGTCCCAGGGCCTCATTAATTTATATGACCGAGGGCTCTTTTGTTTTCTTCATCCTATCTTTTGTTCTTCTCCGTGACTGCTTGCTCACTCAATTGTTCCCTCCTATTTCTCTTGGGAATGGCCCTACCTTAAAAATGGAAGGTTAACAGGCTGGGAATAACCACTTACTGCTGTCTTTGTCCACTGTCATTCACAATTCATGGTCTCTGGGAGTAGAAGCGGAACAAGCAAAGACAACTTTCTGGGCTTGGTTTTTCTGCAGTTTAAAATCAATTCTAAATTACTTGAACCGGCATATTTATTTTTCTAAAATAGAGAGGGTAGGCTGTAAAGAGAATAATCATTTTGAGGCTGCTTTTCAGTGAGGATGTGTTAGGTTAGCCACCTGATATTTCGAAACTGTCAAGAAGCCACAACTGTACACATAGTTTGCAAAGTTAGATCATCAAAGTTGTGGGGTGTTGTTTTGTTTTTTTTTTTTTTAATTTAAAAATGTTGTTTTTGGAGCCGCCTACTGGCAGCCAAAACCAGCTGAAAAGCACTGTTCTCTGAAGTTCCTAGAACTAGAGTGGAGGCTGAAAGGAGCCTGAGCAATCATGTGCAGGGAAAAGCAAGACACTTGGAACTGCACAGATTTATGTTCTAATGCCGGCTCCACACCTGCCCAGTTCTGTCACTTTCGAGCAAGTTACTTAATTTCTGAGCCTCAGTTTCCTGTTAGTAACATGTGACAAATAAGTACCTTAACTCACTGTCACATACAATAAGTATTCAGTAGATTGTAGCTGTAATTATTGCAGATGAAGGCATTCAGACCCAAAGATGCTAAGTGACTTACAGTCACACTGCTGGCTTGGAATGGACTTAAGTATTCCAAGTTATAGTTAATATTCTGAGTTAATATTTATAGGCTGCCTGCTCTGTGTCAGGCACTAGTCTGAGGGATATGCTCTTAATTCTCACATCCACGCACAATCTATGCACTACCTCCCCATTTTAGGGATGAAAAAACTGTGGCACCAAAAGGTTACTAAATACCTTAAGTTCACACAGGTTGCAGGTAACAAAGGCAAGATTTCAAAAACAGGGTAACTCCAGAGCTACAATGCCTGTTGGTTGTTTGCCTGACTCAAAAGTAAGAAAATAAATTATACTAACAAGCTCTTCCAGACTAGCAATGCCTTTTCCAAGTTCACAAATTAGAATGCTCTTCCCCAGAAGTATTAAACTTAGCCACCTTTCTCTGCCCACAGAGCTTTTTTTTTTTTTTTTTCATTTCTACATCATGTAATAATATGAAAAACATTACTGATGAAATGTTAAGTAACAAAGCAGGATACAGTATTATGCACTCACTAGACTTCCTGGTAAAAAGAAACCTTATGTGGAGAAGAAAATGCCTAAAATGCTAACAGTTATTGCAGCAAGGCAGTGAAATAATTATTCTCCCTATCTTCTAAACTGTTTATAATGTAGTTTTGTTTAATTTTATATGAAAAAGTCTTTTTTGTGTGTGTGTGAGGGAGGGAGGTATTTTGAGCCAGAAGAGCAGGGACAAAGCTGCCTTCTTGAAATGCTGGGGCCCAGATACTTTGTTTCTTCTCTCCACTGGGATGAGACTTCCCTGGTAGATTGGCTGAGGTTGGTTAGTTACTCTGGAAAGCTTGCAGATGCCCCAGAATTTAATAGCAGTGCTACCTTACCTAGCCTTCTTTGACCCTACCTCTTTGTTAAATTCCAGAATATTTGTAAATTTGTCCTCTTAGGACACATGCTTTCTCTGGAATTTTCACTTTAGTTTTATCATTGCCCTAGACTTGTAAATATCAAAAAGTCCATGACCCAGGCATCTGGCTAGCTCAGTCAGTAGAGTGAGAGACTTGATCTCAGGATAATGAGTTCGGCCCCCACATGGTGGGTAGATTTTACTTTAAAAAAAAATTTAGGGGCGCCTGGGTGGCTCAGTCGTTAAGCATCTGCCTTCGGCCCAGGTCAGATCCCAGGGTCCTGGGATCGAGCCCCACATCGGGCTCCCTGCTCTGCAGGAAGCCTGCTTCTCCCGCTGCCATTCCCTCTGTTTGTGTTCCCTCTCTCGCTGTGTTTCTCTCTATCAAATAAATAAAATCTTTAAAAAAAAAAAAAAAATTTAAAAAAGATGTCTGTGGCATGTAGTGAGAAGTGAAGTCTAAGGCTGTGCTTTGACTTACAGCTCCACATAGAACCAGCCCCATTAGGAGCCTCCATTCCTGGGCAGGAGCGAAGGTAAAGGACTGGGATAGGGCAGTGCCTGGGTAGGGCCAGTTCCTGGGTAATTGGGAGAGTAGGGTCCTAAGATTTTAGAGAGATTTTTCTAGAACTGCTGCATTGTCCAGTAGAAATATGTAATGTGAGTTATATGTATGTTTAAATTTCTGGTAGCCACGTTAAAAAAGAGAAATAGGTAAAATTAATTTTATTAATATATTTTATTCTAACATATTCAAAAATTACTTCTTATTTCAACATATAAATATAAAAGTTATTGAGATATTTTACATTATTTTCAAGGGGGCACTAAGTTTTTGGACATACACTCTGGTGTATATTTTTAAACATACCACATCTTAATTCATATGTAAAATTTTCATTGGAAATAGTTACTCGGTTGTTCAGAACATACTTGGAAGGTTCCAAAAATTGGCTCAATTGTCAGCTTTCAAATTTGAAATGGATTAAAAGTAAATAAAATTTAAAATTCAGATTTTTGGTCATACAAGTCATTTCAAGTGCTCATTCACCAGATGTGCCTTGTGGCCACCTCAGCGAACAGCTTTAGCGTATTGGGGCTCTCCAACAGCTCCTTATCTTTTCTGACTCCTACAGAAAGCAAGGCCAAAGGAACTTTGCATAGTTAGTCCAACCCCACTTCTTCATTGTGCTGGAGGTCTATGGGGAGAGTAAAGAGGTGATCCAACACAGTCTCCCCATTTTTCCAGTGGTGAGACTAAGGCTCAGAAGGATTAGATTGTTTCACTCCAGCCATCTATGGTAGAGAGAGAGCCAGAACGGTCTCCTGCTGGTGCCCAGGCCAGCCCTCCTTCTTTCTACCTCTCCCCAAACTGGTCTTTGTCCTTCCCACTGTGCCTCCACAGCCATGTCATGTACGTACAAGCCATGACTCAAGACAGATGAGAATGAGCCCTGCCCTTGCCTCCTGGTTACTCTGCCCACCCAAGGTTGGTTGCCCTTGCAGGACATAAGTGATATCTCAAGGCAGCCTCTGACTTCAGGAAAGCAAAAGAAGGTTGACTTGTGCTGCCCCATGGAAAGTTCCTCCAGAGGCACCTTTCCTATGGCAGAGTTGTATATGTTCTGGGCATAAGCTGGCTTCTAGCACATGGATTTGGAGCTGTCGCCTGGGGCGGGGCAGTTTGCAGCTGGGAACTCGCAGCTGCCCAACCACAGTGGCACCAGCATTGTCTTCTACCTTGTAGCTGCCACTTAACTGACCTGGGACCCAGTAAGTAACCCTCATGTGGCATCGCAGTTGGGAGTCAAGGTGCTCATTCAGGATGAGCAGGGGTTCCCTTGTGGGGTGCTCTGCTTTACACCCAGCAGCTCCAGCTTCCTAGCTGATGCAGCACCTGAGGCCAGCCCTGTACTCCGGAGAATTGGGATTATTCTTTCAACTGGTTCAGCGGACACAGGATAGTTGACTTGGGGCCAATAAATGCCTTCATTTAAAGAGAAATGGAGGAATTCTTTTTTCTCCTCCTAGCTTATATGCGGGAAACCTTTATTTACATCAGACCTTGTCATAGCTCATCTTTTAGAATATAACTATGACACTACAGTAGGTCAAGCAAACTACACAAGCCCACTTTTCTTCTAACTCCTCTTACATGGAACATAAAGTGGAATTTGAATTCTGTACTAGAGCTCCAGCCTTCATGATTTGGCCATGCTGCTTTCCAGAAGGGTTTCTGGCAGACTGGTTATGCAAGTAACATTTCCTGTTTACTCTCTTTTAATAATTAATGGTTGATGATGATGGATTGTGACCACAAAGTGTTCAAATGTCACTTATTCGAACACACATTTGTAGTACTACACATTCGTAGTAGCATGCCAGACAGTTGTAGCAGTCTGGTTTGTACATAAAAAGTCAACCAAGAGTCTCCTTCACTACAGATTGGAACTACATTTCCAGCTAAAAATGATGATTGTTTTGAAAGTGAAGGGTCAAGAGCCTGAAGTTATGGATTCAAGGCAGATGCTTGTGAGAATCAGTATCATTTAGTGAGATGCTTTTCACCATCCATCCCTGCATGGTCTCATCTACTCATGGTTTCTGTTACCCCTGTTGTGTTGACGACTCCCAAATCCATGCCCCCAGATGAGACCATGCCCTTGCACTCCAGAGCCCTGTATATATTCCGCTGCCTACCTGACAACACCAAGCACGTGACTTACAGTGTCCCAAGTTCAGCATGTCCAAAATGCCCAACCCGCACCTTCTGCAGTATTTCTTTTCCACTAAATGGTCTTGCCATCCCCCCCTCCCCGTTGGCTTCTGGTTTTGGGTCAACCTTGACTTTTCCCTCCTTGTAACTTCTGGCTTAGAAGGTCCTGTAAGATATGGTTGCTGCTTAACCTCCCCAGCCTGCTATCATGACCATCCATCTGGATCTTGAGTCCTATAGAAGGTTGCCATATTCTCACTCATCTATAGGCTTCCTCCATTCTCCATCTTCTCGACCACTCGAAACTAAAGTAATTTGCTACAGGAGTCCTTCCTGACCTCCGCCTGTCTAGATCTGAGGAACACCCCGTACTTTTTCCACGGCATTCATCCCATTGGGTTGTTAAGAGTTGCCAAGGGAGGGCCGTATTCACTGCTGCCTCCCCTGTGCTTACCACTCTGCCTCATGCATAATAGGTGCTCAGTAAATATTTGTAGAATAATAGTTGACATTGACTGAGAACTTTGTGCCAAGTTCCTTGCTAAGTAGGTTGCCTGCATCATGCCATTTCACAAGAGTAGGATCAGGAAGACCCATCAGGGAGGTAGTGAATGGCAGAATCCAGGGGGACACCAGATTGGTTTCAACTAACATGAAAGTGGTAGCAAGAAGTGGGCAGATTTAAGACACGTGTGCAGCTAGAGTCAACAGGACTTGGTGGAAATTTGGTTGAGAGGTTGGGTGGGGAGCAGAAGGAGCAACTGCTAGGTTTTTGGCTTGAATAACTGCTGGATGCTGCTGCTTCTTGCTGAGAAGGGGAAGAAAGACCATGTATGTAAGTTTGTGGGGGGTGGGAATTAAAAGTTCTCTTTGGTATGTGTTAGGTTTGATATGGCCATCGGGTAACCAGGGAGAAAGGGTTATATAAGTCTGGAATTCTGGAATAAGATCAGACAAGGCTGGAGTTCCTCACTTAGAACTCACTGTGGGGGGGGCAGGGGTGCGCCTGGGGGGCTCAGCTGGTTGAGTGTTCTACTCTTGATTTCAGCTCAGGTGATCTCAGGGTCGTGAGATTGAGCCCCACATTGGGCTTAGCATGGAACCTGCCTAAAGATCCTCTCTCCGCCCTTTGCCCCGCGCTGCTCCCCTGCTCCCACGTGCTCACCCTTAAACAAACAAACAAACAAACAAACCAACCTCCCCAGAACTCCATGAGGTCGAACTGTTGCCACCTGAAGTACTACAACTTCCTGTCTCGCGTGGAGTGGAAGCAGCGGAGCCAGCATTTGAACCCAAGCACGCGGGCCACGGCGCCTTCCTGCCTGCCCGCGCACGGTGAATGGTTTCCGTGGCTAGCTGCTGTCCTCCTCAGTTTTCTGCAGTGTAAATTTCTCTGTGCCAGCTGCAGGAATTGTTTTGAAGGTCAGATTATGCTTTCTGATGTTTAAATGGAATTAGGTATGCTTCCAGTCCTATAGAAGAGCAGAACAGAAGAGAACGTGAGCCAAGGAAAGCTGGCGGTCATCCAGAACTGTTGCAGCCTTCCTTTGGCAGCTTCTGGGCAGTGGAGTGTCATATAGCGAGACCGTTAATATCTGGCGCTTGCTCTTCTTACAGAAAAGCAGTATTTCAGCTTGAACTACATGAGTCAGATTTATCCCTTAGGAAAGCACAGATGTGAAAAAGAACCAGCTCCTTCCCTTTCATTTCACATTTATTTACAGGTGGCATTTGAGTACTCCATTCAGAAGGGTTTATAAAGAAGAGGTGCTCTATCTCTTTTTGACACCTGTAGGCCATAGCTACAGGCTAAGGCATGAGCTTTCTCCTAAAGGAGTGTGTGCGTGTGTGTGGGTACACGCTTTCGAAATCACACACACATATTGTATAAATATGTGCTGATTTGAAATAACCTTCTTTTCCTATTTTATTTTAGGGTTAATGACTCTTCTTGCTCTCACCTAAGTTGAATAAGCACCCCATGCACTTTAATCTCCTGTCGTGCCATCAGGCGGACTGAAGACAGTGTTTTGAAATCTCAGCTGTAAGGACATCCCACCAAAGTTTCAATCTTGCCTTAACCATGTTCCAGAGACTAAATAAAATGTTTGTGGGTGAAGTCAATACTTCTTCCAACCAAGAACCGGAATTTAGTGAGAAAGAAGATGACGAATGGATTCTCGTTGACTTCATAGGTAAGGTATTCTTAGCTGTTTATCATCCCATCAAAAGTGGAAACTCTTGCATCTCAGTTTTTGCATAAGTAAACCAGTAGCTCTGAAGGTTTGGAAGCCTTAAAAGTAAATAAGCAAGAATTTATCTAAAAAAAAAAAAAACAAAAAAAACTTGTGTGAAACATCCTGTGCCAGATGATCAGTCAGTGAAACTGACTGACGTCAGATCTTCCAGTTTTGCAACTCTTAGTCTATTCAGATCAGATGCACTTTAATAGGAAATCCTGCACTAGACGAACAGTGACCTACATCTCATCACGTTTACTCAGCAGGATAGACTCAGTCTTCAAAACCGTTCCCGCGAAGCCACCGTGATCCATCCAATGCAGTGTGACACCACACTATACACACACTAGGGGCTCAGAAATCATTTTATAATCATTATATTATGTGAATATAAATGGTTTTGTGTCTCACCTAAATGAAAAGAGGAATGTGAACATCAGCTAATAGTATCATCTCTTCTTTTTCTGTGCCCTGAATGTGATGCCATTGGGGATGCTCATGTTCCTGTGGTACGTCACCAACCAACGTGGACCACGACGCAGGCGCCTGCACTGGTTTCTCAGCAGCAGAAGCCGAAGCTGAAGCCATCAGTGAAGAGTCACGTACTGAGCACCCTTCAGTCTTTTCCTGTTTACCTGCATCTCTTGAGTGCTTGGCTGATACCAGTGATTCCTGCTTGCTCAAGTTTGAGTCCTGTCCTATGGAGGAGAGCTGGTTTATCACCCCTCCCCCATGTTTTACTGCAGGTGGATTAACCACTCTCAAGGTGGAAACCAGTCCTATGGAAAACCTTCTCATTGAACATCCCAGCATGTCTGTCTATGCTGTGCGTAACTCCTGCCCTGGCGTCGGCGAGGCCAGCTGTGGGACCGATGAGTGTCCTGACCCAAGTAGCCCCAGGTACGTTGTGAGTACAGTTGACCCTTGAGCAACATGGGTTTGAACTGCATGGGTCTACTCCTAGACAGAATTTTTTTCGATAAGCAAAGTACGGGACTGTAAATATATTTTGTGTTCCTTACGATTTTCTTAATAACGTCTGCCTTTCTCTGGCTTATTTTATTGTGAGACTACAGTAGATAATACCTCTGCAAAATATGTGTTAATTGATTGTCGATGTTACTAGTAAACTCCCCAGTCAGCAGTATGCTCTCAGCAGTTAAGCTTTGGGCGAGTCATACCTTACGTATGGATTTCCCACTGCACAGGGGTGGGCGCCCCGAACCCCTGAGTTGTTGAGGGGTTAACTGTATTTTACTCTGCCCACAAGCAGTCTGTTTGACATGCAGTTTATTTATTTCTACTACAATTCAAAACTGATTTTTTAGAAGATGCAAAGTAATCTCATTAGAGATTTGTGAAAGCTTGTCCATGGTGCACAAGGTAGTGAATGAAAAAACATGTTCATTTGAGATTTTCAAAAAAATTCATTAGAACATGGCCCCGATTGTAATGCAGAGCTCTTGGATTTATAGTACTCTGCTAGTGACAGAGAAGAAAAGTCTGCCATTTCTGCAAAGTGTCTCAGTGTAACTGGCACTTTATACACTGAATTATTTGGGGTATCAAATTCAACAGGAATCATGTGTCCTTTTTTTTTTTTTTTTTTTTTTTTAGAGAGAGCGCGCGAGCAGGGAGGGGCAAAGGGAGAAGGAGAGAGAATCTTAAGCAGGCTCCGACGTGGGGCTTGATCTCACGATCCCGAGATCATGACCTGAGCCGAAATCAGGAGTCAGACACTCAACCGACTGAGCCACCCAGGCACCCCAAGAGTAGTATATCTTAAAATAAAACTCTTATTTTCTTCCGGGTAGTTTTAGCTGGGTCACATCAAATGGCACTTAACCTTGAAAACTTGACAAATATTAAACATGAAGTAGAATGGCAATTTTACCAAAACGTGTTGCCCAGAGTGTTGTTGTCTGCCTTACAGAGAAATGATTTCATTCATACCCAAACAATATTTTCTTGTTATGTGGAAGTCCTAATGGTTCTGAAAGGCTCTGTTTGAATGACAAATAGGCTGAGGGTGTGGTCAGTAAAGACTGACGCATTTCACAGCGAACTTATCCAGCGGGTATATTCAAGATTGTTTCCACCTGGTAAAAGAAAGCCCATGGCCGTGCTAATCAGCCCAAAGTCTGGCTGTTCACAGTGCATGGTAGTGGAATGTGCTCCGGTGTCACAGTGTTGGGGGATGCTGGCGCTAATTCCCTATATACCTGCCGGCACTCCAGGTGATGTGGAGTCTTTAGAGCAGTTCACAATGTTCCTGTAGTTGGTCCTGTAACCCAAAGGACCTCTTTTTAGATTATTCAGGCTCTAACTCCACTAACTGGATCATTTTCTGTATCTTCTACCATTTCCTGTTTGCCAAATACAAACAAAACCCAGGCAGCTCATTAAGTTAACTTTACCAGAGTTTGCTGCGCTCACAAGTCTGAACACTGTAAGTAATCTTGTGATCTTCTATGAGGATAAAGTCCTTTACCAAATTAAGAAACAATTTGCTTATGCAGTTACCTGGCTTTAAACTGGGTAAGATCTTCAGTGGGAAATGTTATTTTAATTGGCACTTGATTCAGCTCTTTAAGTTCATCGAGAGATAAAGTGTTCCAGGCAATTCCAACAAAAATTCAAAATTTCTCAGACATGGTATTGATTAAATTGCCTTATAGTTGATTCAAATTAGTTTCTTCAGTTCTCAGAAATGCTTCCTACCTGATTCTGATCTTACCTCTGTGGAATTCCACTCAGGAGTTTAGCATGATTAATAGTCACTTTAAACGTACTGATGTTTGTATATTTATTTCTCAGTGTTTAAATGTGTGTGTGTGTGTGTGTACAGCAGCTTTGTAAATAATATTATTCCAGAAACGGTACATATGCATTGCAGTAAATTAGAAAATGCAAATATGTAAAAATTAAAAAGTTTAAAAAGACATTGGCATGACCCGGAGATGAACACTTGGCACCCTAGGGCACATCCTTCCATCTCATTTTTGTCACACACATGCATGTACACACGTGCGTGCGCGCGCACACACACACACATTTGTAACCTAAATGAGATCAAGCTATGTACCCTGTTTTATAACCTGCTTATTTAGGCAATGATCTGCACCTTTTTCTTTTGATGAAGATTTCACTTCATCTACTACCCACACCATACTCGGCTTTCTGCACTAGAGACCAGACTATTTCACCTCATTTGTCCAAACCAGCATCGCATCCAAGACCGTGCTCTGCATCTGCTTATGTGTTTGCAGTTTTAATGCAGTCAGAATGATCATTTTTTTTGTCTTGTTTGTTTTTATATCTCATTATATGTTTTGATGTAACATATAGGGAAGTTGAACAGATACGGACTTTTCCATATATATATAGGATCAAAAGAACACACTTCACTTTCTATGAATTCCTTCAAAAGTACTGCAAGTATAATAACTATAAAAATTTTTTTAACATCTTTATTTTTGGATTTCAAATTCTTATTAAAACTCCACTAAACCACGATAGATCAGGTGTTACCAAAATTAGGATGGCTGTGTAGTAAATATCTGTGTTTTCTGAGCATGATGTTTTCAGAAGTTAGATTGTTTCCATCCTGTCTGTCCTTGGGGATATAGCCATAAAGCAGGTAACGGGAAGGTGATTTGTAATTACAGATGGGCTTCAGAGTGTATGTTTCATTGTATTTTGACCTTTGTAAGTAATGTTTATGAGGTCTATGTGCTATCATAATCTTAAATAATACATGTGCCTTTAATGACCCAGAGTAAACCAGTTTTAATTACAAAAAATGCACCATGTCCTAACAGTAGAATTAAATAGCATTTTAAATCTTACTAGTGATTTAATAGTTCACCATTTAACATTTGTAGGGCCAGGAAAAGCTGCTTATAAGACTCACGGGCACAGAGTAAGTATATTCCCTTTGAGACTGTGTAATATGTGTTATCAGTCTGAGCAGGAAGGCTAAGGACTCAAAATGCCCACCTTTTAAAAACTGCTGTCTTTATATTAACTTATTCCCATTAGCTTCTTATTGTGACCCCCCTTTAATTCTATTTTTTTAAAAATCTTAAAAAATCATAGTGTTTTCCTCTAGTGATTACAGATACAATCTCTAATTCCCCATGTTGTGTAAAATAACCCTTACAGCTCTTAAAACTCTTCATGTCATGTGTTGAGAAAGCTTACATCTATCCTATTAGATAGCTCTTAATGTAGAAAATATAGAATAATCCTGTGGTTTGTAGTCATATTTCAAGATGTGTCTTCCACAGGTCTTTGTGACACTTTTACGCAAAGGCCATTCCAAAATATGCCCTGTCGCGATTATCAACTAAAACTTTTATAGTAAGCAGGTAGCTTTTTATCCAGAAAAGTGTTAAATGAATAGAATTTTCTTATGCATATTTCTGCTAAATGTGGATTTAAAGCTTGTTTCCTGGAACACTTGCTTACAGACAGAAAACGCGTGTGAGGGTGCAACCAGCATAGGGCGTCGGTAACCACCCTCTTCCTAACCACAGTCTTTGTAGTAAAGCCTCTGTTAGAACCTTGGGTGCGTGACGTAATAATAGTGACCTTAACATCACTGAGCCTTAGCTTCTTGATCAGTAAAGTTTGGCAATTAGCTATTTTCCTTTTAAGATTATGGTGAGAATTAAATACATTAGATTTGAAAAACTGTTGGCCAGTACAGATAATCGATAAATCTTAGTCCCCCTCACAGAAAAGCTTATCTAAATGCATTTGCTGCATAATTGAAATTCACCCAAAATGTAAAGCACTTTTTAAAAGAATACAGTCTACCTAATTAACCATCTGTGGATTATATGACATATTTCTATGAAAAATTTTCTTCTCCTTTCTATTATTATCAGTGTGGTCACGAAGTATATACTTGTCTGTCAGCCATGAGACAATAGCTCTCGTTCAACCATAAACAAATTAGTGTGACAAATTAAATCACTAAGTACATTTTTCAAGTTCATTAATAACATACTCTGTTACTTAATACAGTCCCGTTTTCTTCTGTTTCAGAGTGGAAACTCAAGATGAAATAGGGCAGCACATCCATTGCTACGTCGCAGCTCTTGCTGCTCATACGGCTTTTCTGGAACAACCCAAGAGCTTTCGCCCTTCCCAGTGGATAAAAGAACACAGTGAGAGACAGTCTTTGAACAGAAATAGCCTTCGTCGCCAAAATCTTACCAGGGATTGCCACTCTAGGCAAGTCAAGCACAATGGCTGGGCTGTCCATCAGCCCTGCCCCCGTCAGTACAATTACTAAGAATCTCAAGATTGGTTGGATTCTCTTGGTTTGTGCATATGTGTGATGACGCGCGCGTGGACGGACAATGAAGATGCTGTTTCTTTACAGCCAACTGATGACCAATCACATAGTTTTATCGATGTGTTTAGACACTATCTTCAAAACCAGATTTACATGCTGTATATCACATAATGCCTTGCTTTTAACATTTACTTTTTTGTAAATTTTTTCAGAATATTTTTGGAAACATATCAATAGAGTTACAGTGTTTGGTGTTTGGGGATGTCTTTAAATCTATTAAGGTGTACATGAGTTAGCATTCTAAAGACATTTCTTCCCAAGTATGAGAATAGGCAACTTTCAATTTCATTTTATTTTGTATTGCTTAATCAATATTTTGAGTAAACAAAAATTTATTCTCAGGGTCAGCCATACACTTTATTGACCAGTACTTGATAATCTTTTCTGTATATACTGAATACATTTTTACACACTAACATGAGCATTAACAGGTGATAGTTGCCATGGACATAATGGAATTATGGCTGAACTTTCTCTTGAAAGAAAACTTGATATATTTCTGTGTGTATAGGTTTATTTTTTTGTTTGGTTGTTTTTTGTTTTTTTGTTTTTTTTTCTGGATTAGCCATGCAGTTCATTTTGGAATTCAGGTACCTTGAGTATTAGTGAACAGTGCATTTAGTAATTCCGACGTGACTGTGTGATGTGGTACAGAGACGTTACAAGTATCGTGGGACAAAAGCACTTGTCCCCCACGCAGAGGGATCCAGTGAGACCTGTGAAATTGCTTTGGGAGAAATGTATGCCTCCAACAAACCTGTTAGTTAGTCCACTATTTAACTTGTTTGGAGTCTCTCCTGCAGCTCTAGCCACTTGCCACCTCCCATCAGCCGTCGACTCAGAAGTCCTCGTCCAGCACTTTAGTGACTTGTTATTTACGACTGTGCAAGGGAAAAAAGAAGTAGGTTTTGTATTTCTGATACCGTGATCGATCCATGCTCTGCCGTGGAGCCTGTCCTGCTGAGCGGCAAGTAAGGCTGAGGAGGGTTCCCTGGTGACACCCTTTCCTAGCATCTGAATGAGGAGTGACGGGTTGGAGCCCTTGAGTTTCCATTTTTTGGTTTTTAACTGGGGCTTCAGGCAGACTCTTGAACCACTTGGGCCTCTGTTTCCTCCAACAACGGGGGAGTAGTAATGTTTACCTCCCTCACGGTGGTCATGCGGACTGTGTGCTCATGGGAAGCAGGCTGTCCGGAGCTGGACCTTGTGTGAAATTCCACGGGCCTCTCTACTGAATCTAATGGTGGGGACGGGGCCTGTGGCCGTTTCTCTGCCACAACTGTTCTTCAGAGTGTTGGTGCTAATGAGGCCAGGGTTCGGGGCTCGATTCACATGGAGGCCAGTTAACACGGAGAAAATCTATTTTGTACCTCCAGCCGGTCACTTTATTTTTTAGCAGTTGTGATGGGTTTTGCTGAGCCATCCACATTCACCAGTTTCCTCTGTAACTAAATTAAACCTACACAATCCAAAGCACATTCTACTGACAGAACAGTAGTATCACCTTTGTAATCAAATAGCTTATTTTTCCATCTCCTCTGCAACCCTAATTAAATAAATACATGTCTATATACGGTTTTCAAGGGAAAAAGCATATAGTTATGTGAAGTATTATATTTTTTGATAACCCTGTAACAGCTCGGTGCAGGGAACTATGGGAGACTTTTTCTTTCTTTCTTTTTTTTTTTTTTTTTTTTTTACCTAAGTGAGGAGCTGTGCTCTTTTCTGCCTCGACTGGGATGTTTGGAGTCAGAATCTGAGGTCAAATAGCGTCATGAGATGGTGGTAGGTTGTTCTTCCACTGGCCGTGATGAAGTGCTGGGAACGTCTTGCATCCCCCTTCTTTCCTTATTCCCTTTCCATTTGGACTACCCCTTTATTTATTTGTTTCCTAACTAGGGGCCAAGTTTGTAAAGTTTTGTCAAACTGAGCTAGAAGTTATTTTGTTACTATTAGTGTTTACGAGAGTGAAGGTAGAGTTTTCATGAAGGTGTGTATGTTTTACACCGTATCTGTTATAGGGTCATACATCGGTAACTTGAAAATAGACCAGCTAAATGTTTTCTGGATATAAGCCTCTGAAGACACGGGGGTCTCTTTTTTCATATATTACGTGTAAGTTGTCAGTACCTCACAAGCTACCGAAGTTCAGCCATGAGAATTTGTTTGGCAGCGTGAACAGACTTGTATATAAGACAGCAATGGTCTTTTTTTTCTTTTTACTATTATTTTTTCAAATTTCCCGATACCTGAAATACATTTACATCTCTGTCCGTTATTGACTTTTTGTTTGCCTTATCTAGACCTAGTTTCTTAAGGTTTATACCTGGAAAACAAACACTTTCAGTCTTGGGGATGTTTTCTTAGGCTAACCATGCCATCTGTCATATCAGACTATGGTTTCTGTATCAATATCTAAGGTTTCTGCCCGAAATGGGCACACGTTAGAATTGAAGAAAGTGGTGAAACGATTCATTTGAAGTTCTTGATCGTTAGATGTTTGTTTGGCATCTACTCCGTGCAAGACACAAGACCAGTAATGACAGAAGGATGTCGACCTGTTAAGTATTCTTGGCCAAAATGCGACTTATTTTAAGTTAATTATTTCTGCTGTTGTAAATATTAGTGGTTTACAATGTGTTTTCACGCATATTTCTTAAAACTTTAAGCAGTGAGAAATCAGAACCCTCTGCACTTAGTGCTCTCGTGGTTCCTAGACTGATAATACAGAATGTTACTTGGGAAAAGTCTGGACTATTTGGTGCACACAAGCAGTGCTTCATGAATGAGCTTCTTAGTTTTTCAAAATGCACCATGTTCCTCAACGTTTGTGTTTTTGTTAATAAAACATTTTATAATGTATTTTCCATGTTTTACTTTTTTTTTCTCAACTGATTATGTATTGCACTGTAAGGTGAACATGAACCATCTATCATTTATCTTCTGTGGCAATGCATTTATATGGTTGGGCAGGTGGGGAATTCTTTGCAGAAGGTGCACAGTGGTTGCATTTTTGACTTTCTACTCCAGCGAGCTTTTTCTACCTTAATTTCCTGTACATTTTCCCAGTTCCCAGGTAGTCTGTTCCTGTCGACATACCTTCTCTGTTGTATCACTACTTTGATTCTAGTGAGAAGACAGTTTACTTAAAACTTGAGAGGGCCGTTCAGCATTGCCTGTTGATTTTACTTCTCAAGTCTGTGTAGTACACTGGTTTGTCATCTTTACATCTTCATTAAATCTGAGTGTCCTTGCTGTTTCTTTTCCTCCTTAAGGAAAGATACTGTCTTTCTATACTCTTAATAAAAAAAGAGCAAAAAAGAGTATCTTTCTTATGCTCATTTTCTTTGAATTGGAAACAAAGAAAAAAAAATAAAGGATTCCAACAGGAAGATAGACATTTCAGTCTAAATGGGTTAGTGGAGAAAGTTTCAGAGTGTCCAGGTATATTTTTGTTTTTAGAATCAGTAAAAAGACTGCTCCTTGTACTGGAGATACTAGCATATGTTTGTAATGTTATCTTTTATTTTATAAAGCCCATTCATACTGGTTACACTCTTTTAAAAGTCGGGCTACTCTCTTGAATGGCTTCGCGGCCATCAGCCATGTTGATGCATTATAAATGGCATCCTTATCTACTTAGGTTAATGCTTAAATTTTTATATGAAATGCTTTATTTAGAAAAACCTACCTAATACAGTGGTGTCAGCCTTGCCGTATGCCACTTTCACTTGAAATATGACACCAGTTACAGTGGTCTAGGGTGGAGAAAGAGGTACTTTTAGAAAGCATATACAGATAGGGACATCTTTTTCTATTTGCAACAGTATCCTTTATGTGGGAGGAGATGTTACTATTCAAAGGAAGGCAGCTTGAGTGGATGTTTTGTGTATCATTTAGAATTTTCCTTACAACATATTTTTTAATTGTATAACTATTAAATGCCCCATTTAGCTCTGTATTTGCCTGAAGTTTCAATATTTGTTTTTTAGGTGGACTTCTAAAAACCAAATCAGGACTTGGGGAGTTTGGTGTGTGTATCCAGGCTTGATGTGTATGAGTGTTTTTGCTTGCTTTTGGTGGTTTTCCTCGAGAGGTTTGGAACTTTAATTAATAATTGTGTGTGTTGTTTGTTTTTTTTTTTTTTTTAAGAGGCCTGGGTTTTTTTCTCAAGTGTAATTGTGAACACATTTCTTTTTCAAGGGCAGGGCATCAGTTATAGAGACTGAAGAGTATTGTAGATTGTACTATGTGCCTTCTTGATGTATTTCTGGACACAAATTTTTTTCAACTTGAAAACTCAAAAGGGACATTTGGTTGGATTATATACTGTACATCATCTATGCATAAATGGCAGCTTGTTTTCTTGAGCCACTGTCTAAATTTTTTTCTGTTTTTATAGAATTTTTTTATACTGATTGGTTCATAGATGGTCAGTTTTATACACAGACTAAACAATACAGCACTTTGCCAAAAATAAGTGTAGCATTGCTTAAACATTGTGTATTAACACCAGTTCTTTGTATTTCGGTTCAGTGGTGCATTTTGCACTACTTGAGTTGTGGTTTTTAATCTGTCAATAAATAAAATGTTCTTTAACTTCACATTTGTCAGATTCTCTTATCTTTATGGTCACGGTCTTAAAGCTAGATGCAACTTAATTAAACTACTTGCTATTTAGTTTTACTTACCCAAAATATTTAATATGCACTTTAAATATTGTTTTTAAAATTTGTATAAAATTAGTATGTTAAAATTTTTCACCTGAAATATTTAAGGGAATGTGAATTTGAGAATGACTCCCAGCCAATACCTTTTCCCTCTAACCTATATGTGTTAAACAAACACAGAATTTTTTTTTTTTTTTTTTTTATCCATTTGAGAGAGATACAGAGACCGAGACAGAGAGAGCACAAGCAGGGGGAGAGGGAGAAGCAGACTCCCTGCTGAGCAGAAAGCCCGATGCGGGGCTAGATCCCAGGACTCCGAGATCATGACTTGAGCTGAAGGCAGAGGCTTTAACCCACTGAGCCACCCAGGTGCCCCAGTTCTTAGCCTTTTTAAAGCTAGGTTGCTGAATTCTCAATGGCTCTTTGCGGGATGAGTGCAGATACAATCTTACATAAACATTTTAGGGCAATATGGACATTTCTGATGTCCATTAATTCCCTTATTATGGAGCTCTAGTTTAATTAGGCCAGTAAACATTCAGAGAGCCCAAAGAATATCTCCTATGTTAATGAATCCTTGGGGAAGATCTGCATTCTAAAACTAGACACTTTCCAGACAGATTTTTATCCTCTCTGAGACTCCATGCTGAGATGTAAAGACTGAGGATAGGTGTGGGGAGGGGTCAGCCCAAAGATGGGAAGAGCATCTTGAAATGAAAGCACCTACTTGGAATATCAGGTGAATGGTGACTGTTGAGAAGTGTTTACCAGGCTTACTTACAAGGTAAAGGGGTGGCTGAGGGAATCTAGCAGCTCCTTCACATCTCAAGGGCAGTGACTGCATGAAGTCTAAAAGTAGGTAAGTCAGGGGGCGCCTGGATGGCTTGGTTGGGCATCTGCCTTTGGTTCAGATCATGGGGATTGAGCCCCGTGGTGGGCTCCCTGCTGGGCGAGTCGGCTTCTCCCTCTGCCCCTCACCCTGCTCATGCTCTCTCTCTCTCTCAAATAAATAAAATCTTTTAAAACTATGGAAAGAGACTAGGTGTCCATTGACAGGTGAATGGATAAAGAAGATATGGTTTATATGTGTAATGAAATATACTCCACCATAAAAAAAAAAAAAAATTTACCATTTGCAATGACGTGGATGGAACTAGAGGGTATAATGCTAAGTGAAATAAGTCAATCAGAGATAATTATTTTATTTCACTCATGCGGAATTTAAGAAACAACACAGCAGATCATAGGGGGAGGGAGGGAAAAGTAAAATAAGATGAAATCAAAGAGGGGCACCTGGGTGGCTCAGTGAGTTAAAGCCTCTGCCTTCAGCTCAGGTCCTGGGTCCTGGGATCGAGCCCAGCATCAGGCTCTCTGCTCGGCAGGGAACCTGCTTCTCCCCTCTCTCTGCCTACTTGTGATCTCTCTCTCTCTGTCAGATAAATAAATATAATCTTAAAAAAAAAAAGATTAAATCAGAGAGGAAGACAAACCATAAGAGACTCTTAATTCTAGGGAATGAACTGATGGTTGCTAAGGAGAGGTAGGTGGGGGATTGGGGTAAGTGGATGATGGGCATTAAGGAGGGCACGTGATGTGATGAGCACTGGGTGTCACGTGAGACTGATAAATCACCGAACTCTACCTCTGGAACTAATACTACACTATATGTGAGTGAATTGGATTGATTGATTTATAATGAATTGGATTTAAATTTTAAAAAAATTTTAGGGGCGCCTGAGTGGCTCAGTCATTAAACGTCTGCCTTCAGCTCAGGTCATGATCCCGGGGTCCTGGGATCAAGCCCCGCATCAGGCTCCCTGTTTGGCGGGGAGCCTGCTTCTCCCTCTCCCACTCCCCCTGCTTATGTTCCCTCTCTCGCTGTGTCTCTCTCTATCAAATAAATAAATCTTTAAAAATAAATAAATTTTAAAAATCCTAAGAAAATACATTTGTGCAAAATACTGCAGGAATGAACCTGAAACTACAGAGGCTGGTCACCTACAGAAGACGAGTAAAAAAAGAGCTGGACCAAAGGGAGAAACTGGAGCAGATTCGTGAGGATCAGGGTGTGCTTCATTTCTCTGGGCATCCTTGTTTGCACATCTCTGACTCATCTTGCACATCCAGCACCTCCAATAAAATATGAGAATCCACTAGGGTGTTAAGGGGGCAGGGAAGGGACCCCAAATAGGAAGCCAGAGCAATTGAACCTGTTAGAGATGAGTACATAACCACCGTGAAAGGAAAGGGGAAGGGAAGAACCACGTCAACTGGGAACCAGTGTTTCTGCTGGATTGGAAAGCAAGACACAACCTCACAAACGCTGCTCTAATTGGTGAATCTGTTGCGCACAGACATAGCAGTTAGCAATTCTGTCATTATTCTATGTGTCTACCAGGACTGAACGGTGAAGGTACGATAGAAACCAAGAGCCAGCTTTGTCATAGGTGATGAGCACCCCCTCGAGGGACCCCTGTAAGTCACAGCTTCCACAACCAACCCCTGCCCCTTCAGGGAGCGCCAAACCCGTTACTTCCTCTCACCAACAGAATATGACAAAGGTGACGGGATGTTGCTCCCAGATTGGGTTACATTCTGTGGCAAAGGTAGGGATTTTGCAGATGTAATCACAGTCTCAATCAGTTGCTTTTAAGATCAAAACAAGGTATTCTCCTGGATGGGACTGACCAATCAGGCAAACCCTTTGAAAGAGTCCAGAGGTCACGGACTTGAAGCAGCAGAGACTCTTTCCATTGCCGGATTTGAAAAAGCCAGCTGCTGTGAACTCTATAGTACAAAAAAAGCCATCTGCTAGCGACCCAGGGAGCACAGAGGAAGATCCTTCCTCCATCAAGCCTGTACCGCTGCTTTGCCACATAGCTCTTTCTCCCACTTGACCTGTTTCAAGTTACTAGAAACATTCAGGTTGGCACCCTCTTTCTTCTCAGCCATCCCTCCCCCCCCACTCAGCCTAGACCCTCTTCTGCACCATTTGGCGGCCATCCTGATGATGGCATGCTCAACTGAATCTCTTATCTTCCAACAGGCCTGCTCTGCTAATCTCCAACGTCACGTCAACCCCAGGCCAGGACTTTGTTTCCAGGCTTGAGCTGCCCAAGAGCCACTAGAGGATATCACACAGTTGTGGGGACCGGTGCCATGAGACACTTGGGGTGCGCGAGCTCAAGTGCCATTCTTCAGTCATCCTTCTGTGTGCTCCTGGTCAACTCTATGCACATCCCCTTCTCTACTCCCTTTAAGCCTCCAAGTCCAGTGCTCAAACTTTAAAGTGCAAATGAATCATGTGGGAAACCTTAGTAAGAATGCAGATTCTATGGTGCACCTGGATGGCTCAGTCAGTTGGGAATCTGACCCCTGATTTCGGCTCAGGTCATGATCTCAGGGTCAGGAGATTGAGCCTCACCTCAGGCTCATCCATGCCCAGCATGGAGCCTGCCTGAGATTCTCTCTCCCTCTCCCTTTGTCCCTCCCCTCCAACCTCACTTCCACTCCTGCACACACATGGGCATGCGCGCACCTGCTCGATCTCTCTCAAAAAAAAAAAAAAAATGCAGACTCTGATCCAGTAGGTCTAGGGTGGGGGCAGAGGTTCTACATTTCTAATAAGCTCCCAAGTGATATCCATGCGGTGAGCTCATGGGCCACATTTTGAGTAGCAAAGCTCTAGCCCAATGGTTCTCAAACTTGAGTGAGCGTCAGAATTATCTGGAGGGCTCTGCAGCCACTCTGGAAAGCAATATGGAGGTTCCTCAGAAAGTTAGAAATAAAACTACTCTACAGTCCTTGGAATTGTACTACTAGGTATTTACCCAAAGGATACAAAAATACTAATTGAAAGGGATACATGTACCCCAAAATTTATAGATGCATTATTAAGAATAGCCAAATTATGGAGAGAGGCCAAATGTCCATTGAATGATGAATGAATAAAGAAGATGTGATACACACACACACACACACACACATGCAATGGAATATTAGTCATCAAAAAGAATGAAATCTTGCCATTTGCAATGATGTGGATAGAACTGGAGAGTGTTATGTCAAGTGAAATAAGTCATTCAGAGAAAGATACCATATGTGGAATTTAAGAAGCCAATGAACACGGGGGATAAAAGAGGAAAACCAAGAAACAGATTACAGAGAACAAACTGAGGGTTGCTGGAAGGGAGGTGGGTGGGGGGATGGGTTAAATGGGTGATGGGGATTAAGCAGAGCACTTGTGGTGAGCGCCAGATGTTGTGTGTAAGTGATGAATTACTAAATTCTACACCTGAAACTAATATTGCACACAGTTAGATGTTAACTAACGAATTTAAATTAAAAGTTGGAGAAAAAAAAGAATTACCTAGAGGTCTTGTTCAAACACAAATCACTAGATCCCACCTCCAAAGTGTCTAATTAATGGAGGATGGTGGGAAGAAGGGCAAACAGGGGCAAGGGGCCCCCTGTCCTAAGAGCAAACAACTCTTTAAAGGAAAAAGCTCCCATCCTGTTATCCTACACCACCCTGAGAGGAGCCCTCCACCTTTTCCCACATGGACAACTCCCTGAAAGGTAGACCAGCGCAAAGTGGACAACAACCTGATTGGGTGACAGGTGTAGGGAGGGTTAGTGAGATTCAAACGGCCGCCAACAAGCCCAAATAAGCCCTAGACTTAGAAACTCCCACAGCAAGCGGCTCAGGTCCCCTTGACCTTCTGGAGCTTCCTACTACTGCTCAGTAAACCTTGCCTTGCTGCCCCCCACCATTCTCCTGGTCTACCTCTTCATTCTTCCAAGCCGCGGGACCAAGAACTTCGGGCACTAAAGGAAAAGAAGCGCCAAAACATAATCAGTGACTCTGGGGTGGGGCCCAACTGTATGTATTTCTAGTAAGTTCCCAGATGTGGCTGCTGCTGTTGGTCCAGGGACCCCACTTCGAGACCACGCCCCCCAACACACAGCTGGCTTTGTCTCTCAGCAGGTGACTGTCTTCTCCCAGACAGAGGCAACTGAGCCAGAAGCCCGGGTGGGCACCCGGGGCGGCCTCCCCTCACCGCCGCAGTCAGCGCGGGACCCAAGGGCGTTACTAAGAGCAAGAGCACCGGCTGTTAGGGCAAGCACGGAGGGAAGCAGCGATGTATTGTTTTGTGGACATTCTGTAACCATTTTCCTCCAACATGAGCAGCCCGATTTTCCTCTAGGGATCTGGTCTTCCCCGCACTTTCCTTACAGATGCCGTTCCTTACTCCCCTATCGGGAGGAATCCCCTGAAACTGGCCCCCAGAACCGCACGCCCCACCCCCAGGCACAGGAGTGGGGGGTCAGCCCCGGGATTGGACTGTGACCCAATCGCAGCGAATGAGACGCATTTGAGGCTCTTTCTAGGCCTGCAGAGAGAGCGAGCCTGAGACCCATTTCCACCTGACCTCAGTCGAGGAGCACCTGAACCTGGGATTCCATCCCTGACCTCAGCCCACGGAGGGCTGAAGAGGCTGCGCCGACGCCGTGCGGGAAGAAGGAAGGAGAGACAGCCCTGCCTGGTGATGATGCCGTGGTCACGCTCAACCCTTGGATTCCTGTGTTAGGTGAGCTCAAGTTTCTCTTCTTGCTTAAACTGGCTTGAGTTGGGCTCTCCCCATGCCCTGCTGCCTTCCGGTAGGGCGCTCCAAGAGCTTTTCCCTTAGCCTCGCCGACTAGGATTAAGAAGGGTAGGCTGGGGAGGATGAAGGTTGAGTGCTGTGCGCGTGGAGACTGGGCCCAGTGTGGCTGAGACCTGGAGCAGGGACAGGAATGGAAAGAGCTTCGTTTATGAAGGCTCAGCCCCCCGCCGCGCGTAGCAGCACCCAGATGGGGGATTGCCGGGGCCGCTTGCAGAGGCGGCGCGGGCAAAGCTGTGTTGGGGCCCGCGGGGGTTGGGAGCTGGGAGGGGTAGTTCTGGGGGGCGGGGGGCGGGCGCCCACGGTGCTGGGAGGCCTGGCAGTGACTGCAGCTACCTGGACTCCAGCCCCAGCCCCACCGGCCCCCTCCTCTTCCGTACCTCCTGCAGGCGTTCTTGTTTGCTGCTGGGAGCCCGATGCACAGGGACTCCGGTGACGGCTGCGGTTGACCTTTTTTTTTTAAGATTTTATTTATTTGCCAGAGACACAGCGAGAGAGGGAACACAAGCAGGGGGAGTGTGAGAGGGAGAAGCAGGCTTCCCGCTGAGCGGGCAGACTGATGCGGGGCTTGATCCCAGGACCCTGGGATCCTGACCTGAGCCGAAGGCAGTTGTTTAACGACTGAGCCATTGGCTTTCTTGTGGGCTAGTCGGAGGCGTGCTAGGAGCTCACTAAACACGACTAACTTCCGGTGTGATGTGGTCCAAAATTTGTAGCGCTGCCCTTGTTTAAGTCTGCTTTTCCTGCTGAGTAGTCTATTCCCCCTGAATTTTCTATACTTCTTTCTTTCCATTCCCTCACTGTGGAAACTTCCTTTCTTAAAATATATGTTTACTCTCACTTTTTTTTTTTAAGAGTCTTATTTCTTTATTTGACAGAGACCCACAGAGAGAGAGGGAACACAGGCAGGGGGAGTTGGAGAGAGAGCAGACTCCCCACTGAGCAAGGAGCCCGATGCAGGGCTCGATCTCAAGACCCTGGGATCATGACACAAGCCAAAGGCAGAGGCTTAACCACTGAGCCACCCAGGCGCCCCTATTCATTCTCACTTTAACGCCTGTGATATTCACACACGGCTTACACGCCATGGCATGTCCTAGTGTAAGGGACAGTGTTTGTTCTTAGTGACGCATACAAGGGGCTGTCTTATAAGTGGTGGCATCTTAAGTGCAATGAGGTACGAGAGAGCTCTCTTTCCCTCTGCGGTCTGCTCACTGCATCACCCCCAGCACGGCTCCTGCTTCACTTAGGCCTTCTCGGCCCTTGGCCACGGGAGGCGCCCCTCACTGGAGCATCAGTGCCTTGCACACAGCAGATGCTCAACGTGGGACCTTACCTCAAGTTTTCATTTGAAACAGGGACGATTAAGACCCATCCTTCTTGCTTGTTTGCCTCCTCTAAACTTGAAGTGTGACCTGCCAATGTCAATAAGGCTATAAGAAATCCTGTATCAAAAACTATATATCCCATGGTTCGCCCCTGAATCAGCGCTACTTTATTTAGAAACTTTTGGTCGAAACGTAGATTCTTGATGTCTCTCTGCCATATTTTATCTTATTTATTTTTAAATTCGCTGCTCTATTTTAGACTTTGTTGCTACCTTGATTCGTTTATAATGTTGATTGTGGATAACGAATTCAGATAGGACAAACCTTCTGGAACTCAAGACAGCTGCAGAAGTAGAACAGTGGCCTGTCAGAGGGGGTCCTTGTGGCCTGGGAAGGAGGGAACATCATTCTCTGAAGGGCTTACAGGATTGTCTCTGTCACCAGATTAGACTAAGGGTAGCCAAAAGCAGGTGTGTAGACTCAAACCTATGAATTTCTGGTCCCTCTGAAAATGATAGAGAAATCTTGGGGACTCCACAAAATTAATGACATTCCGAAGTATCTGATTTCTTACTTGAGAATACATCACAATTAGTAATTATGGAGTATATTTAATTAAGGAGTGAAGTAATAGCCATTATTAAATGCTTTTATCAAATAATAACACTAGTGCCTCTAGTGGGGTAATAGTTTATTTTCAAGTTCTGTAAGCTAAAAAACATGTATTCAGGCACCTGGGTGGCTCAGTCGGTTAAGCATCCATCTTTGCCTGAGGTCACGATCCCAGGGTCCTAGGATGGAGTCCCGCATCGGGCTCCCTGCTCAGCAGGAGCCTGCTTCTCCCTCTCCCTCTGCCTGCCACTCCCTCTGCAAGTGCTCTCTCTGTCAAATAAATAAAATCTTAATTTTTTTTAAAAACCATGTATTCAAAGGAATAGGAGTCAGAGGGATTCCTAAATGAAGTGAGGGATTTATTTCCTTTAGAAGATGAAGAAAAATTAACTTTGATTTTTTTTTCCCTGTTGAATCATTTGCCTAAAGAGAATGTGTCCCAAAGTTGATTCAGTGCACCCTGGCCTGATGGTTTTACATAAAATTAATTTAACATTTAACTAAGTTAAAAGTAATCTCCTATCGAGCTATAAGGAATGGAAAGGGAGATGGATGTTATCGATTGGTCAGGATTTATTGAACACCTCCCCAGGGGGACACGTGGAGAAGGAGTTGGAGAAGAGGGGGTTGGAGGTCCTGTCACAGAATCGATGTGTCTGATAGAGGTGGGGGTGGAGAGGAGAGGAAAAGGAGATTTTGAGTTTGGGCAAGGCTGAGGATAGAGGAAGAATGCACTCTAGTCTGCAGACCTCCATGTGGGGCATTCGTCCTAATGATGAATTACAGGAATCAAATTATTCATGTCAGAGAAACACTTGACACCTATATTCAAGAGTAGGTCACAATAGAGGCACCTGGGTGGCTCAGTTGGTTAAGTGTCCAACTCTCAGCTCAGGTCTTGATCTCGGGGTCATGAGTTCAAAACCCGCTTCGGGCTCCATGCTGGGCCTGGAACCTATATGAAAAAAAAAAAGTAGGTCATAGTATAAAAACCAATGAAGTGATATTTTATGCAGCTCTTTCATAGGCTAAAAATAACCTCTAGAGAAGTTTATAAAGGTGAAACGTGGGTTCGTAATTAAAGAGCTGACCAGGCTTTTATCTGCAATAAAGCCTCTAGCATAGCAATAATAGAGGCAGATGTGGTGGCTTCAACGGACAATTTATTTCTTGGCCAGCCTCCCAGGACCTCCCCTGTCACCATTGCCTCAGAAACCCTGAGAGGCCCAGGCCAGAGTTTCCTGCTTCAAACCCAGCCCGGGCCCCAGGGGACACGAAGAGCAATGGCTTCTCCCTGAAGAGCCTGCGTCGTGCTGATAGCCCCGATCAGGAAGGGAGTCCAACTGGTGAGGTCCACACACTTACAAGTTCTTGAGTTCTACAATATCCTTTCTGGGGAGGAAAAGAAAAGAGATTGTAAATATCCATCAAGTAATCTAAGGCAAGTTAGAAAACTAAAGAACAACTTAAAAGAAACAAAGAGAAAGTTTTACGCTGATCCTAAAACATTTGACCCAAAAAGCGTTTGACAACATGGGCTAGACAATGTCCCTTTGCAACCCCAGAGGTCGGCAGAAATCCGTGGGGCGCTAGTAGCCTGGGGAGGTTGCTCTTACTATCTTGTATTTCAGTAGCAGACCCAAGGAAAAGATTGATGTATATTCTTAAAGGAAAGTGAATAAACTTAAGAATGATTTCTTGTTTACCTTGTTATAAAAGTGGACTGGTACACCATTCACCCACAAGGTTATAATGTTTAGAGGAAGATTTGAAAAAGATTGGGTGACATTACTTCTATGTTGCAACTGAAATTTTTGCCCTATTTTTTAAGAGAATTTGTACATTTATCAGTGTTTTCTAAAATCTCTATAGTGTTGACACACTAAATTGTTTCTTAGAGATGCTTTGTGGTTGCATTTGGGTTTTGTTTGTTTGTTTGTTTTTTGGGGGGGGTTATTTATTTTTTTGCATTTTTCTATTTTAAAACCAGCTTGGGGTGGTGCCATTGCCAATACATTGACTAGTAATTCAACCATCTTGTCATTACACAAAAATAATACATTTCAGACTCAAAAGCTTTATATAGTTGTCAATTTTGACAGAGCTTACTTTTACTTCTCTGTTGTTGTTGTTTAAAGATCTTATTTATTTGAGAGAGAACACGAGTGGGGTGAGGGGCAGAGGGAGAAGCTGGATCCCCAGTGAGCAAGGAACCTAAAAAAGAACTCTATCCCAGGACCCCGGGATCATGACCTGAGCCGAGGGCAGATGCTTAACCCACTGAGCCACCTGGACGCCCCTCTCTGTTATATTGGAGGAAAATATACGAGTCTGGCCTTTGGGAGATATGGGTTCTGGCTGCTTCCCCAGCAGCACCTGTGTTGTGGCTGAAATTCCAGGAAGCGTGTGGCAGTCCCCAGAGGATGTAAGGCCAATGCCAAAATATGAGTAAATGTCTCCGGCACCCTTGTATGAGGATACCCCGGCCTGGGTAGAAACCAGAGGACTGCAATCCCTAGATTATTGTGGTGGGGTTCATTTTTACTATAGGAACTTACAAGTCGATACCACACTGTCTAGTGACCTGTCTTCTGTGTTTATTCTTTGTGGCTGCTTTTGTTTCTCAATGGATAGTGTAAACTGAAATTGGGCCGACTCTGTAGTAATTCCTTTAAATGTAAATCCTAAATAAACCTAAGTGGCTCACAGGAGGATGGCTGGGACATGAAAGGGACTGGGCCATTTAGGGAGCAAGGCATTGGCCTTTCCCCTCAGACGGGGGTCTGGTGGACAATGGCTGTAGTGAGGAGGCCTCTTGCTGTTGGGTGGTGCCCATCCCACAGGACGAGCGCCTGGTTTGCCCCCGTGTTGTTATTCGTGTTAGGGACCACCTCAGATGCAGCGGGGATTGCAACTGAGAAACAGAGAGAAAAGCATGGCGTCAGGCTCAAAAAAACTGCGCGGGGCTCTATTTCTTCTGTTTTCTATACCCATCCTGCTACTCAGCTCAGCTCCTCGGTGACCTTCAGACGAGGCACGCTCTCAGCTGTATACCCCATTTCTGCTGACGGTCCTCGAACCAGAATTCAGTCAGTCGCCTCTCCCAGCCGCAAGGGAGGAGGGGAGGCTTCGTCTCTATTGCAGCTGAACTAGGAGACCCATCAGGGGAGGAGATCCCCAGCAGTCGCTGCCACCCCCTCACATCCCACTCATCCTACAAGTCCTCATAGGGGCATCATTTCTCATAGGGTCTTCCTGCCCCTGCCCTACTCTTCATCACTCATTGCTCTCAAGTCCCCCTTCCACTTCTACTTGCTTTTTGCCTGAAGACGACATGATCTGTGTTCTCTTCAGGTCTCCTTCTAAATCTTCAGTCCTGAACCATGGATCCCTATGGCTCACCTCTGTACATGCGAGTCCGTGTGTTACTCACTTCTGTACTTTTAAGGGCCATACATTGACTTCTGCGTGCAGAGCCTCAGACCTACGAGGAAGTTTGCAGCATAATACCCTTGGACTTCTGGCAAAACTAGTAGAAGTCATGTGTGCTATTTTCATCATGTACTTAAACTACTTTATAAAGCCAATAAGTTTATTTCTTAATTTTTTAAGACTTATTTATTTGACAGAGACAGCGGGAGAGGGAACACAAGCAGGGGGAGTGGGAGAGGGAGAAGCAGGCTCCTCACTGAGCAGGGAGCCCAGTGCGGGACTCGATCCCAGGACCCTGGGCTCATGACCTGAGCCGAAGGCAGACACTCAACGATTGAGCCACCCAGGTGCCCTAGAGCCAATAAGTTTTATGTATAACCTGAATTGGTGTGCCAGTCAAAATGCTTCTTTCTACAAATGAAATAATTTCCGTGTAATGAGATTAGTGATCCATGGCAATCAGAATCCTTGTTTGGTCATCAGACTTACTCTGTTCTAAGACCAAAGAGGGGGCTCTGGTTTGAAGAAAGAAAAAAAAAGAAAGAAAAAAAAAAAAAAAGAGGCATTCCTGTCCTAGGTGCCCAGGAAGCATTTCTTCATACAGCAGGAAACTGATATTTCTTACACTGCACAAAATATTCTCTACAAAAAAATTAGGTCCACAATTCCTTATCTGCAATTCTGATCCGAAGAGCCCTTAAAAGCAAAAGTTATTCCATAAGTTTGGCACCGAAACTTATTTTGCAGCCAAACGGGCTCGAATTGACCAAAGACTCAGCTGTCACAACATCCCTCTCAAAATATCTGCTGAGTGCCAGTATTTTGTTGCCTTTTTTTGTTCTTTTGTAACCATGAAAACATCAGAGTCAAAGACAACCTTCTGGTAAGAGTGAGAAGGTAGAAGAAAAAAGAAACAGAAGTCATTTAAGTTTTATAGTGATGATGAACAAGAATTACTAAAAATAAAATATTGCATAAGACAGAAATTACAGATTTAAAAAAAAAATTTAGGGACGCCTGGGTGGCTCAGCCGGTTAAGCCTCTGCCTTCAGATCAGGTCATGATCTCAGGGTCCTGGGATCGAGCCCCGCATCGGGCTCCCTGCTCCGTGGGGAGCCTGCTTCTCCCTCTGCCTGCTGCTCCCCCTGCTTGTGATCTCTTACTCTGTCTCTCTGAAATAAATAAATCTTTAAAAAATAAGAAAATAAAAATGTTTGGCGGGGTGCTTGGCTGGCTCAGTCAGTAGAGCATGTGACTCTTCATCTCGGGGTCATGAGTTCGAGCCCCAAGCTGGGTGTAGAGATTTCTTACAAGTAAAACCTTAAAAAAAACAAAAACAAAAACAAAAACTTGGCCTTGATATGATGCATAACTACACATTGATTATGAGAAAAATTAGACTCAAACTGAGGGACATTTTACAAAATACATGACCAGTAGTCCTCAAAAGTTTCAAGGTCGTGGAAGACAAGGGAATACTGAGAAAGTACCGCAGACTAGAGGGGCTCCGGAGACGGGATGGCCGAATGCAGTGAGGTGTCCTTGACTGGATGTTAGAACAGAAAAAAAGCCATTAGTGGATGAAATCTGATAAAATGTGGACGTTAGTTAATAGCACTATATACCATTATGAACGTCTTAGTTTTGACGAATGTGCCGTGGTTATTTAATGTTGGTGGAACATGGGTGTAGAATGCATAGGAATGCTGCACTATCTTTGCAACTCGTCTATATTTCTAAGATCACTTCAAAATGAGAAATTTATTTTTTTAAAATGCTTGGCGTGGACTTTGGCTTACAGTGATGTCGGAGACCAAATCTCTGAAGACTTTGCAGGATATCATAGCACTAATGAGAAGACAACTTAGGCCAAAAATTTGTCAGCCAGAATATAAAGCCAACAACAAGGGAACGTTCCACAACGACAGGGACCCTCCCGTTGTGCGTGTCTTGAGTGAGAACATTGCTCGTGGTTTTTGTTTTAAGATTTTGTGTGCACAAAAAAATTTTTAATTGGGATAAAATACACACAAAATTTGCCATTTTAACCATTTTTTTAATAAAGTATTTTTTAGAAGATTTTATTTATTTGAGAGACAGAGCGAGCATGAGAGGAGAGGTCAGAGGGAGAAGCAGGTTCCCCGTCAAGCAGGGAGCCTGACGTGGGACTCGATCCCAGGACTCCAGGATCATGACCTGAGCTGAAGGCAGTTGCTTAACCAACTAAGCCACCCAGGTGCCCCCATTTTAACCATTTTTTGAAGTGCACAGTTCAGTAGTATTAAATACGCTTACGTCGTTGTGCAACCTTCGCCACTAAGCATCCCCATTACTCTTTTCATCTTGTAAAATGGGAACTCTATGCCTATAAACAACTCCCTATTCTTCCCTCCCCCTTCCCCCAACCCCTGGTCCCTGGCAACCACCATTACAACTTCTGTTTTTGCGATTTTGACTACTTGAAGTACCTGATGGGAGTGGAGTCATATTTGTCTTTATTGTGACTGGCCTATTTCACTTTGCACAGTGACCCCCAAGGTCCATCCGTGTTGTGGCTAAATGCAGGACTTCCTCCTTTTTTAAGGCTAAATAATATTCCGTTGGATGGGAGTCCCAGGCTGGGTCTGTCAGTAGAGGTAGAGTGTGTGACTCCTGATCTCTGGGTTGGGAGTTTGAGCCCCACGTTGGGTGTGGAGATTACTTAAAAACAAAATGTTTTTTAAAAAATTCCATTGTACGTTTTAGTACATTTTGCTTATCCATTCATCACTTGAGTTGCTTCCATATTTTAGCTACTGTGAATAATGTTGCTATGAAAATGGGTACACATTATATCTGAGACCCTGCTTCCAATTCTTCTGAGTACCCAGAAGTCTGGCTGTACAGAATTGCTCATTATATGATCATTCTATTTTCTTGAGGAAATGCCTTACTGTTCTCCACAGTGACCGCGCCATTTTAACATTCCCGCTGGCAGTGCACAAGGGCTCCCATTTCTCTCCCTCCTCGCCAACACTTGTTCTTTTTTATAGTGGCTAACCGAAGGGGTGTGTGAAGTGGTTTTAAATATAGATGATCATGAGGGCGATGGCACTAATGAAGATGAAATTGTAAACAGGTGGAAAAAACTTAGATGATATGGTGAAAATGTGTGAGTCAACAGCTGGCCTTCAACCACACGCATTTATCAATGTATGTGTGTTTATGGCGGTTTTGGTAATTGAAGAGGAACTGCTTAGATGGAAACCTAAATTAATGAAACGTCAGGCATGGGGAGAAGCTCTTAGAGAGGCCCCTGTTAGAATGCTTCCCTTAACCCAGCTCCTGCGGTCCTGGGGCCACGTGATGTGCATATGAACAGGCATATTTAGCTAAATTTGAACCTGCACGTATTTAAAGATTCATAAAATGTCTTCCTAGAAATAAGAGTATTAAGTTATTTACAATCTATTTTTAGCCTACTATTTCATTTGGTGATTTATTATTTAGATAAACTACACACTGTTTGTCCTAATGAGTGTTTCATTGTAGATGTTATGCGTATGTTTGATTCTGCTTGGCTGCCTTACACCTTGCTGGAGCTGTCCTAGAACACACAATGTTACATACATGCTACCTTTAAGGAAATCTGAAAAACTGAGTTCCAAAATTCCCCAGGCCCCAAGGATTTTGGAATACAGATCATAGACCTTATTTTAGCAAAAGAGCAAATAACACACTTATAGGAAATCCTTTCATTGTTCCAGGTTAATATCTTTTTTGAACAATTTCTAATACCTGTCCCTCTGGGCTATGCAGATTTCTATCTTTCTCTCATTGGATAAAGACCTCTGTTATACTCTGGCACTTAATATGAAACCAATACTTAGGGGGTTTTGGGGGGGGGTTTTGTTTGTTTTTAAAGATTTTATTTATTTGACAGAGAGAGGTAAAACAAGCAGGCAGAGAGGCAGGTAGAGAGAGAGGGGGGAAGCAGGCTCCCTGCTGAGCAGAGAGCCCGATGCGGGGCTCGATTCCAGGACCCTGAGATCATGACCTGAGCCAAAGGCAGAGGCTTTAACCCACTGAGCCACCCCAGTGCCCCCAATAGTTTTTAAGCAGCAACACTGAAAAAGTTTAATCCTTTCTGGCAGTAATACTTCTAAACTGCGTTACACTCTAATTAGGGGTATTTATAAGATTCTATAAAGCGTGAGGGACGTCTGACTGGTTCACTCAGAAGAGCAGGCAACTCTAGGGGCACCTGGGTGGCTCAGTGGGTTAAAGCCTCCGCCTTCAGCTCAGGTCATGTTCTCAGGGTCCTGGGATCGAGCCCCACAATGGGCTCTCTGCCTAGCAGGGAGCCTGCTTCTCTCTCTCTCTCTCTATATGCCTCTCTGCCTGCTTGTGATCTCTCTCTCTCTGTCAAATAAATAAGATCTTAAAGAGCAGGAACTCTTGATCTTGGGGTCGTGAGTTCGAGTCCCATGTTGGGTATAGAGACTACTTAAGGAAATAGCTTTTAAAATATTACATAAAGAATGAGTTAATTTCTCCCTAATAATTCAACATCGCCACTGTGAAGGTGAGTTACTCACTATGAAGACGGGGCCTGGCTCCAGGCCTTCCAGCCGGCTTGTGTCTTCCAGGCACCCCTGGGCTCGGACCAGCCGTCCCTCCTGGCCGCGGTCAGGCACTGACCGTCGCAGAGGCCCCACTAATGCGCCAGGGCTGGGAAAGCGTATTTGGGTGGTCTAAAATGAGAAGAAAGGATCCAGTGAGAGCTGGCACTTCAGAACATCTGTTTTGGCCCTTCCTCCTTCTCCTTCTTACTGACTGAGGTCCTGGGTAAATAACCCCCTGAGGGCCAAGGCACCATCGTGAATCATTCTTATTTGTATCTATAAGGATTGCGGAGGGAAATAGAGGTTACCACCCGGATATTTTTTCCCAACGAGACACTAATCTACGTCGTTGGCAGGCCAATGTCCAGTTGAGAACACTGGGAGAACATACGCTAGTAGCATTGCCAACATGTTTTGTGCATGTTTACATATTCTGCCAATTGTGTAGAAACAAAAAGAAATAAGGATTACAATGTAAGACATGCTTTGTGTATTTCCTTTAATGAAACACCTGTTACTCCCCTTTTACAGATGAGGACTGAGGTTAGGTAATTAACAAACGTCTTACAACTAGTAAGCGACAGAAACTAGATTATAACCCACCTGTCTATCTCTCCAACCCATTTTCACTTGATTAAAAAAATCACAGTATCAGGGCATGCTTGCTGTAACAAGCCCAACAGTAGAGATGTGTTGATGTCTCTGGCCCATCCCAGCTGAAGATTACAGATCTTACGAGCTGAGATGGTATCCTGCCACACTCTCTCCATCCTCACGTCATCACACAGATAATGGATAAAGGTCTCTTTATTTCCCCACTTTCATTAATGTTAATCTGTAACCTTTCCTACTGTACTCACACGATAACATTCAGGGCTTTCTCAGTCCACACATGTGAGCCTAATGCGGTTTTTAAAAAGTAACTGCATGGTATGTTCTCTACTGCGACAAACCACAATTTATTCAACACTTCCTGACAGAAATTCAAATTGTTTTTAGGCTTTTGCCATTACAAAATAATATTGTGGTAAACATTCTTCAACATAGGGCTTTACAAACTGGAACCCTGATTTCCACAGGATGAACAGACAAGAATAACGTAACTAGATAGCATCTCCGTAATTTTCTTTAATAGACCGTAGGCTGCATTCCCAAGACTTAACTAATTCATATTTATAGCAGTAATGGATGAGTGCTCATTTTCTCACCCTCTTGCCAGCACAAAATATTAGCAATCTCTCTTTGCCTGCTTATTGGATGGTTGAAAAATGGCTTGTCATTGCATTTCTCTGATTATGGGTAAGACTGGGGTTTATGCTCTCGCTTGTCCGGCTCGACTCCTAAAGACAGAACAATGTGCAAGGCCAATCGATGGCATGATCTTCTCTAAGGCCTGGTAGAGTCATTCCTACTGGGTAGAGGGAAGACTCCCGGCACCATGAGCCCTTGGTTGGCCAGCAGGGTCTATCCTAGGGGGCACGAAAGACAGAAAACAAAACTAGGTTCTGAGCTGTGAACAGTTCAAAAACAGTACCAAAATGGAGAGTGAAATGACGATACTCTTATTAACTTTCAAACTCTGCGACCTTTATCAAAACCAAATCTTACAGGGGAGGGAGTAGGGAACCTTGGCTAGATGCCTCTCCGGCAACCCCCAGCCCTCACCTGCAAGCTCAATAAGAAAGAAGGAAAAGGAAATGACAGAAAGGCGGAGAGAGAGAAACCAAGTTTCCTTCAGCTGGGGCCATGCTCCTGTCAGAGCGGGAGGCTTCTGGGGGGCTGGGCTTCCAGCAGCTTCCAGAGGCACAGATGCAGGAAAGCAGAGGGCAGTTTGTTCTCCTGCAACTTCAATCCACTCTCTCCAGCTGAGTGAAGCCTGAGGACAAACCAGAGGCAGTGAGCGGAGGAGCCAGCTTCAGTGTAATTACTTCTTTGGCTGGAGATGAGCCTTGAGATACATCACAGAACCTCTCCGAATCTTACTTTCCTATTTTGAAAAATGAGGGAGGGGGTTGAAATGTTTGATGTGCAAGGCCTCCTCCAACTCCAAGATTCTACAGTTCAAATTATAAAATGTTGATTGTTTTCTATGATTTTTGTCTCACCTCCTATTGGTATCTGTGAAAAAGAATGATCCTAAAACTTGGAAGCATGTCTCGGGTCCAAGTTCCAACCTGCGGGCTACATAATCTTAGACGAGCCCTTTGATTCCTCTGAGCCTTTTTCCTCATTTATAAAACTTACCAAACCAACCTCATAGAGTTCTTGAAAGACTCAAGTGAAGACTCAAGTGAAGCGTAGGTGTTAGGAGATTGAACACTTTGTGATATGGACTAAGTCCCTGGCCTTTTGGAGCTCACATTTGTGAGAGCATTTATAAACTCTAACAGTGTTTAAACAAATGTGGTATAGTATTCTTACTAAGTCTGAGCCGCTCACTTCCATTTCTTTGTTCAATTTAAACTCCCCTCACCAAATACTTCAATCATTCATTCCATAAATATTTGGGGGCACTCAAGGCATCTTAGTGAGCAGGATGTTGGAAGTTACTAACTTCATGGGACTTGGACTTGACGGTTCTTCTCGTATCTGGATCAGATAAGGGAATCTGGACACATAACTATTTCAGCGAGCTATGTCGAGGGTAAATAAGCGGTATCCAGTATGTACCTGCAGTAGAGATGAATTCAATAAATGTGTACAGAGATCCTCTTGAGGCTCCATAGCGATCAGGCACTGTCGTAGGTGTTAGGAGATTGAACACTTCGTGATACGGACTAAGTCCCTGGCCTTTTGGAGCTCACATTCTAACAGAAGGTTGAATTGGTTGGATGATACAAATCCCATATGGAAGATAAAGCCAAAGGAAGGTACGAGGTCACTTTCGCGAGGTGGAAAACCCAGTTCTGAACCTGGAGCTTCTAACCACTTGGCAGCACTGTTTCCCCTCATCAGAACCAAAGACGTTATAAACTCTGACGCCTCCCGCTTCATTTCTAATTCCAAGTCCTCAGCGCCTGGACAAGTGAACAGTCTTTACCAAGGAGAGAGGCGTTTGGGCGGGGGGATCATCCCAGCTCTTTTTCAGCCACGGTCTGCTGTCCCAAGCAGGAGGAGCAGCAGGCAGAGGGAGAAGCAGGCTCCCCGCTGAGCAGGGAGCCCAATGCGGGACTCAATCCCAGGACCCTGGGATCATGACCTGAGCAGAAGGCAGATGCTTAACTGACTGAGCCACCCAGGTGTCCCTACAATATCTGAAAACTTAAAAGAGAAACGCAAATGACTCCAACATAAGACAGTATAAGTAGATGTCACAGGATTAAATGAGATAAATGAGCTCCAAGGAGGGAGACCTTGCTTCTGGGTTGAGGAATTCGGGGCACAAAGGCTGCGGCTGTGCTGAGAGTCTGCTTTGTGCTGCCCCCAGTGCTGGACGATTTACGTGCATTCTCTCACTTGATGTGGAAGGCTCCGTGATGGTCTTGGGCTCTAAGACCTTGAGCGATGGGAGGAATGAGGAAAGGCAGAAATGTGGTTTCAGATGAATATTCCCTGACGGCCCAAGGCCTGCCGGGCACAATGCCAGGTCCTGGGCACCCAACGGTGAACAAGTGTGCATCGCGCAGTAAAGGGCTTTCAGTGGGGGATACAGACCAATACAACAACCAGACCGTGACCAGGACCATACAGTGTGTGGTGTGTCACAGCGGGGAACAGCGCCGGGGCGACAGGAGACCAAGGAAGGTGCTTTCGGTTGCACCTGGCAAAGCTGACTCCATTTCTTAAGCTAAACTGTAACAGATTGGCTCATGCTATTGAGAACCTCAGGGTGGATTCAGGACTTAAACAAGGAAACCCTCTCTCTCTCCGCTCTGTGTCCCCATAGGCTTCCACATTGCAGATGGCATGTTCCTCCAGAGGAACATTGACGTGGTGACCTCAGAGAAGAGCAGGCTTCTTAGCTAGCTCTGGAAGGAGTATTCAGGGAGGGACTCTGGCCCTGCTTGAACCGCTCGGCTTCCCCTGAAACAGTCGCGGGTGCCCACCGATGGAGCACCATAATTTAACAATCTTGGTTCGCACACCTATCCCTGTTGGCGGATGGCAGGTAGGTTCTGAGAGCAGAAGAAAGGGAGAGGGAGAAATGCCTGCCGACTGAGTCACCAAAAACAACAGCCACCATAAAGAGGCCTCCCCCCTGGAGGGAACATTGCAGTCATGGAAAAAGCGGGAACACAGAAAGAAATTTGCCTGCTGAGTTCCTGGGCTGGTGAAGAGCCCAGTCTGGCCGGAGCCGTGGTCACACCTAAGAGCTGGGAGGAAAACCAGACTGGGGAGGGGCGGGCTCTGGAGCAGCCCGAGGGAAGCATGCTGACCGCTTTGTGCAGAGTCTCTCCAGTTCTCCTGGAAATCATTCAGAGCCACGAGAATGAAGGTTTGAGACCACTACACACTCACGTCTTCCCTGAAACGAGGAAGTGAGAAAGGTCACAGGCTTCATATTGTGTGTGGCTTCACCCCTGCACCGGCGCAGGGAAGGTCAGTGTGCGGTTTGCCAGCTGCCCCAGGGGAGACCAGAAACTGGCCAGCGGCCTGGGGGGAGGGGATGCGGGTCCCAGGAACCCC
>CM053606.1:128263206-128316526 GCA_028646535.1 Procyon lotor | reverse complement strand
ACCAATTAGTATTCCCTGAACATCTATCCAGGAAAGCAGCTCACAGCATTTTATGCTGCTTTTATTTTTCTTCTTATTGCTATCTGACATACGTTTGCTTGTTTTCTATACCCCTTAACTAGAATTAAGCTGCAAGGACTCAGGAATTTTTGTTTGCTTTACTACTGTGTCCTACTGTTTGTTGAATTAATGAATGAAATAGACAAAATAGACAAAATGTCACCACTTCTGTGAGTCCTTCCCAATTTACTCCCCACCCCCTACAGCTTAATAGTCCCCTCTATCATATTACTTTTCTTTTCTCTATTGCTTTTTTTTTTTTTTTTAAGATTCTATTTATTTATTTGACAGAGACACAGTGAGAGAGGGAACACAAGCAGGGGGAAGTGGGAGAGGGAGAAGCAGGCTTCCTGCTGCTGAGCAGGGAGCCCGATATGGGGCCCAATCCCAGGACCCAGAGATCATGACCTGAGCCAAAGGCAAATGCTTAACGACTGAGCCACCCAGGTGCCCACTTTATCATTGTTTAATGATAGTTGTTTGTTACACATTTATCCCGTTCCCCACCCCAACAGACCCCCCCACATATATATGTATATATGTTACATATATATACATTAGATAGATAGATAGATAGATAGATAGATAGATAGATAGATAGATATAAAGCTCTTGGAGCTAGGGGTCATTTCTGGTTAACTGTCATATCCCCTGCAGTTAACAAGAACAGTGCATGGCCCAGAGCAGGCTGATCCACCCTGCATCTACCAGCCGACTTCAGTCTCTACCTGGACCTTCTAGATTTCCAATATCACTGTTTATCCCTGTTCTTTCTCTGCACTGTGGAGTTATCACAAACCCTTCAGGAGCTGGACCGACCATCTCTAAGGGGCTCTAGCTCCCACATATTAAGATGCCTTTATTCTCAAGTGCACCCCCAGCCCCCCAGGGTGGCCTAAGGCAGCTCCCACAGAGTCAGGCCCTCTGGGCCTAGACTCCTAGGTGCTTCTGGAATCCCAGATGCCAGAAACAGCTCTGCTTCTAGAAGGCAGCACTCAGCCATGACCCTGCTGGGTCTTCCAACATGCCAGCTGCAAGGGGAGTGGTCCCTGGAGCCCGGTTTAGGAGGGCCCACCAATGGGCACACTTCGGCTGCCCCCTCCATTCAGTCCACAAAGAGGACTGTGGTTGGCCAGGCACGTGGCTGTCAGGTATGAAAGAGGCAGTTCCTGCCCCCAAGGAGCTCCCTGCTGCCTGAAAGGGGCAGTGGTAGAGGCCAGCTGGCATGGGGGAAAAGGAGGAAGTGGGAAGAAAAGAGTGTAAAGAGCCCCACCTCAGAGCAGGACAGCTTTCTGGAGGAGGTGGTGTTTGAGTATTAATGGATCTGTGGGAATTAGTTGAGGGACAGCAGCGGAGGGGGAGAGGGGAGTGGGAGGTGCAGGTACAAAGGTCCAGTTGAGAAGGGCGCAGGGTGTGTAGAACAGCTCTGCAGTTGGATTTCCCAGGTGTAAGAGGCCTCATGTGTTAAGGGCTCTGGCCTTCAGCCCAGGGCAATCGATAGCAGGGTGGTGGTGGTGGTGCGGGTAAATCTGCTTGAGCAAGAGCTTTGGGGGCTCCAGGGTGGCTCAGCGGGTTCAGCATCTGCCTTCGGCTCAGGTTGTGATCCCAGGGTCCTGGAATCAGGTCCTGCATCAGGTTCCCTGCTCAGCAGGAAGCGTGCCTCTTCCTCTCCATCTGCCTCTCCCCAGCTCATGTTCTCTCTAGCTCTCTTTCTTTCTCTCAAATAAATAAAATCTTAGAGCTTTGGCAATACATTGGAAAGCAGATTAGAAGGGGTAACACATGTCAGGAGAACCAGTTAGGAGATCACTGCACTGAGGAGAGATTGGACTCGTACTGAACTAAGGCAGAGGGGAAAAAAGGATTAACTTGGAAATGACGGGTTGGTAATTAGAAGCAGCACAGTACATGAGCGCTGCCATTGGACGCCGCCGTGGGTCCTGGGGAAGCTACATTTGTGAAGTGGGGATGACAGTAACAGCACCTGCCTCGTTGTGCTGGTGGAGAACTGTAAGGAGTTAATATGATGGAAAAGCTTAGAGTAGAGTTTAGCTCCACTCGGGAAGGACTAGTTATAATTATGAGGCTCAGGAAAAAAGAAGAAAGGAATAACTGAGACGACTCCTAGCATTCTGGTTTGGAAACTAGATCTGCAGTTCTCAGGGTGTGGTCTGGGATCCCACATCTGTGGTCAAAGATCCCATCTTGGGATCTTTGGGGTCCCAAAGCCCCTTTCAGGGAGAGCACGCGCTCAAAACCGTTTTCCTGGTGTTAACGTTTGCTGTGATGTTGCAAATGGCAGTGGTGGTGAAAACTGCTGGTGCCCTAACATAAATGAAGACAGTGGTGCCAAACTATACTAGTAGTCATGGTACCAACATGCACCAGTACAGAAAAGGAGAAAAAATAGATTTACCGGAAAATATCCTCGATGAGGCAATTAAAGAAATAGTCTAATGGGCAATTCAGTATTAAAATGTGAAAGGATTCTTTTCCTGTTGATGTGTTTTGACTAAGATGGATAATGAGTTTAATAGTAAATGGTAAAAAGTATTTTAGTCCCCTCTTCATATGAGATATACTGGTTATCGTTTAGCCATATTCACTTTTGCCTAACTTCAAATCAGCTCTATGACCCAAAAAAAGTATTAAAAATACCCTGGCCAGGGCTAGAACAATTTGAGCAACAAGATAAAGTACTACTGAATAATACTTCAAAATACACAAACAAAACAAAAAGTATAAATGTCCATGAATGTATACTAATATAAATAAATCATTGAATGTGTTAGTAAATGGGAGAGAAGAGACAAATCTAGCAGAATTCCAAATAAATAACGTAGATATTTTATCTTAAAGGCAGGGGCATAGCTCCCCACTCCTCCCCACTGCACATAGTGACTTCTTTCCAAGCAGTACAGTATTTGAGGGTGGGGATGGGGGAAGTAAGTCTACAATGTAAAAGCCTGACAAACACTACTAGGTGATCAAGGTCAACATCAACAGTCATAAACCACGATGACAGTATGTACTCTCGATATGATGAAAATGGCACTTTGCCTCTGTGATATTCTTCCTCTAAACCTATAACCTCAGTTTAACCATTAGAAATCCATAAGACAAATTCCACTAGAAAGGTATCCTACAGGGGCACCTGGGTGGCTCAGTGAGTTGAGTGGCTGCCTTTGGCTCAGGTCACAATCCGGGGATAAAGCCCCACATTGGGCTCCCTCTGCCCTCCCCACCTCTCCTGCTCTCTCTTTCTCTCAAATAAATAAAATCTTTAAAAAAAAAAAAAAAAAAGCATCCTACAAAATACTTGGCCAGCACTCCTCAAAACTGTCAAGGACATAAAAAAATAAGGAAAACCCGAGAAATTGTCACAGCCAAGAGGAACCTCAAGGAGACATGAGTTCTAAATGCGATGGGTTTGGATCCAGCAGCAATAAGAAGGCATTAGGGTAAAACTGATGAAATCTGAATAAAGCATAGATTTTAGTTAGTAATAATGCAGGGACATTGATTCATATGGTAATAAGTGTACTACACTAATATGTCTATAGTAGGAAAAACTGTGTGAGGTGGTCAGGGAGGGTGAAGGGATATATGGAAGTTTTGTTATACCCTCTTAATTTTTCTATAAATCTAAAAATTTCTAAAAAATAGAATTTTAAAAAACCTTATTAATTGGTGAATAATTCTACCATCAATCACTCTAGCTTTAGAGAACTAAAGTTCTATAATGGGATATCGTATGCATAATTCAATTCAGTATTTACCAAGGTCCTACTCTGTAGGCCTCTGAACTGCTCGGTACTGACTATAAAAAGATGAACAAGATCCAAGGCCTAGTTGGAGATAAAAGATATTTTTAATAGGTAATTACTGTGCTGTGAGGTGAGCAGAACTGAAGAGCATAGAGAAAGGTGTTTAGGAAAGTTTCACAGAGGAGGCATGGAGAGGAAAATGTACGGAAGCAAGAAATAAGTGGGTTGGGCCTGGTTTTTTTTTAAAACCTGTTCCTCTAAAAATCTTGTTTTTCTCCCCGCCCTTTATCCCCCTGAAAATAAAAGCACTGTAGAGGCCAATACTTTATTTAACATGGTGTTTTAACTTTGCATGAACAATGGGGAAAATATACTTTAGAAAAGGCCAAAATTTCTAAAATTACCACAAGCATGAAAGAATATACATTTCAAAGTAAGTGAATTTTTCAAAGATTTATTTATTTTAGAGAAAGAGAGAGCATGGGGGGAGACAGAAAATGTCAAGCAGACTCCATGCTGAGCACAGAGCACAACTGGGGCCTGGATCTCACAACCCTGAGATCACTCAAAATAAGTGAATTGTAAAACTGGGATCAGTGGGAAATGAGGGGACTAAAATGTGAAACAAAGATATTGAAAGATGATGTCTAGAGGCTCCTAGACATCTAGAGGCTCCTGGTTCAGTTGGAAGAGCCTGTGACTCTTGATCTTGGGGGGGTGGGGTGGTCATGAGTTCAAGCCCCATGTTGGTTGCAGAGATTACTTGAATTAAAAAACTTCTAAAAACTTTAAAAAAAAATTATATCTAAAGTAAGTATCCAAAAGGATGACTACATGAACAAAATTCTGGGAAACAGCAATTTTGTAATTCAGCTTTGTTTTATTGCAGATCTTTCAAACAACTCAATTTCTATGGGTGTAAACTAGTAAGGGGGGTGGACAGAGGAGCAGAGAGCTAGCACTGAGCATCTGCAAGAGAGGGTCTATTATCAAATGTAATCTTCAGAAAGAGCCTTGAAATGAGTGTATTCTATGTTTTCAGGAGAAAACCCATACTCGGAGGAATTCAGTAGCTTGCAGAAGAGCAGGATTGGAACCTGGGTCCATCTGAGAGTAAACCCAGGTCCTTTTTAGTCCCACTTAACCATTGGCCAGCAACTTGTAATATGGCAGAATTCACCCTGGTGGTTCCAGACAAAGCAGTCTTGAGATTGCTTCTGATTTCTCCCTATGACTTCGCTGTATTCATAGGCAAGGGCATTGAACAAAGTACGTTTCTAATTACATGTCTTGTGTAGAAGCAATTTATTAATTAGCCCAGTGCTGGGCATATAACAGATCTCTAAGCTTTACACCGCCAAGTGTTCTTTGGTGATTGCAAACGGAGGCAACTCCTCCTGGAACGAGAGCGCCATTGTAAGCATTATAACGGTATCAAGCTTCTTGGGACTGACAAGATTCTGGGCCTCTCCTGATTCTGTCACCCGAGGCAAGCCTCTTACTATTGCCTCCTACGTTAATATCGGGGAGAAGCAATGATTTTGCCGGCGTCACGAGCCTGTTGTTAAAACTCAGAATCCAGAGAGGTAGCGTGAAAAAGAGTTGGCCTTGTGAAAGCCCGGAAAGCCCGAAGAGCAGCGGTTATTTCTAGGCTCCCAGGGCCGCCCGGAGCTGCACAATGGGCGCGGGGCGGGGGCCCGGGTCGGTCCGGCCGCCGCCACCGCCTGGTGCATTTCGGGAAAGGCTCCCGCCGGGGCCGAGCGATCGTGTCCGACCCTAGTCACTCCGGCCCTTCCCCAGCGGCTCGCGCCGGGCCAGGGCAGAACGCCGAACCCACCAGCCCGCGGCCGGCGCGAGCTGCCGCGAGTTCCGGGGCGCCTGCGCTCGGCTCCTCCACCGCGGGGGTCTTTGTTCCCGTAGGCGTCCCCGCCCCACCGCTCCCGCCGCCAAACCTGTTGGCGGACCATCAACTTGTCCTACTGGGAGATGGCCAGTCCGGGGCGCGCAGGAGAGGGGCGGTGAGAGAGGTAGCGAGAGTACCCCTGGTTTAGCTAAGGGCGGGGTGGAAAGAGAAGGAAACGCGACGGGCCCGCCTCCTGCTGTTATAGCTCGGAGGCGGGCGGCTCCCTCCTGCGCGGGCAACTAGCGCGGGCTCCGCAGGGCGGGCTCCGCAGGGCGCGCTGGCAGCGGCGGGGCGGGGCGGGCCGGCCGGGGCCTGCACGTGGTGGGGGCCGTTCTCCCGGCCCAACCCAGGAGAGCCACCGCCCTCAGGGGTAGGCCGAATGCCGCCCCCGGCCCCGCTCTGGAGAGACGTTTTACTTTTGGGGGGTCCCGGAACTGCAGGTCTGGAGGACGGGAAGGGAGGGTGCAGCCTGGCGCGAGCGTTTTCTGAGTGGGAAGCCGCTGGGCAGGGGAGAGGCAGCGGGGTGCGGAGAGACCCACCCTTGGGAGGTAACCGGTCGGCGGAGCGGGGAGTGGGGAGCGGGAAAAGAGGGTTGGTATGAATCTGCGTCGGCGGGCTGGAGCAAAGTGCAAGACAGGCATTCCTGAGAATGGCTGCCCTTGGGTGCCACAGCCGGCCCCGGTGGTCTCAGACCCGACGGGTGGCGCGCGGGGACACACGTGGCCCGCCGCGCGCCGGGCTGTGTTTACATTCTGCAGCAGCTCCACGTTGTGCTGCCGTCCTCGCCTCCCATTGGCCAGCTCAGCAGCCAAAGCGGCGCTCCTCCCGCAGGGGCGGGCCCTCGTGGCCGCAGCGTCTTTTCCGAAAGAACCCGGTTCCTTAAGGCCTTAGCGGGACAGCCACGGTGCGCCGCAGGATGGCCACTTTCTGATGGCCACTCTATGCTCGCCTGTTCCGCCTCCACCTGGCCGAAGGCCGGGTCTGAGCTGCGGCCTGATGCGGACGGGATCCGGGAGTTGAGGGTGGGAGGGAAATTGAAAGTACTGGCGGGAGATGCGGAAGCTGAGCGGCGGGGAGCCAGACCTCGGAGGAGGAGCCTCTGAGCGACTCCCTCCCGCCTCCGCCTCGGGGCCGCGCTGGCAGGTGAGGTGGAGAGCAGGTGAACGCGGACGGAGGGCCTTCGCGAGTGGCCCGGGCCCCTCCGGGTGGGCGGGCGCGGACTGAGGGCAGGGCGCGGCGCGCGCGGGCCTGCCGGGCGGCGCGCGGGAGAGAGGAGCGCGCAGACCGGAGGTGTCAGTCTGAGGCGCATGCGTGCGGGGCGGGCCCGGCCCGGCCTATATATTGGGTTGGCGCCGGCGCCAGCTGAGAGCCGAGCGGTAGCGGGTCCAGCGGTGAGGAGGTGCGGGGCATAGGGCGGAGTACGGGAGGAAAGAAAGCCCGCGGGGCCGATTCTTCCCGCGGGCGGGAGCATAGAGGAGGAAAAACGGGAAGGCTGAGAATTAGGGGGCTGGGGGGGATGGCTCCCCTCGTTGCGTCCCTGTCAGGATCTTTGGCAGGGAGCCGGGGAGGCGGCGGGGATGGAAGGCTGCCCCGAAGGGGGAGGCCACGGAAAGTGCCCTCATTCTAGGGGCTTCTCTCTCCCACGTTCGTTAGGGGAGCTTCCCGGCGGGAGAGAGGATAGGGGTCTGGGTTACCTTCAGGGGCGAAGAGCTCCTGTTTGCCCCTTTCTTTAACTCGCTTTCCTTTCACTCCCACCCCCATCTGGAGTCGGGGTCCCGGTGCCCCTTCAGGCGACACGCAGGGCCCAGTGGGGCTGGGAAGGAGGGAAAGGAGACCGCACGACGTGACACAACTCTCAGTTCCCTCCGCCCCCTGCTTCCCCGCCACCGCCGCTCTCCAAATTGGCGCGGAACCGGCTTCTCCACAGCGTTTGGCCTCCACAACCCCCCCCTCTCTCCGCGGCTCGTCCGGGATGGAGGGGGGATGTGGGGGCGCAGCCCGAGCCCCCCTCGGGGTTCCGGGAGAGAGGATGGAGGGTGGAGAAAGGACCCATTTGGGGGAGATCTGCCTCCTCGCTGGGATGCTTTGTAAATTCTTGAAGACACTCGCGTCCCGGCTGTACATTCAGTTGAGGAGACGCAGGCATGTGTCCAAAATTAATGCCCTAAGATAACCATTGTGGTGCGTTAAGACAGCATGGTAAAATGGCTCAGGCCATCTCCTGAGGGACTTGCCGAAACCCCTGAATAAGCGTCTGGTTGGCACTTGGGAGAACATGGGTGACAATGTATCTGACTCTCATTTTTCTTCTGTCTCCTCCAGAGATTTTACACACTTGAAAGAAGAGAATGTCAAGACGCAGGTAACATTGTCTTGTAGATGTGTTTAAAAATTAGCTGCTGCGCTTGAAACTCATGACTTAACTTTCTTTTAAAAATTTCACTGTAGTAGCCGTTTACAAGCTAAGCAACAGCCCCAGCCCAGCCAGACGGATTCCCCCCAGGAAGCCCAGATAATTCAGGCCAAGAAGAGAAAAACAGCTCAGGTGAGTTAAGGGGAGAGAGAGAGGAGAGAGAAGAAATTGTTTACTGGGACTTTAGTTTAATAATAGTCTTTTTTATTTTCCAGGATGTCAAAAAAAGAAAAGAGGAGGTCACCAAGAAACATCAGTATGAGATTAGGGTAATGCAGAACTGGGCTGGGTGGGCTTGGAGGAAACAAACGCAGGACAAATAAGAATAGAATTGTGTTATTGCTATGCAATAGAAAGACACCTCTGACACTTTTACTTTGAATGCCCCTAGAGGTCAGCAGAAGGCCCGTATATCTGTGGGTGGTTTGTATGTGCCTGAATCCTACTACAGCTGCAGAGTAAGTTTGCCTTGAAGCAGCTGGTTCCTCTTTGTAAATCCCTCCCTCTTGGAATCGCCTGGTGCACCAGGGCCCGCCTAATCTGTCCAATGTACTGCTCTTTGTTCCCTCTCTGACTGTAGTAGAGGGTCCCAATAGCTGCTCCTTGGGGCATAAATAGGATGTGAAGTCACTGACAGACTGGCACATAGCCCTTTGCTACCTATTCTCCCTATGTGTGGTACAGAGAACACTAGAGACAGTGGTTCTCTTTGAAACCAGCATTGATTGGGGAAAGGATCCTTTAAAAGCTATTTAAGTAATTGACATCAGTTGATTCCATTTTTAAGGTTTTGCTTTATAGAATTCTGAACTATGGGAGCAGACTTAACTGGGGTGGGGCGGGGGGAGGAGCTGTTTATAAAACAAGGTGCCTTTGCCACTATTGTAAACAGAAGAAGAATTTCAGTTTTATAATCTTGGAAGTGATTATTAATGTTTGACTACAGATGCATTTTGTTATTACTCCCTTCCCAAATACCTAATGTTTTATATTTCCAGAATTGTATTTTGTTCTCTAAAACATCCCACCTGTTACTCTTTATGAAGATCTGTATGAACTATGTGTCTTAATTCGAAAATATGAATATCAACTAGATGTCAGCAGTGGTTAACTAACTGTGGTGTTTGGGGGAAACTATAGACTGTTTAGAGATACTAGTTTCCATCCAAGACAAAAGCTGATTTTCTTTTGAACAAATTTTTGTTTTAAATGACAGAATTGTTGGCCACCTGTATTATCTGGGGGGATCAGTCCTTGTATTATCATTGAAACACCTCACAAAGAAATAGGAACAAGTGACTTCTCCAGATTTACAAATTATAGATTTAAAAATCTTTTTATTAATCCTTCACCTTTGCCTGATTTAAGGTAAGAAAATTTTTTGTTATTTAATAAAGATGTAAATTGTACTAACAATATATTGCACTATCTTGAGTCCTATTTTGCCTTTATTATTAAGATAGAAAAACATCCAAAAATTGCTATTATTATTTATGCATGTATTGAGAATGGTGATGTTTGCAAAGGATATGGGTATTTAAAATACTGATTTTATGAAGTAATTTTCATTTACTTGCTGAATACTCTAAGCCTCATTAGAGGCTTTTTAAATCAGGTTTAAGTCATTTTTCTAAATTGTTAATATGGAAGCACTTTAACATGTATAACATTTTCATTTGATAGATCAGCCCTATTTCTTACCAAGTTTAGAAATATCTATACTCAAGGGGCGCCTGGGTGGCTCAGTGGGTTAAAGCCTCTGCCTTCAGCTCAGGTCATGATCTCAGGGTCCTGGGATTGAGCCCCACATCGGGCTCTCTGGTCAGCAGGGAGCCTGCTCCCCCCCCCACCTGCCTGTCTCCCTACTTGTGATCTGTCAAATAAGTAAAATCTTTAAAAAAATAATCTATACACAATTCTTTTCTCTAGTTAATATGACTAAGATACAGCTTATACAAAACATGCAGTATAGTATGGTTGGCTCTATACACAAATTAATGGGCAGACATTTAAACTTACCGTCCCTTTCCTTCACTATACTCTGTCCCAGCTACCACCACTTTAGGTGAATCTACTATTGATTTATTTGGAGATGACTGGAACTTGTCCTTACTGGGATTATATGCTTAAATATTTAAATTTGCAGTGTTGCTCTTGAGAAAATACTATTATCTTAAATGTGAGCCTTTTAATTTATAAATAGGGAAAGCACTCTTGAAAGCCATAGTCTTAAGCTTTTGCTGTACAACTTCAGGTTTCTGCTTTTTTATGCTAAAGAAATGGTTTCTAAAAGTTGCAATTTTTTCCTAACTTAAAGAGCTCCTCCTTCCAAGTTCTAACTGAAAGTTGTATTTCAATTTATTCTTTGTAAAACACAGCTTGAATATTATTACATAGGTCACATATTCTTTTCTCCCCTTTTATAGTTGGGGATGTTCAAAGGATGTTTGGCTAAATATGCTAAAAAAAGAGACCAGATATGTTCATGACAAACATTTTGAAGCTCTGCATTCTGACTTGGAACCACAGATGAGGTCAATACTTCTAGACTGGCTTTTAGAGGTATGTTCCATTGATACAAATTTCCTTTATCTCTGTATAATGGAAAAGTATGTAGATGTACATTGCTTTCCGTGTGCCCTTGGTATATAATTAATTTTTAGCAGCCATCTTTTGGGGGGTATATACTGCAGCTGATGATACCAAAATGGAAAGTGTCTGCTTTGTGAGAATAACACAGCCACTGCATCCCATACAACCTAAACTTAATTCAGAATTCCTGGTGTCTGTGGCAAATTGCTTTGTACCAAGCACTAGATGCTGAGGATAATCAAGATGAACAGTATATATAACTGACAAGGTTTTGAATTCTGCTATGCAAAGTGAAGAACCAGGACTAGGCCTCAGGGCCCTCAGAAGTCCTTTTTCTGCATCACCAACATCAAATTATGATTTAGAATCCTGATTTCTAGGTCCTAAATGATAAGGAGGCTTTGAATATCTAAAGGCATTAAGCCCTCTAGGCTTCATGTAGTTTCCCTTTATTACATACCTTTAGTCCTTTTTGAAATACGCTGTACCATTAATCTAAAGGAGTGATCTCCAAATCTCTAAAGATCTGTGCCAGAATGTTCTCTTGTTTAGGCCCATTCCTTTTCTCTGGATAATTCCAATAGTCTCTAAAACTGAGAAAATGATTACCTGACAAACTGTTCTCTAGCCTTTGGATGTTTGCTCTGTAGTTTCCCTGTGTTTGACAGAGATGATGCATTCTAAGGGAGAAACACTATAGGCTTTTTGGTGAAATAATACATGGCAGAGTAGATCTCAGAAGCTATCACGAAAGTTTTTAAGACTATAAAACACTGTCCTGTTGAGTCAGGTTATTTCTTATTCTGACTAGAAGGGAAGGTATTTCAGTCATGTGGGTACAAGGTGGCGGCTGAATTTTGACTTCTGTAATGCCTAGTAATCATGGAAGCAGCCTAAACACGATTATGTATATTTGTTTTCCTTTTTATGTTACACTGGCTTTTTATCCAGTAGTTGCTCAGTACATTTGCTATTTTCCCTTAATTAGGATTATATGCAAAATTGTATAGAATATAACAAATCCCACAGGGTTAAACTCTAGTTTTTCTTAAGTATATCCTTTTAGTCTAGGAGTGTAAAGATGGTTCAATATTACCTTAACAGTTTAAAAGAGAAAAATGATAAAGTCTCAATAGACGTGAAAGACATTTTTTGAAATTCAGTTTCTGTTCCTCATTTCAAAATCTGTAGTAAACTAAGATTTCTTTAACACATTGTTTATTAGAAACTCATGTATTTCCGTCCCTGTTTCCTCATCTTCAAGATGGCGATAAAGTTGCTACTTCCTGGAGTTTAGAATTTAAAGCTTTCCCTATAATTATGGAAATGACAGATACTATTTATTAATAATAGTGGAACATTAGGGGACTTCCCATTACAGTTAGAAACAAGGGATGAGATCAAGACTCTGTCTGTCACCAATATTGTTCATTCAGTTGTCTTCTATAAAAATTCTTAGCCAATACAGTAAACCATAAAAAAAATGAAGCTAAAAACATTGAAAGGAATGTTATCATTTTGTAGTTGAATGTCTACCTAGAACAGGGAAGAGAATCATTTGGAGCTGGTAGAATTATAAACTAAGAGTAAAAACTTAACCATTTACCAGCAATAAACAATTAGGAAATTAACAGAATAAAGTTCCTACTCAGAGTCAGCAAAAGTATAAATATATCTGAGAATAAATTAAGTCCATGTGAAAAAAAAAAATTTATATATATATATAAAACTAGTAACAGTAAGGACACCTGGCTGGCTCAGTCAGTGAAGCATCTGCCTTCAGCTCAGGTAATGATCCCAGGGTCCTGGGATCGAGTCCCCCATCAGGCTCCTTGATCACCAGGGAGCCTATTTCTCCCTCTGCCTGCGCTCTGACATATATATACATAAAATCTTTAAATAACAAACTAGTAAGAGTAAATGAGGATGGTAATAGATTCTGTTAGCCTATATCCTAGTGTGTTAATATCTGCCCCCCTCCCTATCTTAGATTGGGTGCCCAGTCTTAGCTCTGGTATCCTAAAAAGCAAAGTTGGTCTTAAAAGTATTAGAAAGACTGGTATTTTAGGAGAGAACTTTCTAATCTGGAGAAATGCATAGAATATTTAAACGTTTGGATTCTTCTCTAGGTATGTGAAGTATACACACTTCATAGAGAAACCTTTTACCTTGCACAAGATTTTTTTGATAGATTTATGTTGACACAAAAGGATATAAATAAAAATATGCTTCAACTCATTGGAATTACCTCATTATTCATCGCTTCCAAACTTGAGGTGAGTTCTCAAGGTTTATCCACTGATGTATTTACCTCACTTGTTTAAATCAACACATTAATAATCCCAGCAAATACAGCTTTTGACATTAACTCTAGGAAAGATGAGTGGGTTGTTTTTTCCCCTAGAACATTTTCTGAGTATTATTGATTTGGATGGATAAATATAGTTCCCTTGGTTAGTATCTGAGCCTATTATAAGCATCTGGTTTAGATTCTGGAAACATCTAAGTGAAATATCCTGTGGCTTATTCTGCTGGACAGAATATACCAGTGTGGTCTCTATATGTAGTTATGGCACTTACATTCGACAGAATGGTCTTTGAAAACTAACTGACCAATCAAATGAAATAAATACTATGCTGGGTTAACATAATGGTCTGTGTATACTGAATGGTCTGTATTCTGTGTCTGGGTGGTGGTGCCAGTATAGAAGGCAACCCTTTTTTTGCCTGAGGTTTTCTTTCACACAATCTGTTTTTCTTAAACAATACATTTTGGATATCATACTTTCTTCTGAAAGTTTTGAAAACTGAGCATTTTGAGGGTAGGAGAGGGACTGTGAATCATGCCTTAATTTAAGTGTATTTTTCTTCCTAATTTGTCTTTTGAGCCCTACAAACTATCTCCCAATTCTGCCAAATTTGGTGAATAATTTTGTATTTAGACTATCCTTACCTGGAATCATACTGTGTGTTTCAGGTATCTTTCTAGACTGACATCTTGATTTTTAACCTGTTCTCATCTGTAGCAGGCCTCTCTTCTACTCTGATCATTCTGTTTGTTCTGTGGGGTGTTAAGACAGACCTCTCAGCCAAACTGCACAACATTTTTTTTTTTTTAAAGATTTTATTTATTTATTGGCCTCTCTTCTACTCTGATCATTCTGTTTGTTCTGTGGGCTATTAAGACAGACCTCTCAGCCAAACTGCACAACATTTTTTTTTTTAAAGATTTTATTTATTTATTTAACAGAGATCACAAGTAGGCGGGGGTGGGGTGGGGGGTGGTGGTGTGTGAGGCTCCCTGCTGAGCAGAGCGCCCGATGTGGGGCTCCATCCCAGGACCCTGAGATCATGACCTGAGCTGAAGGCAGAGGCTTTAACCCACTGAGCCACCCAGGTGCCCAACATATTTCTTGATGTACCATACTTTCATAGTAAAGGAACTGTTTTCAGTGGTTTCTAGACCTTATTGAACTGTCTTGTTTTGGTTTGGCCAATATACTAAGCAATCTTAAAACAAGTTTTATTTTTTAACTGAAATATTTTAAGATATTCTAGTTGTTTGTTTATTGAAATTCAAGATCAAGTCTATGAAAACGATGGTCAATGTAGTTGGCTAATTTAGACTCCTACATTCTTGAAAAATCTTGTTACTAAGACACATAATCACTTTATGAAGCTATCCTTAAAAATGAAGCCTGTATGTGGTTTCTGTTTAACTTTTTGTTTTAATCTCAAACTCAACTGTGCTTAATTTATTTAAAATCCATTTTAAAGGAAATATATGCTCCTAAGCTCCAAGAGTTTGCTTATGTCACTGATGGTGCCTGCAGTGAGGAGGATATCTTAAGAATGGAACTTATTATATTAAAGGTAATAAATTTATTATATCTAGTTGCTATTTAGTAACTTGGTAGTTACTATTGAATCTGAAAGACCCACAATGTAAATAGTTAAAACAGGTTTCGTTCAGCATTAGGATCCAGTTCAAAGAGGTTAATGCATCAAAATACTGACAATGGTATGGATGGAGGGGAATTTACTTAACCTGTAGACTCTTCTTTTTCTGTGTCTTTGAAGTTTTTTTCTATTGAAAACATTATTTTCTTAATTTTTAAAGTACAACACTTTGAAAAGTGTAATTAGCATAGCATGTGTATATACAAATGAATTCCGACTCTCACATCTTAGTCCCCTTCTTCCAATAGATACAGAATGAAAATTATTTCATTGCCTTTTTTCCTTTTATATGCAAAAAAGGACTATTAACAGAAGCACGGGAGAAGAGAAGCGTAAAGGTGTTTAATCAGGCCCTGAATTTAAGTAAAGGCTGAATGTTAGCAACTAGAATGTTATTTAATTTGAACACCATGAGTTTATATATAGGACATACCAGAAAACAAGGACTTTTTATAGATTAGATAATCTATGTATATTATAAATTCCTATTTTATAAATTATGTTTACAATCTGTAAACATTCATATTTGTAGCTCTCTTAAATATCAAGTACCCAGAAAGATCCCATTCTAACAATAACCTATTCAGATTCAGGCTTGAAGCACAGCATAAGGAATATGTAAAGAGATGGAATTTTCTGTAACACTGTTCTCACCTAATTATTTTAGACTGCTTGTAAATGGTAAGGTCCCAGGACTTCATGGAGGAGAGGATATCATAATCAGGATTTGTCTTTTTTGTTCTGAACTTTTAAATTTGATGAGAAGCCATCAAAGATCATGAGAAGAAAAGATCTAAATTGAATTACCGTTGGTCACTTTTATGATACAATTTTATAAAGGCAGTTTGTAAAATTGGCATTAAAAGGCGGCTTGTAAAATTTGAATACAACTTTACAAAGGCAGTTTCAATAAATAATAGATGTGAATAACCAGGGGCTGCAAGAAATGAGAAAAGGAGGAATGAATACCAGCCAGGCTCAATGACCTTTCTAAATAAAGACAACTGGAGAATTATAAAGGGACCTATATTAATAGACTAAAATATAAGCACCTTTACAACCTGAAGTATCTATTGAATTAAGATTTTGTGAGAGAGAGAGAGCACAAGCAGGCAGAGAGGCAGGCAGAGGGAGAAGCAGGCTCCCTGCTGAGCAAGGAACCCAATGTGGGACTTGATCCCAGGACCCTGGGATCATGACCTGAGCTGAAGGCAGCTGCTTAACCAACTGAGCCACCCAGGTGTCCCTCTATTAAATATTTTTAGTAAAAATAAGGGTCAATAAAATTCCTAGGAAGAAATAAGCCTAAAGCAGAAAGCTTTTAAATGACCAGTAAAGTAGCTATGTATTACACTATATACACATCTATATTAACAGGTATTTTAATTCCATTAACAGGCTTTAAAATGGGAACTGTGTCCTGTAACAGTCATCTCCTGGCTAAATCTCTTCCTCCAAGTTGATGCTCTTAAGGATGCTCCTAAAGTTCTTCTACCTCAGTATTCTCAGGAAAAGTTCATTCAAATAGCTCAGGTATTTTCACTTAATATATGCAAATATTGTTTATTACAGTTGTTCAGAGCATTTATAGTCTTAACTAAGTTATTCAACAATAAGCACAATGAATTAAATCCACTCCTTAACTGACAAGAACCAAATTGATGCATAAAATTCTGTTCCCAATACTTATACTGCTTAGTAATTCTAGAAAACAAACTTTTTAAACTTTGAGTTTAAATGTATTATGAATACTTTGCATTCTTTGAGTCCAAAATAGAGAGTTGAATACCTCTTTTTGATATACAAAATGGAAAAAGGCATTTAGCCAGTTGTCTTTAGTATGGTATTAAGTTATTCTATATGATTATCTTATTCTCATTTGAATACCCAGAGTACCTACTTTGTACTTTAGAATTAAGACTAGTTATTTTTTTTAAATTGGGTTCAAATTATGCTTTCCTAGGTCAGCATAACAATGTTCTTTCCTGCCTGCTTCTCCTATGTTCTAAATCTGCATAGGATATGAAAAGCTTACATATGAAATTGAAGGAACTGTGGTATATTGGGATGGGTTTTAAATAACCTAGGTTGAAATTGTTTTATTTTAAACCTAGTCAACACAAATTATGAACACTAAAACTGAATTACCAGTAAAGTATTAGAATTGGTTCATTTTATAAAACTTAATGAAGGCTTATTTTTTCCTGTCAGTTTCCAGCATTCCAAGTTATCTTAGGCAGCTATATCCTTTTGATAGAGAACAAACATTTGATGAACTGGTAATTACTGTGTCTGCATTATTTCTAAGTCTTCTGCTCATGTTTCTATCTTCTGGACCAATGTGAACAAACATAAGTTTATTCCACTGGACAGGTATCACCTGAGGCCTCTGAAATATAGCCCTTTTACACCATTCTACTGGACTATACTGCCTTTTAACTAATCTTACTATTTAGACAACAATGAAGCAGATATAGAGGGAACACATGTTTCTAAAGGATCATTCTTAAAATGTACCTTTCCTGATTTAAAGTCCTCTAGTAATTTCAGTAATCAGAACTAGAATTCTTAAGGACCCTTTGTGATCTAACCGAGGCTAATCTATGATCTAATCTGTCCCTCTCCAGCTACTGCCCTCCCCCTTTAAATAAGGAATGAAGGAAAGGAATTCTTTTGTTCTGAACTAGGAGTTCCAAGGGAAAGGAATACTTTCTCGTTTGCTTTTCAAACGCTGTTCCTGTACATGGAATACTCTACACCTCCCAATCTTCCTAGCTATTTTGTCTTTAAGATTTAAGCAGCACAAGTCTTCCCCACCCTGGATTAGGCACCCCTCCTACTAACAATCCTTGTATGTTCACTTCCTAACTCAAGTCATCACTCCCAAGGAAATTATCCTTGGATCCCGGTAGTTTTAGCAATTCTTGGCATATGGGTCCACATCTTAAGTACTCTAAAATTGTAGCTGACTGATCTTTAGTAACAACATGTATTACTCATCCTTTATCCTCTTAAATATGTGTACTTTTGCTTTTTCCTTTGCTAGCTTTTAGATCTGTGTATTCTAGCCATCGATTCATTAGAGTTCCAGTATAGAATATTGGCTGCCGCTGCCTTGTGCCATTTTACCTCTATTGAAGTGGTGAAGAAAGCCTCAGGTAAGGCACTATACTTTATCTCTTTACATGTTCACAACTTTTAAAGGGACTTTTACCAACTTTAGCTACCTATTAAATTGGAAGAAAATTAGTTTAGCCATTACCTTCCCTTTTGTTAAAGTACTTTCTAATCTTCAGTATATATCCATAAACAAAAATATAAGGTCAAATGTAATTTACATCCAAGTTAGTCAACATGGATAAAGCTCTGCTTTAAGAGTTCTTTGGGTTTTGACAAGAAGGTACTGATTAAGAAGTTCTAAGTCTTGGGGCACCTGGGTGGCTCATTTGGTTAAATGTCCAACTCTTGGTTTTAGCTCAGGTCATGATCTCAGGTTTGTGGGATGGAGTCCTGTTTTGGGTTCTGTGCTAGTGGAGAGTCTGCTCCTCCCTATACCCTTTCCCCTACTCCTGTGCTCTCAAATGAATACATCCTTTAAAAAAAAAAGGCTCTAAGTTGTTTTCTCCCTCAAAATGGCCACATTTTTTTAAAGATTTTATTCATTTATTAGAGAGAGGGGGAAGCAGGCTCCCCACTGAACAGAGAGCCCAATGCGGGGCTCAATCCCAGGACCCTGAGACCATGACCTAAGCCAAAGACCGAGGCCTTAAACCACTGAGCCACCCAGGAGCCCCAAAAAGGCCACATTATTAAAAGGCCAAAATCAGAGTGTCTGGATGGCTTGTGGGTTAAATGTCTGACTTGATTTTGGCTCAGGTGGGTCATGGGATCAAGCCCCATGATGGGCTCCATACTCATCGTGGAGTCTGCTTGTCCCTCTCCGTTTTTCCCCCTGCTATCATGTACTCAAATTAATTTAAAAAATAAACAAAAGGCCAGAATCAAGTTCCAACAAGTTAAATCAGTGTAGCACTCTCAAACTATGTTTAAAGATAGTTTCTGATTGAACCTTCACATTTTCCTAATTTTCCTCTGTCTAGGTTTGGAATGGGACAACATTTCTGACTGTGTAGATTGGATGGTGCCTTTTGTCAGTGTAGTAAAAAGTACTAGTCCCGTGAAGCTGAAGATTTTCAAGAAGATTTCTATGGAAGATAGACACAATATCCAGACGCATGCAAATTATCTGGCTATGTTGGTATGTTTCTTGTGGGGCTTCTTGACTTTATGTAGTCAGTCACTGAAACTGATAGTAAGGATACTAAAAATACTTCAGGGCAATGGTTTAGGCTACTAGGGGGTAGAAAGTTCTTATGGGCACACTCATGTCACAGCAAGATTTGTGGAGTGTCTCAAGATCAGTGCCAGTAGTCCAGGTAAGAGTTTTTAAAAATACAGCTGCAGGCAGTTCAAACTGTTGAATCTCTAAACTATGACTAGTCATGCTTGCAAAGACAGAAATTGCTACATGAGGCCTAAGTAGTCTCAAGTTAATACCCAAAAAATCTGGTTTGACTTTTACTCTGTCAATGCTTTATCTTACCTGTTAATCTCTGCATGATTTCTTCACATGTACAGGATGAAGTAAATTACGTAAACACCTTCAGAAAGGGGGGCCAGCTGTCACCAGTGTGCAGTGGAGGCATTATGACACCACCAAAGAGCACTGAAAAACCACCAGGAAAACACTAAAGAAGTGAACTGGCAAAGAAGTTGGAATTGACTGAGTATTGGGTAGCATTTCATAGAACTGAACTACTAAAGTTTTCAGGAACATAGTGCTATGACTGTCCTAGCCAATTCAGAAGTTTCACTGCCATTCTTTGATTTTAAGAGAAAACACTTAAAATTGGCATTAAGGAAGAAATTCCTAGGTTAGCTGTTTAAACAGCAGGACTTGTTTACAAAGATGACTTCATTCCCAACATGACTGGATAAAAGCCAGCCACAACTTATGCCGTAACAATTTTTTTGGTCCAGTGTTACTGTGTTTATCTTGATAAACTAAGAATTTTATCATTGGAGTTTTAGACTAGATAAGTGCTACCTTAAAGGGGACACTGAGTAATACTTTGAATCTAGAAACTAGATTCACAATAATACTTTGAATCTAGAAACTAGATTCACAAAATTCATATTCTTGACTAGTGCAATTTGGTTTTTGAAAATAAAATTTAAAATTGTTTACAAAGGTTTAGTTTTATAATAAGGTGACTAATTTATCTATAGCTCCTGTAGCAAGCTATTATAAAACTTGAATTTTTACAAATGGTGAACTTTAATCTGTCTTTTAACTGATACATTTGCCTTGCCATAACATTTTTAATCAATAAGGCTTAGATGAACATGATGTTTAAACTGTGCTTAAAAAGGGGGAATACCAAAGAAATTTTAAACAAGATCAATGTTATAGCTCCTACTTTGGGCTTTGACACAGAGGTTGCTTTATAGTAACTTTTTGTACATCACAATTTAAGTGACGAAGTACCCTTTCAACCTATTTATATGAGAAAGTCACTTTATTAACTCCAAGATATCCCTAAGGACTTTTTCTTAATTTAGTGACTATTTATGTTTGCAAAACTATTAAGGTCCTTTTTAAATTCCTACATTATGAGTTAAGTAAGGACAGTGTCAAAGTGATAAAGCTTAACACTTGACCTAAACTTATTTTCATAAGGCAGAAAAGCAGTAAATGTATACTGACTCCTAGATTATTTATTAAAAACAAAAAAAGCCTGACATAAGAACTTGCTGTATATAGACTAGCTACTTAACACATTTTTTAGTTGTTTTTTTTAAATGAAATTTTAGCCTCAAGAGGGGGTCTAAATAGAAAACAAATTATACTAAGTTGCTAGTTTATTCTGTTACTGGACATGTGAATCTCTTCCTTTGAAGAAATTATAAATTTAAGCTATGATATGAAGTCTTTTGTATAGTTTAATTTTTTCAGTATTGTCTGAAAAGAAAACACCACTAAATGTGTACATATGTATTATATAATCTAATACTGTTTATTTTTAGCCCGTTGTTTAAAAAATAAAAGTTAAAAAATTTTAACTAACTGCTTAAAAGTAAAGTTTTGCCATTGCTTGGAGAAACTTTTTTTTCCTTCTCTGTGCTGCCAGCTGTAACACTTCTTCTGGGTTGCTTGCATTCAATTCTGTCTGGCCGATGGCTTTGATCTTCCAAAACAAGAAAGTGAGGTTATTACAGGTGTGGTCAAAAATAAAGTCTTGCTAGTATACATAATATAAAACTACCTACATACTAACAGTTTAATGATTAGTGAACCTCTAATTGTAAATCATGAGAGGTATGGAAGAAATTAACAAAGATGGACTAGAGCCACTGTTTATGGAATTACAGTAGGTCCCCCCTTAGCTGAAGGTACATGGTCCAGTAGCAGATGATCCTCCTCCTGACATATCTTAGAAAGTCAACAGTAAGGGGGGGGGGGGGGGCTAGGTGGCTCAGTCAGTTAAGCATCTGCCTTAGGCTCAGGTCATGATCCCAGCATCCTGGCATCGGGCTCCCTGCTCAGCGGGGAGTCTGCTTCTCCCTCTCCGCCCTGCTCTTGCCTGCTGTCTCTCTCCCACCTCTCAAGATTAAGAAAAAGAAAAGTCAACAGTAACCTAATGCCATATATAATGCCTACATCATCACAAGAAAGGTGAATACAATATAATTAAGATACTTTGAGATAAAGACTAACTTATTACAGTATATTGTTATAATTGCTCCATTATAGGTATGTTTATATAGTGTTTAGTACTAGCCATAATTTCAGGCATCCACCAGACCGATATCTTGAAAACTAACCCTGTGGAAAAGGGGGGACACAACTCTATCTACAGTAACATTAATTCATGTAAGTTTGACTAAAAACAGTAAATAAACCCCACATGTCATTTGACACATTTGTTAAATTAGGGCTCCAAAACAGGAAAGGAAATATTTTTATTGTATATAAAAATATTATATATACTTATATAAAAATTCTTTTTTAATGTGCAAAAATAGCTAGTTGTTCAGCACTGTAACAGCATACAGTACTTCACTTTCATGATTAGAAAGAAATACCTCAGCCTACTAAAACTCCACAGTATTCTGCCAAGGGACATTTTGTGAAAACATATTTTAGTATCTTTGAATTACCTTTAAGGTAACATACACTTTTAATCTAAAAGTGTAATTTAGATTAAAATTTTAATCTAAAATTTTAGATTAAGAAGAAACCCAATTAGAACATCTTAAACAAGACTATTCTGATATGTACCTTGAAGGGGGATAGTGAGACTAACCCAGAAATGATCAGAGTAGGAAGAATTGCTAGACGATACCATTTCCATATGAAAGAATGCATGTGGAAAAACACGGTTCTAGGGTATAACTAGAGAATTATTTCCAACAAACTAAATATCACAAAGATGACTGGAAATAAAGTCCAAAGTAGAAGACAAATTGGAATAGACCAGAGATTGGAAAGATGTACTGTACTCTGGGCAGCAGTCAAAACTGTAAGTGGATGGAATCACCAAGGGAGGATGTAGAGCAATCAAAATAATGGAGGAACTAACTTTTTGGGGAAACTGAGGTTAAGGGGTAGACAGGGAGATACCCACACAGAGGAAAAGTCCTAACAGTCAGTGAGAAGAACTGAGTAAAAATGATGTCAGGGACAACACATGAATAAAGAATTTTAAGAAGTGAGGTGTAAACAAAAGGATAAGGACTGAGGAGTATCCACTGGCTGAATGACCCTTGAGGTAGCAGGAATGGTGATGGCAGATTTCGAATTACACTGGATCAAAGAGCTTCAAAAAAACTAGGTAGAGAAGAGGGAGTGGGAGAGGCAAAGTCAAGGATGAAATTAGAAGCTATGGGAGAGGTCGACGTACAGGAGTGGAGACAACTAATTAAAGGTCACTGAAGAGACAGAATCAAAGCCTAAAAACTTGCCTTCCTCAAGGAGTAACATAACCTCTTACTAAGAGGGTGCCTGGTGATGAGCACAGTTACAGATTTTAAAGGTGGAAAGGAGGTATCTGAGGCTGGTACTCATATGGCCACAATTCCCAAAACTACAATTTCCATGTGGATAGGAGATGGTCAGTCTTTTTTCTGCTCTAAACACAGGCAAGGAAGTACTGACTAGGGAGAGAAAGGACAGGGGGCTAAACAGAAGGCAAGTCTAAACTAGTCCCTGAAAAAGTAGACCCTCTGACTGCTGGCCACAAGAGACAGGAGCCAGAGAAGATTGGAGACCAGGGTTTGGTAGTGGCACCAGTCTCTATGGTTGCAGGATTTTTTCCAACCGGACTCTGGCTCAGGAAAAAAAGCTTCAATTTTTGAAAAGGGATTTTTCCAGGTGAAATGAAGGACAAAAAAAACCCAAGATGCTATAAATACTGATCAAAAGGTAGTTCTGTCGGCCATAGACAAGCAGGGGTTTCCAAATGTGGTTTGTCATCAGAACTACCTATGAAACTTAAAATGAGGATTCCAGGACCTCATCTCAGACCAACTGAATCAGTATCTCTGACAGCGCACACGCTGGTATCAGCTGTACTAAAGTGAGTAGGGAAGGAAGGGAAGCTGGGAAGGCACTAACAGACTGAGGAATAACTGGCCTTGAACCTAAACATCTCACTGATAATGAGGAACATGGAAGCTAGGAAGTAAGAGAGGGATAGATTATTGGCAGAAAGATCTTATGTAGGACAACTGACAATAAGGCACAGCTATGGGTGTGGGTGGCTGATGCAGAGTAAAGGTAACAATGGAACCTATAAATAGGGGTATTGGGTAAACCGATCACATATTTTGATGCATGTAGAGGAATAACCAGTAGGTTGGTTAGATGAGCTCATCAGGAGACAGATGTGAGCTTCAAAGAGAAAGTGTATAAAATGATTACAAGTAGAGGTGGTTTGGAAATAGTACTGGGGAAGTAACAATTTCAGTACTGCCTTTCAGCCCTGGATAAGCTAGAAATGGAGGGAGAGTGGTCTCATCAAGTGCAACTAGCCTCATGTTCTTTTTCCTTTCATTTTTAAAAAAAGAGAATATTATATTCTTCCTCTAATGGCCATACAATTTAGTCCAACTAGAGAGCTTTAAAAGACACAATAGCACATAATTTTGTTAACGTGGGTGAAAGAGGAAAGAGAAAATATCTATGGTGATAATGATGCAAAAATGTGAGGCAAGTAAAAATGGCCATAAATTTATAATGCTTTGGCTTATAAGTCAAATCTTTAAATATAATCTAATCAGTAACTACTGAGCATCTATTATGAGCCAGGCACCATTCTAGGTATCAGCTATGACAAACCAAGTTCCTACCTTGTAGCCAATAAATAAGTAAATATATAGTATGTCAAGTATAGGTATAATGAAGGAAAATTTCAAATGAGAAAGGAGAAGCAGAGTGTTGGAGGGAAAAGGGTGGGGAAGGCACTGCTATTTTAGAAGATGCCCAGGAAAGGATAAGCCCTAAGAAGACAGTTGAGGAGACCTGAGGGAAGTTAAGAAATGTTTCTAGAAAATAAAATTTCAAAGGCCCTTCAGTGGTGAATGTTTTCGGCATGTTCAAAGAACAGCTAATGGTGTAGCAGAAGTTAGCAGGGGAGAAAGTCAAATGGATAGAGGTCAAGTCATCTGCAGCCTTGCAGGCCATTGTAAGGACTGACAGTGCAGGAGATGGGAAACGATTTAAAGATTTGGAGCATTTTAATGTAAAATAAACTAACATTTTAATGTAAAATAAACTAGAGGTAAAACCTCTGAGATCAAAATGGGACCTATTAAAAGTAAACACACATAACCAAATTCTGGCAATAACTAGGCACACAAAATCTTTTTTTGTTGGTCCAAATCTTAACAATCGTTTAATACCAGGGAAATTGAGTATATTACTGAAGAAAGTCATACAAAGTAACTTACTGCAATTTGTCTTTTATCTGTTTCTCCTCTTTTATGATGAAGATCTAAACAAATCAGTTAAGAATAATAAATCTGATACTATTAAATACTATAGGACAGAATCTCAGTTGTTGCTCAAATTTAAGAAACAGTATTCTTTTTAATTTACAGAAATGAATTAATTGTTCTAATATCACATATACTGATGAAAGGATACAAGTCAAGTATTCCAAAATGGTAACATCCCATATGTAGTCATAGTAGGAGTCCATAGCATCATGACTGAAAAACAGAATTTAGTTACTTCATCTTTCTTAGACCAAAAATTTCAACTTCATTTTAAAAATGATTCGTACCTGTTTTGTTCCTGCAATGACTTAAATGCTGTCTTGTAGTCAATTTCTCTGAGGAACTGACATAAAATTGCCACCTACATATAAACAAAGATTTGAAAATGGTTTCATGTAACCAGTGTCAACAATGACTTCTTGGGAGGTGTCAATTTCTTTTATTTAGTTTTTTAAAAATAATCTCACCCAATGTGGGGTTTGAACTCACGACCCCAAGATCAAGAGTTGCATGCTCCTCCAACTGACCCAGCCAGTGCCCCTGGGAGGGGTAACTTTTAATGATTCTTACATCAAGAATATATTCAAGAGAGCTTGCAGATCATACTGAGTGGATCGGCTCATATTTATGGATTCTACCTAACTTGAATTGTGAAAAATCTTTACACAAGAATCTGTCTGCCCGGGGTGCCAGGATGGCTCAGGGGGTTAAGTATCTGCCTTCTGTTCAGGTCACGATCTCAAGGTCCCAGGATGGATCCCCTCATGAGGCTCCCTGCTCAGTCTCCTTTTCCCTCTCCCTTTGCCCCTCCCCCTGCTTGTATGTGCACATGTGCGCGCTTATAGGCACACACTTTCGTGCTCTCAAATAAAAATCTTTAAAAAAAAAATCTGCCCAATATTTTTTTTTTTTTAAAGATTTTATTTATTTGACAGAGAGGAGAGAGAACACAAGTAGGCAGAGAGGCAGGCAGAGGGAGAGGAAGCAGGCTCCCCGCTGAGCAGAGAGCCCGATGTGGGGCTCGATCCCAGGATGCTGAGACCATGACCTGACCCGAAGGCAGAGGCTTTAACCCACTGAGCCACCCAGGCACCCCTGCCCAATTTTTTTTAATCAATGACCTAAATCATAAATTTTTAGTTTTATTTGAGAAACTGGCAAAAAGCCAGTTCAGGAAACTGAAAGGAATGGAAAACTGCCAAACAAAAGTATTACATAATGACTTTCCAGGACACACAGAACATGCAGTTAGACCTGTCCCAGCTAGTCATTCCTCCACGTCCTCAGTCTCTGGCAACCACTAATCTACATTCTGACTACAGATCTGCCTACTCTCGACATTTCATATGAATAAAGTCATAATACACAGCCATGTTTATGTGGCTTTTTTCCACTCAACATAGTACTTCTAAGATTCATCCCTGTTGTAGCACGTATCAGCCTTTCATCTGCTTTTATGGCTAAATAATATTCTACTATAGGATTTACCAAATTTTATTTATCGATTCACCAACTGATGGACATCTGAGTTGTTTCTACTTTTTGGCTATTATGAATAATGCTACTGTGCACATTCATGTACAAATTTTTCTGTGAACAGGTTTTCAATTTTCCTAGTTACAAACCTAGGAATTGAACTGCCGGGTCACATGGTAATTTTATGCTTAAATTTTTTGAGGAACTGCCAAGTTGTTTTCCAAAAGGAGGTGCCCCATTTTACACTCCTACCAGCAATGTATGAGGGTTACAATTTCTCCACACCTTCACCAACACTAGTTACTGTCTTTCAATTATAGCCATCCTAGTGAATATGAAGGGATATCTCACTGCCGTACTGATTTTTAGTTCCCTAGTTGACTAATATGCATATCCACTTACATATTAAAAAAAAACAAACTTGAAAACACAAAGACCAATGTTTTCTAATTCATACTTTCACTTTAAAATTTACTAAAACAAATTTAAAGAATATGTCAAATTCTTAAACACCATAAACTTTATGATACAGAAAATAAAGGCTAAGTCCAAAGCTTTATATTTAAAGTAAACTAATATACATGAAAATAAACCAACATAGTATCATAAACTAACCTGTGTGTGGCAATTCAGCAAAGAACAGCATTTTATCATTCGCTTTATTACCTGCAAAAACAAACTGATTATTTTCAAAAACTAGTCAACATCAATTGTAATGTCAATAGTGGCAAGACTTTTGTGTATGTGGAAATGGTGGGTATATGAGAAGCCTATTTTTTGCTCAGTTTTGCTGTGAATCTAAAACTGCCCTAAAAATATAGAATTTTTAATTAAAAATAACTAGTTAAAAATTTAAGATCTCATTTCAAAAACCATTTATTATTAAAGTACTAAAAAATACCACTTAGTAAGCTGTGATACTGCTGGCCTAAACCAAAGGAAAGAGCAATAAATATAGAAAGAAAATGAAATAATTTGAAATTATTTTAATAGAGAATCAATAGGTCTCGAAGGCTGACTGAATTTCAAGTGGGAGCGTCAGCAAAAGAAGAGAATACTCAGGATTTGGGTTTGGTCAAGTCAATGGATGAACAAAGGTGTTTGGTATTCTGGTGCTTGGTTGTTCTTTTTGTGGAAAAAGGTCTTGAGGAGGGAAACTGTAAGGGCAGATATGGAAATCAGTTTTGGACAGGTTGAGTTTTAAGTGTTTTGGGAAATCAAAGCAGCAATGATCTGTGAGCCCTGGAAATAGAGAGTGGAATTGTGTCTAGAGCATTCAGTTTGGAGTTGGCACCACATACATGGAAAGAATTAAACTCACTCAAATTAGAAAAGAAAGAGGGCCCACAGAAACAGCTTACCTGGTCTGTATATACATCAGGGGGCACAGCCTTATTGAAGAAATCAGAACACACAGCTCCCGCCTGCAGGTAGTAGTGGAGAGCTGCCGAATACTGATTTGTTGCTAAAGTACAAAACAGAAGTAAAGAATTACCAATCATTAGACATAACAGGTGAAAAAAGACATGGCCTCTTTTGTGAAGAGGTATTATTACTTCATGAGTTGACAAAAGCAGATCCAAATCACAGGGCTAGGGACAATGCTTATCCAGAATGCGCGCGTGCGCACACACACACACACAGCTTTTAAAAACTACTTTAAAAGCAGCAATATTCTCCTTGCTTTCTAAAACTGATTAGCCAAAAACTGAGCTCAAATTTCTTGTCAACCTTACTAGCACAGAATCTAGTATTAGGGGTATTTGTTTCCCAAACACCCATACTAGAAACATACCTGAGTTTTCTGAGGTAGTTCATAATCAGTAAATCTATTTTGAACACAGATATTAAGATCTTGAGAGTATGTTCTTTGGGGCGTTAGGGTCAAAATGAGCATTAACCTTAGTAATTATTTGCTTCAAAAAGCATCCAGGAAAGAGGGGAGGGTACAAATGAAGCTGGCCTGAGTTGATTACTGTGAAAGCTAGGTGACAGATACACAGGGGTTCATTGTACTATCCTCTCTTTTATTTTGAACTTTCTCTTCAAAAAATTCAATTCCTAAAGAAAATTGATCCTGAAACACCACCAGTCAGAAATCGGATTTGATCCATACAGTAACAAATACTGGAACTTCCATATCAAGTGGGAAAATTTATCACGTATAATGAGGTGAGCAGGAGTCAGGAATCTACTTCCAAGATTACAAATAGTTATCAAGAGTGCCAAGACAGATTTTAGAATAGCATGTCTAGAATAGAATATTTTATTTTATTTAAAATTTTTATTAGAGTTTATTTGTTTATTTGAGAGAGAGAAGGCACAAGTGGGAGGAGGGACAAAGGGAAGAGAAGCAAACTCCCCAGTGAGCAGGGAGCCTGACGCACAACTCGAACCTAGAACCCTGAGGTCAGGACCTGACGGACCTGAAGGCAGATGCTTAACCGACTGATCCACCCAGGCGCCCCTGGAATAGAACATTTTAAAATATTTTTTAATTTTTACAGGGACACCTGGGTAGCTCAGTTGGTTAGGTGTCCAACTCTTGATTTTGGCTCAGGTCATGATCTCAAGGTCCTAGGATCAGCCCTCGCATCAGGCTCCCAATCAGGGAGGAGTCTGCCTGTAGACTCTCTCCCCGCTTTGTCCCTTCTCTCCCTTGTGCTCTCTCTCAGTCTCTCCAAAAATAAGTAAACAGCAATTTTACAAACTAAACTTTAACTTCTTTCTCTAAGAACGTTTTAATTTAGTAGATGAACATTCAACCTTTTTTAAAAAACAAAAACAAAACAGGGGCGCCTGAGTGACTCAGGAGATTAAACCTTCTGCCTTCAGCTCAGGTCATGATCTCAGGGTCCTGGGATTGAGCCCCGTACTGGGCTCTCTACTCAGCAGGGAGCCTGCTTCCCCCTCTCCCTCTGCCTGCTTCTCTGCCTGCTTGTGATCTCTATCAAATAAATAAATAAAATTAAAAAAAAAAACAAAACAGAAAAAAGGTAGTCAATATAAAAAATTAAAAGTGGGGTGCCTGAGTGGCTCGGTGGGTCGGGTCATGATCTCAGGGTCCTGGGATCGAGCCCTGCATTGGGCCCTCTGCTCGGCAGGGAGCCTGCTTCCCTCTCCCTGTCTCTCTGCCTACTTGTGATCTCTTTCTGTCAAATAAATAAATAAAATCTTAAAAAATTAAAAGTATGTGAACCAAATGCTCAACAGGGAAAAATATATATCGAGGAAGAAGAGTTAGAGGTCAAAAACAAAAACAAGACTTAAAGTATTAGAGGAAAAAATGGGTCATGTATTTATTTTCACTTCCAAAAGTGCTACAAAAAAAACCAAAAACACAAAGCAACCATACATCTCACTTACCAAAATAAATGTCTGCCTGAATAATGAGCCAGGAATGGGTGTTGGGATTTATACTGAGGGCGTATCGAACTAGCTCTTTCACTGTGATTGCCACAGCTTCAAAGTCCACGGACTGGAGGCTTTAAAAAAAAGAAAAAGAAAAGAAAAAAAGACAATGAACATTAATCTCTATTTTACAACTTCAAATTCTGGACCCATTTATTAAAAACAAAGACTTAGCCAAAATTTAGATGACCACAAATATAATGCTAAGTATTACTAAGAATAAATATATTAAGACTATCCCAACAACTAAGTCTAAGAAAACAGTAAGGGGAGGGAAGGAGGTCGGCTGCTCTGAGCCTGGCTAAACCTGGAAGTGCTCTGCCACAAACACATGGAACTGTGGGGTAAAAGCCAGCCCAGCAGCCAGGAAACACGGCTGAGTGCCTACCTCCCGGAGGCAGTAAGACATGGCGGGAGAGAACACAGGCTCTGGGTTCAGACACACACGAGGCTCCAGGTCTAACCATAGTTCACCAGTGTTCCCCGTATGGTGGGAAAGGAACTGTGGTATTACCGGCAAATATGCAACTGTACATTTACAACTACATGAGTTAAACAGGTTTGTGATATAAGAAATTTATAAAATTAGGGGCGCCTGGGTGGCTCAGCCGTTAAGCGTCTGCCTTCGGCTCAGGTCAGATCCCAGGGTCCTGGGATCGAGCCCCGCATCGGGCTCCTTGCTCCGCAGGAAGCCTGCTTCTCCCGCTACCGTTTCCTCTGCTTGTGTTCCCTCTCTCGCTGTGTTTCTGTCAAATAAATAAAATCTTTAAAAAAAAAAAAAAAAAAAAAAAAATTTATAAAATTAACAAGATTTCTATCTACATATCAAACAACTGATTTTAAAATTGTAATGTTTACTCCAGGCCATTCTCACAGTTCCTGGAGTCAATAAAGACTCTTGCTCAGGAAAAACGCTTTTTCTGGTCAGTCACATTTTATTTTCTCTGGTCAATTTATATTAAAGTGACTTTATCATGAAGGTAATGGTTATTAAGCCTACTGTGTACCAGTCCTTTTTCTAAACATCTAGTTTAGAAAATGTATTAACTTATTTAATCCTCACAAATCTGAGGTAGCTACTATTCTTACACCCATGTAATAAATCAGGAAACTGGCAAAGAAAGCAACTTATCCAAGGTTATATACCAGGTAAGTGAAAAAGAGGCTAGGACTCAAACCCTACCAATCTTGCTCAAAGCCTCTACGGTAAACTATTCTTTTGCTTCATTTATAAACACACACTGAAAATCAATCATTAAGTTACAATCTTAGGACAGAGAAGCAACATCACAGAGATGCTACTAACCCTCAATTAAAAAGGCAGAAGTATTTCTATCTGATTTATGGACTGCTATCTGACATACTAAATTTTACAAAAGGCACCCCTGGGTGGCTCCAAAGGTTAACGTCAAGACTCTTGATTGTCGGGGCGCCTGGGTGGCTCAGTCCTTAAGCATCTGCCTTCGGCTCAGGTCATGATCTCGGGGTCCTGGTATCGAGCCCCACATTGGGCTCCCTGCTCTGCGGGAAGCCCGCTTCTCCCGCTACCATTCCCTCTGCTTGCGTCCTCTCTCTCGCTGTGTTTCTCGCTGTCAAATAAATAAAATCTTAAAAAAAAAAAAAAAAAATACTCTTGATTGTGGCTGGGGTCATGATCTCAGGGTCGTGAGACTAAGCCCCACATCAGGCGCCTAAGATTCTCTCCCTCCCTCTCCTTTTGCCCCTCCCCACCCAACCTGGCTCCTGCATGGGCGCTAGGAAAAAAAAAAAAAAAAAAATTTAAGGGGCGCCTGGGTGGCTCGTCTGTCGGGCATCTGTCCTCAGCCCAGCTCATGATCCCAGCCCTGTATCGGGCCCCCTGATCCACAGGGAGCCTGCTTCCTCCTCTCCCTATTGCTCTCTCTGCTTGTGCTCTGTCAAATAAATGAATAAATCCTTATAAAAAATTCATATAGAAATTTGTAGTTATGTGATGCCTGGCTGGCTCAATCAGTAAAGCATGTGACTTTTGCTCTCGGGGTTATAAGTTTAAGCCCCATGATAGGCGTAGAAATTACTTAAAAATCTTGAAACAAAACAAACACCTGCAGTTACAATGTTGTATAGTACTCACATTTGCTCCGTGAAGCATGGTGATCCTTTGGTAAACAAACCTCAGTAAATGGAGTAAAGGGTCACTGCCCACTTTTGACCCTCCAAACCTCTACATGAGATGCACAACTACTTCTAATCTCTAAGACTCAGATGAAAGCAAATTACTCTCATTCTAAATTAGACCACTTATCTACGTACTAAAATCTTTTCTTCTTCAAAGATGCCACTAAGTTCAGTAAAATGAGGCTTAATCCTGCTCTTTAGGCACAAAGTGGAAAAAAAAAATTGGTGGGTGGGGAAGGAAGGAAAATAACTTTTGTGAGGAAAGAAATGGGACTCCTGAATGACAAGTTGCTATGTGTAGGAAAAGAAATGTGTAAATGGTTTCTCTAAGAAAAAGAACATTTTCAGGTGCCTGGGTAGCTCAGTTGGTTAAGCAGCTGCCTTCGGCTCCGGTCATGATCCCAGTGTCCTGGGATCAAGTTCCCACGTTGGGCTCCCTGCTCAGCTAAAAGCCTACAAGTCCCTCTCCCTCTACCCCCTCCCTCTGCTTGTGCGCTCTCTAAAACAAAAGAAAAAACATTTTCTTCTCGCTCTCCAAAATTCCTGCATCATCTTACAGTAATTCTCAGGAGAAGAAAGAAGGAACACTTCTTAAAGTACTCAAGCACTTCTCTGTACAAAAGGGGTCTGCGAGCCTCTGACAGTCACAGTATTAGAACAGGCCTACAAAGAATTATAAAAAAGTCATTTTCAAATGTAAAAGATGTAAAATGCTGGAAACCTAACAGGAAATCAATTTTTTTGCCTCGATTTTCTACTTCTACCCATTGACAAGTCATCAGGATCACTGAGGGATCTTTCTGTTCGACTGAAGGTTGGTATACCTTAGCTCTTAGAGTTGCATCATATTCATTTTTACGAAAATAATGACTGCAACAGAGAAACAAACTTGGCTGTAGAAGCCTAAGGGATTGTAGCCTTTGAGTCAAATTATTCAAGGTTACCTATATCAGGATGGTTTCTAAGTGCATAAATAATAAGCATAAGTTTTAATACATCTTACTTGGGGATGGAAGATGGCCAAATAGAAATGTGCTCAGCTGTAATATCATTCACAATGTCCTCCTTAGAAGAAAAAAAAATACATTATTTTTTAAAGTGTGATTTTTAAAAGCAATTGTTTTTCAAAGATTTTTTTTAATGAGATTATGAAATACTGACCCGAACATTGTGAAGTTTCACAAAGAGTGACAAAATAATAGTCAAAACCAATGGCTCCTACAAGAAAGAAAACACAGAATCCTTAAATATTATATGTATTTAATATTCCTCCTATCAACCTCAAGGATACCAGGGATTTTCTCTCAAAAAATTCTTTCACTTTTGAAATACATCATCTTCTTTAGAGCATACACTACAGGTCAAATTTATTTTTAATCTCATGAAAGAAATCAAGCATACAATTTACACAAAAATTACTCTATTTAGGGGCACCTGTGTGGCTTAGTCAGTTGAACGTCTAACTCTTGGTTTCAGCTCAGGTCATGATCTCATGGTCATGAGATCGAGCCCTGAGTTCAGTTCCACACTGAGTGTGGGGTCTGCCTGAGATCTTCTCCCTCTCCCTCTGCTTCTGCCCCTCCCCCCATGCATGTGTACCCGTGTGCGTGCACACATACTCTCTCTCTAAACCAAATAAATCTTAAAACTAAAAATTACATATTTAGGTGACTGGCTTAAGGAGCTCAAGTCCTCAGATGACTTTTGAAATTGAGTAAATCTCTTTCCAATTAGCACTTCCAGTTATTTCTAAAAAAATTAATTTTTTTATTCCTTACAATACTTAAAGAATGGAATCTAGGATATGTCCAGTATATAGATGTAATATTAATGCTAACAAAAATTAAAGCCAGGCTTCACACATCCAGCCTTATTAGGAAGACTTCTTTAAAATTTAAAAAATACCTGTTCTATTCACTAAATCATGTCAAGGTAAATGCAAAATAAACCTCTCCATTCAGAACAACCCATCTTCAGGAATGATCACTGAAGATAATAAGCACATTATACAGAGTACTTAAGTAATCAGTATTTAAACACTTTTTCAATTTTACGAAAATCAGCAGTAATAATTAGACCAACTTATATTAAAACTTACCCGTAATTTTTTGATAAAAGAAAGTAGTTCACTCCTACAAAAAAACACAAATTTTGTATTTGCGTTTACTATCAGAATTGAAAAGGAAGTAAATTATAGATGGTTTATTCCTAACTCTCCAGTTCTGCATGAAAGATTGTTTATTGTCAAACTAACCTAATAAAACAACTTGTCTGTTTTAATCCGTGACTTCTTCAGTACAATGCAATCATTGATTCTGATTCCAGTAGATACTAACTGATAAACAATCTCTTAAAACAACATATAAGAAGATATTTCCAAAGGTGGCCATGTCAGACCAGAAATCAGCACCAGAGAACTGTAATACTATCTTTGCGATATACAAAGATAAAAGGTTGATGTCCTTGAAACAGTACGCAGTACGGATAACTCAAGAAATAAATTGATAGAAACATACCGATACATTATACCTAATGTAGATTCCCTTTGCTTTATTAAACTAACTCTGCCATCATTTCCTCGTTTGTGTTGACTGGATACACTACAAATCTGAACAACAACTTCCCAAAGGTCTTTAGCAGTCCGTCTACTTTCTTTTGGGCCCGGAAGTTCTTTGCATGTAGCTGCTAAAAGCTGTCCAAGCTATAACACACACACAAAAAACAGAAAATACACAAAAAATAATTTGTAACAACAACAGAACCATAGATATAAGTTCTATTATTAAGGCACACTTGAAGAAAGAAAGGTAACTACCCAATATCCCAAAGTTATTTTATGCTGTGCCTTCCATCCAACCACTGAGGAATTTAGAGCTGTCTACCGATAGATCAGAAATCTCAATGAGAAAGAGGATGCTCTGGTTCTGCCACACTACAGAGCTCATTTTTTCTACACGATTAAAGTCTAATGAGGACAAAAACAACTATAGTCTAGTGAGAACAAAACTGAGACAAAGCAAAGAGGTAGGTGCTTTATTACGAGTGTGTGTTGGAGGGGGAAACAAAGCTGGTAAATAGTATGATCCCACTTAAAAGGGTTGGGGTGTGTGTATGTGTGTGTGATGGAATATGTATATATAATGTTTCCTGTGGTAAAGTCCAGAGATGCAATTAAAATAGTGCCTTAATTTCACACACACTTTAATCATTTAAAATAAAATTTTTTAGTGAAAAAATGAGGGGAGAAATCTGGAAATTGAAGTTGGCAAAATAAAGGAGTAACATTTTGAATTTCAAGAATTTCAACATTCTTGAATTCTTATTCAAGAATAAGAAAAATGGCAGCCACTGACTGGAGCTATCGAAGATGTGAGGGGGCAGAAGGACGGACAGACTACTGAAAGTGAATGATCTGAATAAAGGAAGCCTTAAGGACTAAAAATGCAGGAAGAACCCATAAAGAGTGGAAGGGCTGAAAGCCAAAGGCAGAGAAAAGACAGGCCCCAGATGTAGAAGGAAAAATAGGCTTAAGTCAAATTCTGCATTTCTTGCCCTCTGTAATCTCAAAACAAGAGAGGGCTCCTCCATCCTTTGTTCTTATTAAATCTTACAAATTGCTCTTTTAGATGGTGAAATGGCAAGGATAATTTCAAGTCCATCAGGAGTTCAAGTCCATCAAGACCCCAGATCCCTTATTAGACCTAGAAAATATTCATAAAGGGGTCCCCACTGCTTAAGGCAGTTTAAGAAGGTGGCCATATTATGACAAAAATGAAAACTGATCCTTTTCCCAATTTTTTTTATAAAAAATTTCAAAAATAAAAAATCTGAATAGTTTAATACCTATATACTTGACTTACTGTGAATATCCTGCCATTTACTTTCCATAGCTACCTGTATTGCTTGTCAGCTAGTAATCTGCCAACACCACCTTGCATCCTTAAATACTTCAATATGTATCTTCTAAAGACAAGAACATTCTCCTGCATAACCACAACCCATTACTACTCCGTGATCACACCTAAGAAAATTTAGAACACCAGTGCTTCCTAAGGTAGTAAAAATGATGTTAAAAACCCCGGCTGTGGGGCACCTGGGTGGCTCAGTCGGTTAAGCATTCAACCCCATTTCTGCTCAGGTCACAATCTCAGGGGACTCAATGGAGCCCTGCGTTGGGCTCTCGGGCACTGGGCATGAGCCCACTCAGGATTCTCTCCCTCCCTCCCTCCCTCTGCCCCTTCCACCCCCAACCCACTGCTCGCACTCTCCAACAAAATCCCAACCCTAGCTGTACTATGTGAATGGAAATCAAGAGTCCACAGTCTTGGGGCGCCTGGGTGGCTCAGTGGGTTAAAGCCTCTGCCTTCAGCTCAGGTCATGATCTCAGGGTCCTGGGATTGAGCCGCACATCGGGCTCTGCTCAGAGGGGAGCCAGCATTCCCGCCCGCCCCCCACCCCCCGCCTACTTGTGATTTCTGTCAAATAAATAAAAATCTTTACTAAAAAAAAGAGAGTCCACAGTCTAGGAGAACATTTCCTACTGAACACAAGTCAAGAACATGCCTACTGAACACAAGTCAGCTCCAATAACTAGGTCCACCACACATGCAGCTGCTGACGGGCAGTGCAATGCGGGCCTCCTGTAGCTTGGGCTCAATTCATTTTCTGTTGTCAAGAATCACATGCTTAGTTGAAGCTCACTAGATTAATTTACTTGAAAGTAAAAATTTTCAGAAGTTTTAGGCCCCACAGGCACCTGGCTGGCTCAGTCAGAAGAACATGTGACTCCTGATCTTGGGGTGGCCACACTGGGTATTGAGATTACTTAAATAAACTTTAAAAAAAAAAAAAGTCTTGGGCCCCAAGTCAACTGAATTCCACATCCTTAAGCATCTACTATATGTGGGCACCAAGTAAAACACTGAGAATATCAAAAGTAACTATCAAGATTGCATCATGTAGGGGCGCCTGGGTGGCTCAGTCGTTAAGCGTCTGCCTTCGGCTCAGGTCATGATCCCAGGGTCCTGGGATCGAGCCCCGCATTGGGCTCTCTGCTCAGCAGGGAGCCTGCTTCTCCCGCTACCATTCCCTCTGCTTGTGTTCCCTCTCTCGCTGTGTTTCTCTCTGTCAAATAAATAAAATCTTTAAAAAAAAAAAAAAAAAAAGATTGCATCGTGTAAGTGCAACAAATATTTATGTCCATGGCTCAAAAGTAACAGGACCAGCAGCACAGTTCAAATGTGAGGAGAAAGTGATTTACTCATGTGCAGAGAAAGGAATAAGGGAAAGCTTCAAAGAAACCACACCGGGGCGCCTGTGTGGCTCAGTTGTTAAGCGTCTGCCTTTGGCTCACATCCTGATCCCAGAGTCCTGGGGTCGAGCCCTGCAACAGGTTCCTTGCTCAGCGTGGAGCCTGCTTCTCCCTCTCGTGCTCGCTGTCAAATAAATAAAATCTTAAAAAAGAAACCACACCAACAGGCAGAAGCAGGAAGGGCATCCCAGCTAAATGACCAAACGGCACGTGCGTAACCAGAGAAGCGGAGAAAGCGTCCTGCACACAGACACGTGAGTACTCGGAGTAGCCTGTGCCCCAGCAAGGAGCCGGCGTGACAGATGAGCAGCAGAGCCAACTGGGGAAGAAGCTCCTGCACAGGCCTTGTAGGCCACATTAACAACCCTGGTCTTTACCCTATGCTATTAGGACTATTACCGACCAGCCCTCCTCCTATTAGCTAGTCTTTTATAACCCAAGTGTCCATGTCCATAAATCCTGTGCACTTTTCCAATACACTACGCTGCCTCCCCTCCTGATCCAAGGGGGAGACTGTACAGTTTTGTATTATTTCAAAAGGACACATTTTAGTTACAGGCTTAAGATTTTTCCCTTTCCTTTTTGTGATTACAGAATATTCATATAAATAAGAAAATATGGAAAATAAAACTGACTAAAATCACCTAATATTCCACTATCCAGAGATAAAGAGTTAATAACCTCCCTATGCATATGTATACATACTCCATGCCAAATCTCAAGTTCGGAAACTGCTCCTAAATTAAGGGATTTTGAAAGGGATTTTCAAAACAAAGTCCCTTACTCTAGACTTCCTTCTCAGATTCCCTTTTCCTTAACATAAACAAGGGAGCAAGGGGCCCACTAGGGAAGGGGACACACAAACCCTAACTAGATGAGATGATGAGATGCCTCAGTGACTCTTCAGCAAGGTCACCACCTATCCTTCCTCCTTTCAGGCTGGACCAGGGGGACTGCAGGAAGCAGTGAGAACACGCAGCCCAAGGTCAGGGAACTTGCAGCACGATATCCTGTGCCCTTCCACACTGCAGGCCCTTACCCATGTGGCCAGTCCTGCCCCTGCACAGCCCCACAGAACTCGTTGCAGAGAGAAGCACGGAGAAGCTACTGCACTGTCCTAAGCGACAAGCCACAATCCTAGGTGGAAATCTCTTGGAACAAAACGTTTCTCTCATCTGAGAGTTTAGTAAAGACCAAGACTATGGGGTATAATCAGACAAGTACTCTAGATTTGAGGAACTCCTATCAATAAGGTCACAAAAAACCCACAAACAAAACCACCACCCAGATATAATCCAATGTCTAAAATTCCAAAGACAAAAACGATTCAAATTATGACAATAAATTTTAGGAAGAATTGTAGAGAAGACAGAGAGGAGGAAAACATTCACACACACACACACACACACACACACACCCAATAAATCTTCAAAGAGTTGAAATGAGCTCAGTTTTTAGAAGACAGAGAGGAGGAAAACCTTCACACACACACACACACACACACACACACACACACACACCAATAAATCTTCAAAGAGTTGAAATGAGCTCAGTTTTTAAAAGAACATACATGAAATTAGTAGGAAAAAACAACCAAAGACAAATGTAAAAAAGTGACAAGAGTCTTGCACGAGTTCCCAGATAACCATTGATTTAAGAGATTATGTACTAAATTTGAGGATAAAGAACAAAAAGCATACAAACAATGAGGAAATACGAAAAACCAAATGTACACACAGAAAAACATTACATCACTAGATGTTATTTTAACAATAAAACCACGAAGAGAGAAAAATCCACTGCTTATTCAGGGTACACAGAGCACAAAACAGATATAGCCTTAGGGAAAACTCAAGTCTCAGTTTTTGTTCTCTCTACCCAGAAACATTTTCGGTTACACAGGACAGATATAACTAAGAAAGGAGAACAACTCAGCACCAATTCACTGAAGGAATTCTTTCACCGGGGTGTAATTACATATACATTAACAAGAATCAGGCCCAAATCTAGAGGAGGAAATAGGCTCTAAAGAAGGTAAGGTGCTCGGATGGAAAACAGCTGGAAATGTACCCCTCACAACGGGCGTACCTGTGGAATACATGTATTCCAGACCTTAAACTAGAGTTTCATTATTTTGATCAAAGCAAGAAAAGCTAACCTCTTGCCAGCTTAGAGTTACACCAAAATGTTGTCAGTTAACTAATTTTTGCTTGCTTTCTCATGAACACAAAACTATACTTTTAACCACAAACCATCATTTGTCCAATCTTCCACTGTATTATAGAAATTGGACAAGTTCCCCAAGTAGTACAGATCTAAAGAAACAGGAATGGGGGCGCCTGGATGGCTCAGTGGGTTAAAGCCTCTGCCTTCAGTTCATGATCTCAGGGTCCTGGGATCAAGCCGCACATAGGGCTCTCTGCTCAGCAGGGAGCCTGCTTCCCCCTCTCCCTCTGCCTACTTGTGATCTCTCTCCTCTGTCAAATAAATAAAATCTTAAAAAAAAAAAAAAAAAAAGGAACAGAAGCGCCTGGGTGGTTCAATCTGCCTCGGGCTCAGGTCATGACCCAGGGGTCTGGGATGGAGCCCCGCCGGGCTCCCTACTCAGCTGAGAGAGTCTGCTTCTTCCTCTTTCCCTCTGCATCTCCCCTGCTCATTCTCACTCTAATAAATAAGCCTTTAGAAATAAAGACCTAAAGAAACAGGTACAATAATCCCAACCTAATAATCCCTTTATTTAAACACAAGTTACCTTTACATATGGATTATTCTGAAGCAGAAACGAGGGAACTTGCAGTGTAAGGTATTCATTTTCCCTCCAGTTTAACATAAAAGCAACACACTCCTCAGCAATCACCTGACGAAGAGGAATATCTAAAAAGCCAAAGAAGAAAATAGATGGAATTATCATAACATTAAAATAAGAACAAAGCAAACATGTACTAAGATTTCAGTTAACAAATTAAGAACAACAGTTACAGGTGAAAAGATAGAAAACTTCCAACATTTTACATTTTTCCCTAGAAAATTAAGGTTTCCCAGTAACAGACTGCATGGTCCCCACCACTAATCAATAAAACCATCTACTATGAACACGTTACATGGCCAATACCCTGAGGAAGTCCACAGTACTTATCCTCTAGAAATTTGTAATTCAAACAAGCAGAGAATAAACATATAAAAAAAGTACAATGGCACCGTATAAACTTTTAGCACATTTAGAGGACAGAAATAGCTAAAAAATAAAACTAATAAATCTGAGTAAATGTACCATTTTAAATATTTTTTCTGATTCAAATATAAGAAATACTCCTCAGAAACAAGTCTTTCACTTTCAAAAGAATGTTTACTGTACCAAAAACATTTTTAAATAAAAAGTGATGGGGGGGGGAAATCACCCAGAATTGTATTGGACCCAAGAAAGAAACTGTTTTGCACATAATTTCCTTTGAAATAATTATTAAATATACCCTAATATTAAATGTTACAAATTTTCATAGCTCAAAGTACTCAGGTTGTTTTGTTTTTTTTTAATTTTTATTTATTTATTTGGCACAGAGAGAAAGCACAAGTAGGCAGAGAGGCAGGGAGAAGGAGAAGCAGGCTCCTAGCAAAGCAGAGAACCAGACACGGGGCTCAATCCCAGGATTTCAGGTTTTAATGCACTTCAGCAAAAAGAAAAATTCCAAAGAATGCTAAATAACAAAAAAAAAAAACTTAAAATAGGGAGAGCTATTAAACTTGAGTACCTACACTTTTATTTTAGTCTTTCTAGAAAAGACTCTCTGTGGCTATTAATTTATATCTTACCTTACCCAAAAAAGGATTTGATAGAGAACAAAGAGTCATAAGAACATAAGAAAATATACATTATTTACATCATCAAGAAAGAACAAAGACAGAAGTGAAATTAGTATCCCCAGTGCATGCATGTCATTGAGTTTTACATTTTGCCAAAGACAGATCACATAGCATTTGGCTCCAAGATTTCCTTTATTCACCCAGCACTCCTCAATACTAGAGCAATGGTTCTTAAAGATAAATTAGAATCTAGGGAGAATACTGATATTCTGAGAAGATATCTGAAACATATTCAGAATACTGACAGCCTGAGAAGCAATGATTTGGAGATTAAACCTCCCTTTAAGCATCTACAATGCAATTAACCATTATTTCTAAACGTAGAGTCCTAGGATATAACAAGCACCCAGAGTAGGCCTAGAATTCATTTTTGTTGAAATCCTAGGAACATAACAAAGACACATATCTTAATAGAAAGTAAGTTATTCATACGAAGGTATTAAAAACTGGGGAATTTCGGGGCATCTGAGTGGCTTAGTGGGTTGAGCATCTAACTCCTGATTTCAGCTGGGGTCATAACCTCAAGGTCTTGAGATCAAGCCCTGTGTTGGGCTCTGTACTCCGTGGGGGCGTCTGCTTGAGATTCTCTCCCTCTGCAACCTCCTCGCACTTGTGAACATATATGCATGCATATATTCTAAAATAATTTTTTTTTAAATTAATAGAAGTTGGGGAATTTTTCCCAAAAGACATCATTGGTTTTATTTTATTTTTAAGATTTTATTTATTTGACAGAGGGAGAGTGGGCAGAGAGGCAGGCGGGGGTGGGGGGTGGGGGCGGGGTGGGAGGAAGCAGGCTCCCTGCTGAGCAGAGTGCCCAATGCAGGGCTTAATCCCAGGGCCTTGAGACCATGACCTGAGCCAAAGGCAGAGGCTTTAAGCCACTGAGCCACAAAGGCACCCCTACATCACTGGTTTTAGAATAATTAATCTGTAGTCCTTATTGCTAGGAGTCTCAGACCAAAAACAGGGGGGAAAGAAAAAGTGATGTGAATTCCAAACTACTTAAAGGTCAAAAATATAGTACAAAGAGACATGTGCTTATTTAAAGGCATCTCCTCCTATTTCAAACAGTAAGAGCAGAGGCTTAACCAGGACTGATGGATTCAAATCACTGTTCTGTCTCTTACTACATGACTTTGGTCAAATTCCTTAATCTCTCTGTACCTCTTTCCTAATTTATGAACAAGAATAACTGAATCAGTAGCTACTTCAGAGCTGCCATGAGGACTAAATGAGTTCTGCACCTAAAGCTCTTCCAACATTTGACATGCAGCTAACACTCAACAAATGTTAGAATTTTTAAAAATCGCTTTTACATTTTAGAGAAATCATGTATGAAAAACCAAACTCCCACCTTTAAAAAGCAAACACACACGCAGTAGCATGTGTCAGATGATAGTGCCAGGATATTACCAGATCAATTTTTAAGACATTAAAGGGCACTGATGCATTAAAGCTCAATGGTATTCTATCAATAGAGTGCTAAAAAGTTGTATCTGCTAGAAATCAGAATGTAATAACAAATTAATCCAAGACCCCAGAGGGCCAGAAGCCATTTCTGTTTTGGCACATTACTAGCACTTTCCTTTATACTTCAATTTTACAGCTTTAAATGTGTACATTATGATTTAATTGCTCTAAATATTACTAAAACATGTAATATTAAATTGCTTTAACTAAGAAAGATTTACATACAACAGAGATTATTTATACATATAAGTACCTTGTCATAACATATTTACACTTACAACTGGACACAGAAGGTCTGTTCCCAAAGTGACAAGTGAATTTCTAACCCACTGGCAACCATTCTGATAATTTCTATGATGGTAATGACAAATTAAACATTCAACCTATACCTACAAGGACATTTTAATTCTTTGTTAGAGTATCTTAAAATCGCAATATAGTTTTACAGTGTGTTGAACAGTGTTTCCTCAAAATTAGTCTCCACCTGAGACCTCAATTTCCTCACGTGGACAAGATCTTCACTGCCATACTTAGTTAAGATGAGATCCCACAGAATTAGGACACATCCGAAACCCAATGACTGGTGCCTTTATAAGAGGACACACGCACACACACAACGGGAAAGCCAAGTAACAAAGGAGGCAGAGACCGCAGTGTGAAGCTACAGGCTAAGGAATGCCACAGATTGCTGGCAGCCACCTGAAGCTAGAAAAAGCCAAGGGAAGATTCCTCCCCAGAGCCTTCACGGGGAGCACAGCCCTGCAGACACCTTGATTTCAGCTATCTAGTCTCCAAAAATGTGAGAGAATCAATTTCTGCTGTTTTAAGTCCTCTAGCTTGTGGGACTTTGTTACGGTAATCCTAGGACAAGAATAGTCTCCTACATTATCTTCAATGTCCTCAAGAAAACTCCACATCTGAATTCTGTTTTAGAAGAGCAGTAACTTTTAAAAGATGGCAAAAAGTCAAGAAAGTGTTTAAGATTCTTCCCTACGATTACCTGAGTACTGCATTTCTGAAATTTGACTCTGTGAACATCTTACCAGGAAGCCTCATTTCCAGGTATCCCCGCACCCTACTAATAAGATCAGAAGGAGGCCTCTCTCCTGACTGCGCGGTTCCAGCTTCATGTGCATGAATATCCAAAAGCAGCATCTCATTCAGCATGACCTGACGAAGTTTCGGTGAGAACTCTGTTACCAACTCCAAACAAGCAGCAAACAGCTGTTTGGCATGGGAAAAGTCCTAGAGAAAGAAATAACAGGTCACTAGATAGCTTTCCCTCTGGAATCAAAAAACGTGCATCTTTTGAGTACAGAGTGAAGAATTTTTTTTTTAATTAATTTTTATTAACATATAATGTATTATTTGCCCCGGGGTACATGTCTGTGAATCATCAGGCTTACACATTTCACAGCACTTAACCGCACATACCCTTCCCAATGTCCACAACCCAGCCACCCTATCCCTCCCCCCCCACCCACCAACCCAGCCACCCTATCCCTACCCACCCCCCACTACCTCCCAGCCCCCCTCAGTTCGTTTCGTGAGCAAAGAGAATTTAAATGGTTAACGATGGTTGTCTTGGAGAGTGAGGCTAGATTATCTTTTTCTTTATCATCTGTGTCACTGATTTATACCAATAAATACTTAATTCTTTTGAAAAATCCAGTTTACAGTGTAAAATTTAAAAAATCCAATAAACAGTATAAAAACATGCTATATACTAAAAATTTTACATAAATTGTAAAACAAAAAGCTTCTATATTACATATCACACACATTTTATATATGTATCATATACATACACATAAGTCATGCATGTCACATACATATATGTATATAGAGAATGCATACAGATTCTATGACAAGTACCCTACTACACACCTAGGCTATTCAGAATTGGATCTTACACACTTCAATAAGGTTTCACATTCTAAAATACTTGCACATGACCTTACCAGTTCACATAATTGGCTAGTAAATCAAATAAGTTCACTAAATCCAATCCTTTTCTTTACATATCTGCTTCTAATTTTTTCAAAGAGTAGTCTTCATTCTTTCTCTCTCCCCTCCCACATGCCTCCTTGACTCCTATAATCTGACTCCTACCCCATCACAATGAAGAAACAGTTCTTACTAAACATAGATCTCATTGTGCAACCTACTGAACACTTTTAAGCTATCTTACAGGACTTAAGGGCTACATCCCAGTGCTGCCCACTCCTGTGTTCTTCAGTGTCTCTCTCTCCCTTTGGCTATTAGGACTCCACCTCTGCTTGGTCCTTGTACCCATCATACCATCATGGACCCATTGGGTCCATGTTTCTTGGACCTAATGTTGCATCCCCTAGATTCTGTACATTCTCCCTGGGTGATCTCTGAGGTCTCCCAAATCTCTATCTGTAGCCCAGACCATTCCCCAAGCTTCAGGCTGTTTCCAACTGCAGGCCCAAATTAACCATTATAAAAATAAACAATCAATCCTTCAAAAATGTTCTGCATATTCACTTGCTGGCATCCAAAGCAGAAAGCTGAGCACTGCTCTCCATTCTTTCCTCCCTCTTGCCTTCCACAGCACATCAGTAAGCAATCAATTCTAGATTTTACCTCCTAAATGTTTCCCCTCCTCTTCTACCCTTTCTAACACATGTGCCACTTAATAGCTGCATGACTTCAGACAATTTAATACCTTTGACTGATTTCTCACCTATAAAACTGAGATAACACCTTTTACACAGTGTAAGGAATAAGTGAAAGAATATATATGAAAACTGAACTAGAGTCTCTCTGTGCCCAATAAATGTTAGTTATTTTAGGGGTGGAAAGGGAAAAGCTGGCAATGACATGCCCCATATTATAAACTTTTCAATAGCTCCAGAATTATCTAGAACTGTATGGTCCAATATGGTAGCCACTAGCTACATGCGGCTACTGAGCATGTGAATTGTGACCAGTCCAAATTAGGAAGTGTCTTGAGTGTAAAACTACTAGATTTTGAGTGAAAACCTAGCACACGCATTGAAAGAGATAAAGACAAACTGGAGACCCAAGTAACTGAAGATCTATACTAAGTTCATAATTAAAAAACATAATATTGTCATCAGTTTTTAGGTCAGACCCTTAATATAAAGCATATTCTTAACCAGTAGTTGATGTACACTTTTACTCACCTTAACAGTACTGCAGTGTAAACCTTTGGCCATGAGAATGTAAACCAAATCTCTTGTTAAATTGTCTTTAATTCCCAGGATAACTCCACTATACACAGAAGGCACTTCCCACTAGAAGAGATAAAAATATATAAATACACATACACACACACACACACACACACACACACACACACACACACTTCGGGAAGAATCTTTAAGATTTTATTTATTTATTTGACACAGTGAGATCACAAATAGGCAGAGAGGTGGGGGGTAGGGGGGAAGCAGGGTCCCTGCTGATCAGAGAGTCCGATGTGGGGCTCGATTCAGGACCCTGAGATCATGACCTGAGCCGAAGGCAGAGGCTTTAACCCACTGAGCCACCCAGGTGCCCCAGGAAGAATCTTTCAATAATCTTCAATCATATTTTAAAAAAGTCTGGCAAGGGTCACTTTCGTAAAGAAAGGAAAATGACAGCCATAAGTAATACTAGTCAAAAGTGAATATATTCACAATCAGCCAGTAACAAATGGATTGGAACTTTCTAATGGATAATCTATAGACAAAAAGAAAAAAAAAGCCCTCGGAGAAAAAAGTAAGCCCTAGGTGTTGGTCCTCACCAAAATATTATGAAGTAGGTACTATTATCCTCATTTTACAGATAAGAAAAGCAAAACACACAAATGTTACATAAATTGCCCAAGATTGATTATATAGCTAGTAAATATAGAGGCCGTGATTCAAATTCAGGCAGTCAGATCTGAACTCTCTCTTTACTATGCTATATTTCTTCATCTATAAAGATGAGCACTAATGCATAGAGATGGGCACCTAGGTGGCTCAGTGGGTTAAGGCCTCTGCCTTCAGCTCAAGTCATGATCTCAAGGTCCTGGGATCGAGTCCCATGTCGGGCTCTCTGCTCAGCGGGGAGCCTGCTTCCCCCTCTGCCTCTCTGTCTCCTTGTGATCTCTGTCTGTCAAATAAATAAATAAAATCTTAAAAAAAAAATGAGCACTAATAATAGCACCAATACTAATGAAGCCCAACACTAATGTTCAGAGAAATTTTTCATTTCACTGCACTTACATGTTCAAATCCCATACAATATACATAAACTTCTGGCTGCTGTTTTACTACATTTTCAGCAGAAAAGTATGCAGTGAGTTAGAAGTACTGCCAATCGAGTTTAATTTCTCTCTCATCTATGTGCTATCTCCCTTGTATCTTTAGCTACATTCCACCGAAATGGTGTTCTAAAAGTTATTTTCATGCACACTTTGCATGCAGGAAAACTTTAAGAAAAGCTTTTAAATAGATAACCTCAGAAACAGGTAAATCCATTAGCTGGGCATTTTTAAATGAACATATAAAGCCAAAAATGTCCTATAAAGAAGTTTTAATGAATCTGTTCCAACCTTCGGTCTTTAGACTTCAAGAACGTATTAATAAAAACAAAATACTCTAAGCACAGAGCAAGTAGCAGCTACAGAATGCATAGAGAATGTTCCTTATACATACTCTTTCAGCTTTATTTAAAATATATGGAAATGCTATGACAATAAATAGGACATAAACTTGTTTTTAGAGGTTACGAAGCCTCTCTCCCCACTAGTGCACATGTGCTCTAACAAATAAAATCTTTAAAATAAATTACATCAAAAAATAAGTGTGATTTTTCTTATCTGTTCTTGACAAAGGGTTTCTAACCTTGTTAGACACTGTCCAGAACTGGCGCTCTGAAGTCATACCATGTAATTCAATTAAAATCTGTCGAATCCTCCAGGGATCCACTGACAATATCAGCTGATGCTCCAACTGACCAATGTTGACACTTGCTGAAGCTAAGAAAGAAGACATTTCCATTTCAATAATGACTTAATTCAAAGAAATCCTTAATCCTACAAATATGAGAATAATTCATTGAGAGAAATTGTATATGTTTAAGTATTATATCTATAAGTAAGAAACAACTCTCATCTTCAGAACTCATTCAACATAATGTAAATTACATATTAATTTTATCCTCATACAGAAAACCTAACAGTTTATATATTATTTGCATTTAGTAAATAAATACAATGAAAAGATAAAAAAAAAATCGGTAACTGGTTCACAGAAAGAACTAGGTGGGATATATGGAAAAAATTAACTTATGGAGACTGTTTCAAACTTTCAAACATAATGTGTTAATAAGGGCATATGTAAATATATTTTTATTTGTTTTAATAAATACTAAAAATGTGGTTTTTAAAGGGAGACGAAGAGAAAGTGGAGGCACTACCTTCCCAGAAAACCAAGAAGATCATTAAAATCCCCAATTACAACTTGACTTTCAGATATCCATTAATAATTAATCCATTCATTAATCCATTCCTAGCATTTTAGGTCTTAATGTTATTTTTCTAGTGAGGTTCAAAGCAGCTACAATTTTGTTTTGTTAAACCAAGTGCACTCTTTCTCATGTATATATTAAGCTCTAAAGCTTATGTTTTTTACAAAAAGCACTATTTTCTACTTGTATTCAGAAGATAAAAGAAAAAAATGAAAAAAAAATCATCGGATAAATAAGGAAAAAATAGCAATGTTGCTTAGCCAGCAGATAGTGTCACATAGCACTGTAGGCTGAAACACATGAGAGCCTGTACTTTTTGTGAATTTCAGGACCCTTTACCACTCCCCTCCCAGCTCTCATTTTTACCTCCAAGAACACAGCAGCAGCAGGAGAATCACCTTGGTCTATTTTCCCAGCTAGAATCTTGTATGTAACTAGGCCTCAATCTCCATTAACCATAGACTCAGCAGAGTTCGGCACTTAATGCTTAGACAGAAATACGACTACAGAAGACTGGTAAATTTCTAATTAATTACTGACATAAGTATAAGTTAAAACAAGTAAGAGGACATGGCATCCTCAAATACACTGAGGGGCAAATATAATAGAGGGGCAAAATGTGCCAACATTTTCGCTAGCAGACTAGAGAGCTAACCTGGGATATCATAAAATGAAGTTACAGGTTTAATGCACAGATTTACTCTAGGGGATCGCTTCCTCATCTGATCAACAAGTAGCTTTCGTTCTTCATCTTTCAACAATGTAATGAAAAGCTCATGTGAAGAAATCATGAAAACATACTGCAGATCTTCCAACCCCAGACACACATTCCTAGATCAGTAAAAATATTGTAAAACAAAAAAAGTTTATAATTTAGTTTGGGAAAAGCAATCATATTAACCAATCTTTATTAATAAACCATTTAACAAGCTACCACTTCATAAACTGTATAATATTTGAAATCAATTTAAAAATATTTTTGGTCCTTACTTAAAATTGTGAAGTCAGTGTCAAAACATACAAAAAGAGTAACTAATATAAATCCTAAATTTTGTGTCACTACACAAATCTGGACTTAACTGGCTGTCAAATGACTGCCTGGTTATAAGACATGCAGGATAAATACAAAAAAATAATGAGTTACTTTTCTCACAGAACTAACTTGAAAGTGAAGGAAAAAAAAAAAAAAAGCACTTACTTTAGAAAAGCAGCCATGTTTCCTTTCAAAGACTCTGAAGCTTTTTCTAAATTTATTGATCTTGAACATACCTAGGAATTTGAGTAATTTTTATTTGAATATTGGCACTATAAAAAATATACCCTACAGTTTGAAAAGTTTACGTTTAAAAACAACCAAGTTCTCCTTCTTCAGACACACATCAATCACAGATTTACTTAAGTAATTTAAAATATGAGACTGCGAAATAAGAATCATTATGGGGAGAAGGAGTGGAGTTCATCATTTCAACAACTGCAGGTATTTATATAAAGAATAACCTACCTAGCATGGTATAGAGCCTTCCCAGAATTTTGTATAAAGTACGTTAACCAATTCTATGAGATGATAAACTCTACAGTAACTGCAGTCAGAAAAGTGAAAGAAGATTCATCTGCTATAGCTGAAGAATCAGTAACAGCTCAATTATACAGAACCAACGATTAAGAAGATAACCAAGGTTTTAAAAATAAACAGTGAAATTAAGGAAAACTAGTTGTGGAAATATCAGTTATCTAGAAATAACAGTCTCATAATATTCTGAGTTTATTCATCAGATTAAGACTTCTCCCAGGGGCCCCTGGGTGGCCTAGTGGGTTAAAGCCTCTGCCTTCAGCTCAGGTCATGAACTCAGGGTCCTGGGATCGAGCCCTGCATCAGACTCTCTGTTCAGCAGGGAGCCTGCTTCCCCCTCTCTCTCTGCCTGCCTGTCTACTTGTCATCTCTTTCTCTGTCAAATAAAATCTTTAAAAAAAAAAACAAACCAAAATAAAGCAATCAGTATAAAAGTCCCTAACCTAAGGAAATTATCATATATTCCCTAATACGTTAACAAAAAGTAGAATGTTCATAGCATTACTAATAGCCAAGAACTCCTAACAGCCAAGAACCCTAAAATCCATCAACTGATAGACACACAAAATGAACAATGAATAATGTATCCATTCTGTGGCGTATTATTCAGCCACAAAAAATAATGAAGCACTGATACATGCAATATGGATGAACCTTGAAAACATTTAGTAAAGCCGTTAAAAAAAAGAAAAAGAAAGGACCACAAAGGGGTGCCTGGCTGGCTTAGTAGGTGGAGTTATGGCTCTTGGTTTTGGCTCAGGTCATGACCCAGGGTCTTGGAAAAGGGACCTGCACTGGGCTCCATACTCAGCGTGGAGTCTGCTTGGGATTTTCTCTCTCCCTCTGCCTCTCTGTGGCCCACAATTGCTCATTCTCTAAAAGGAGTAATAAAATCTTAAAAAAAAAAAACAAAAAAAACCACATATGATTTCCTTTTATAGGCAATGCCCAGAATAGGCAAACCCAGAGATAAAATTGGATTAGCAGTTGCCTCGGGTTAAGGCGAAAATGAGGGATGATTACTAATGGATAAGAAGTTTTGTTGTGGGGTAGAAAAGGGAGGATGAAAAGGTCTAAAACTGACACAGGTGGTAGTTGTACAAATCTACGAACATACCTAAAAAAAAAAAAAATCACTGGATTGTACGCTTTAAATGGATGAGTAGTATGATATGTGATTACACCTCAATAAAGCTGTTATTAAAAGGGAGGGGAAAGGAACATCTGGGTGGCACAGTCGGTTAAGCATCTAACACTCTTCATTTAGGTTCAGGTCATGATCTCAGGATTGTGAGATCAAGCCCCACTTCAGCTCCACGCTGGGTGTGGAGCCTCCTTATGATTCTCTCCCACCTCTCTCCCTCCCTCTCTAAAAAAGGAAAAAAATAGCAATTTTTTCCAAGTACCATGCCCAGAAACAGCACTGTAAAAGTACTATGCTCAGATGAAGAGATTATCAGCATACAGCACATCTGAACGTCTTGATGTATAAAATACACACAGTAACTTTGCTCCACACTATAAATACTAATGATCATATTATAATACCTGAATATGCTCTCATGATAGCTTATTTATAGTGATGCACTGTACACCTGTCATGAAACTTAATGGGTGTTAACTTCTGATAACCAACATAACAAATATGTTAATTAAGCTCAGCTCTTAAAACATGAAATGAGGGCATCTCTATACATGCTGTAGATATTTTTTTTAAAGATTTGAGAGCAAGCGAGCCCAACTGGAGGGGTGGGGTGGGTACATGTTGAGGGGAGCGGTAAGGGGAGAAGCAGACTCCCCGGATGAGCAGGGACCCAATATGGAGCTCAATCCCAGGACTCTGAGATCATCACCTGAGCCAAGGCAGGCATTTGACCAACTGAGCCACCCAACAGTGGCTCAATGCTATAAACATTTTAAAAAATAATAAACTTAAAAGTGTGGGTGAAGGGGCGCCTGGGTGGCTCAGTTGTTAAGCTTCTGCCTTCAGCTCGGGTCATGATCCCGGCGTCCTGGGATCGAGCCCCTCATCGGGCTCCCTGCTCGGCAGGAAGCCTGCTTCTCCCGCTACCATTCCCTCTGCTTGTGTTCCCTCTCTCGCTGTGTTTCTCTCTGTCAAATAAATAAAATCTTTAAAAAAAAAAAAAGTGTGGGTGAAGTGGGGGCACCTGGGTGGTTCAGTTGGTTAAGTGTCCAACTTTTTTTTCTTTCTTTTTTTTTTTTTTTTTTTTTAAGTGTCCAACTTTTGATCACAGGCTCAGATCTTGATTTCAGGGTTTTGAGTTCAAGCCCTGCACTGGGTCCACACTGGGCATGGAGCCTACTTAAAAAAGATTTATATTAAGTGGATAAATTCTTAAAATAAATAAATAAGTAAATAACCTCTTAAAAATAATCAGGAAAAATAGACTAACTCTATATCCACTGATGAAATTGAGGCAATGCCAGAAATCTTCACACAAAAAAATCTCCAGGCCCAAATATTTCATTGGTAAATTCTACCAAACACTTAAAGAAGCAATGAGTTCATTTTTATGGGATTTTTATTTTCCAGGCAAGGGAAAAAGATCCCTCAATTATTTATGAGGTAAACATGACCTTGGTACCAAAATCAAAGGCAGGACATGAAAAAAAAAAAGAAAAAAACACAAACCAGAAAACACACACACACATCAACCTCATACACAAATGTAGAAAACCTTAAAATATCACAAACTAAATCCTGTAATGTTTTAGAAAGAACATATACCTAAAACTAATAAAATTTACATGTCAATTATATCTCAATTTTTAAAAAAGTCACGACTTAGCTGAGTTTACTACAAGCAAGCCAAGGTAGTTTAAAATTAACATATTTTGCAGCTACCACAGAAGACAGGATAGAGATTCCTCAAAAAAAATTAAAAACAGAACTACCATGTAATTCAGTAATTGCACTACTGGGTATTTACTCAAAAGAATACAAAAACACTAATTCAAAAGGTTATATGCACCCCTATGTTTACTTGAGCATTATTTGCAATAGCCAATAGCCAAACTACAGAAGCGGCCTAAATGTCCTCTGCCAGATGAATGGATAAAGATGTGTACAGACACAACAGAATATTGCTCAGCCATAAAAAAGAATGAAATCCTGCCATTTGCAACAATGTGGATAGAACGGGAGTATAATGCTAAGTGTCATTCAGAAAGATAAATACCATATGATTTCACTCATATGTGGAGCTTAAGAAAACAAATAGCTTCTGCACAGCAAAGGAAACAGTCAACAAAACAGGCAACCCACAGAATGGGAGAATATATTGCAAATGACACTATAGACAAAGGTCTGATATCTAAAGATCTATAAAGAACTCCTCAAACTCACTCACAGAACAGATAATCACATCAAAAAATGGGCAGAAGACATGAACAGACACTTCTCCAAAGAAGACATACAAATGGCTAACAGACAAAAGAAAAATATTGATCATCTTTAGCCATCAGGGAGATTCAAATCAAAACCACAGTGAGATACCAATTTACACAAGTTAGAATAGCCAAAATCAACAAGACAGTAAACAACAAACGCTGGAGAGGATGTGGAGAAAGGGGAACCCTCTTCCAATGTTGGTGAGAATGCAAGTTGGTGCAGCCACTTTGGAAAACAGTGTGGAGATTCCTCAAGAAATTAAAAATAGAGCTACCCTATGACCCTGCCATTGCACTACTGGGTATTTACCCCAAAGAAGAAGATGCAGTACAAAGAAGGGCCACATGGACCCCAATGTTCATAGCAGCAATGGCCACAATCGCCAAACTGTGGAAAGAACCAAGATGA
>CM053606.1:128245299-128256559 GCA_028646535.1 Procyon lotor | reverse complement strand
AAAAAAAAAAAAAAAAATTAAAAGTTCTGCTGACAGAGTTTCTTAAAGAATTTACCTAACATGGGCAAATTCTATACCTTCAAGAAAGGATATTATCAAAATGAGTTCACATTTATGTAGTGCACTGCTTAGTTTATAAACTAACTTATCACTTGATTCTCACAGGGAGAATATGAAATGAGTTAACTATTACCACCATTTTACAGGTTAATCTGTTTTACTTGCCCCAAATCATAAAACTGGTAAATGGTAATGCCAGATTTTAAACTCAGTTCTGTCTGGTTTCCAAAACTTTTCAACTACCCTATAACGTCCCTATCATCCATCTTACCTGATAGTTGCCAGATCTCAAACAAATATGGACTTGACTATATGGAGTCAATTGTTGAGATGTACCATCAGAAGGTACAAGAACATCACATGCTTGACAATAGCCCGCTAACCGCTTCTCATCTATGGTACAATGAAGAGATAATGAACCTATCTGCAAAGTAAGAAGTATACATCATTATCCATCAGTGTAACAAAAACAACAGTCTAATACCCACTCAATGCATTTTAACAGTACAAGAAAATGTAATGGAAAATTCAGGGCTGAAGGAACCATAAAAAACAAACACGAATTAGCAAACTATTGTTCACAGGCCAGCTTTCGCCTACGGCCAATTTCTGTAGAGCCCTTGAGCTAATAAGAACCACATTTAAGGTTGTAAAGAAAAAACACAAAAACAAACAACAACAAAAAATGAGTACATGCAACATAAACTGAATATAGTCCACAAAGCCTAAAATATTTATTATTTGGCCTTTTACAGAAGTTTGCTGACTCCTGGTTTAGAGTTTTCAGGCCAACACACAAAAGGCAGGCATCATTACTATAAGTAGGTATGACAATTAAGACATTAACAAAAACCCAATACTGTTAAAACGACTTAAGATATTTAAAAATATTTAAGAGAACAAATCTGATGAAATGCCTGGAGAAAATAAAATGGGAATTCCCAGTAGGTCTAGAAGAGATTTAAAGTAAATCTCTTGAACATCTAATCAATTTCTCTGATGAGGAGAGACTGAAATGGGAATTTTTCTAGGCATCAAGCACATAAAAACCTAATTATATACTTCAAAATTCAGTTGCCAGAATCATAAAAATAAAAATGCAATAAACATATGAAAAAGCTCACCCTTACTAAGAATTAAGGAAATGTAAATGTCTTAAAGTTACTATTATTTACTTTACCCAACCAAATTAGCAACTGGAGGGGGAAGAAAAAGGAAAAACACACTGCACTGCAGATCAGAGTACCTAAGAGAAATGTACCTGGAAAACAACTTGGTTTTATGTTTCAGAGCCTTTACAAATTTAATAACCACTGACATGAGAATTCTACGTGTAAGAATTTAACTTAAAAGTATCTAAAAACCAAAACCTTGTGCTTGGAGATAGAAATATCACAGCTTTACAAAAAAAAAAAAATGCCCAAATATTAGGGAAACGAAGTAAATCACAGCACATCTACACAGCAGGAGAGAACACATTTAAGTGTCTATCCAAAGATTTAAAGCATGGTAATAATATGGTAAATATAGTTAGTTTAAGCTTATCTGTAGAAAAACAAAGAATGAAAATAGGAAGAAAATATGGTAAAATGACAATAGGGGTAATTTCTAAGCAGTAGTATTACAGATTTTCAAGATGTTTTCAGTATTTTTTTTTTTAAACTTATCAAACATACTACAATGAACACTTGTTTGTTATCATCAGAAAAAGTAAAGCCAAGAGACATAAAGACTTTTTTTTTTTTTTTTTTGAGACATAAAGACTTTTTAAGGACAGTATCATGTGCCTGTTTTCACAGTACTTACTTCTGCAATTAGTTCTTTGGTTCTAAAAAACTTTTCTCTGGCATTTTCATAGACAGCTGAATTTGTAGAGCCTTGCTGGAAGTATGCTGCACCCAAATCATAACATACCTAAAATGGTCATCAGTAACAATCTGCTTAGTAAAAACTTCTCATTTTTAAGAGCTAACAAAACTCAAAATGATGTTTATCTCAGCAAAACACAGGTACGTATACAGGAAAAAATAAAATTCGGTGACCAATGAAACAATGTTCTTAGTCACAAGCAACAGAATCCAGTGGACTGATTTAAGCAGAAAATAGACTTAACTCGTAAGATTTTGGGTGGCCTTTAGAATTACTGGGCTGTGCCTGGGTGGCTCAGTCAGTTAAGCTTCTGCCTTCATCTCAGCTTGTGATCCCAGGGTCCTGGGATCGAGCCCTACCTCAGGGTGTCTGCTCAGCAGAGAGCCTCACTCGTGTGTGCACTCTCTCTTAAGTAGAATTACTGGGCCAAAGAATCAGGCTTGGAAAACAAAAGGGGCAAGGGAGGCAAGAAGCCAAGACGAGAGCCCAAACTGCCCTAGTGAGCACTGCAGCCATCTCAACGCTAGACTCTGAAGCTCTTATCACATGGGGCCACCAGCACTACACAGAGAGCAGCAGTGAGCTATCCTCTTGCTAGGGTTGCCCCCGGAAACTAGATGTTACTGTCACGGTGGCTGCGCCCGCTATCATAATAGATTCCCTACCATCTCTGCTTCTTTTATGTTTAAGATTTTATTTTAGAGGACAGAGAGCACCAAGTGTGTACACAAGTAGGGGAAGGGGCAGAGGGAGAGAATGACCTGAACCAAAACTGAGAGTCTGACGTTTTATCAACTGAGCCATCCAGGCACCCCAATCTCCACTTCTTTTCAAAGTGGAGGCTCAGTGGGTTAAAGCCTCTGCCTTCGGCTCAGGTCCTGATCCCGGGGTCCTGGGATCGAGCACCACGTCAGGCTCTCTGCTCAGCGGGGAGCCTGCTTCCCCCTCTCTCTCTGTCTGCCTCTCTGCCACCTTGTGATCTCTGTCAAATAAAAAAAATAAAATCTTTATTTTTTTTAAAGTGGAAGAGTGTAAATGCCAGAGTGAAATATTAAGAAATTTGAACTATAAAAAAATAGAAAAAAAAAAGAAAAAGTACTAACAATTTGTATATTTCTTCAAGAATCTTTTTAAATTGATGCCTAGATTCACCAAATGCGGAACTCAAAGACTCAGATTATTTAATTCAACCTGAACATTTTCTGAACAGGAACAAGGCCCAGAAAGTGACAATGTCTGCTTAAAGGCATCTAACCAAGTACTGGCAGAGCCCAGGCTCAAATCCAGATCCCTACAGCTCCTTATATCCTGTCTTGAGTTTATTCTATACATGGCTGACAGATCGGACTTTTATAGATTTATTTGAAAGAGGGAGAGACAATCTCAAGCAGATGCTGCACTGAGCGTGATGTGGGGCTCAACCCCACAACCTGGAGAGATCATGCCCTGAGTAGAAACCACGGGTCAGACATTCAACTAACTGAATCATGCGGACACCCAGACAGATCTTTAAGAAGTCTTCAAATTATTCCAAGGAGAAAGTTCAAATCCCTTGGCCTCATCTTTAAGGGTCTCAGAATCTGGACTAACTTCTCTCTCCAAATCTCTCAGTCTCCTCGATTTCAACCCCACCAGCCTTTTCAATTCCCCGCTCATATCAGATTCTAGAAATAAACTTCATTCCACACCCTCTGTTTCCATCTATACAAAGGCAACCTCAGCCAACAGGCACTTATGTCTCCTCCAAAATCCTAAGCTCTAACAGTCTGATATTCATCAGAACTACTTTTTTTTTTTTAAAGATATATTTATTTATTTATTTGACAGAGAGAGATCACAAGTAGGCAGAGAGGCAGGCAGAGAGAGGCGGAAATAGGCTCCCCACTGAGCAGAGAGCCCGATGTGGGGCTCGATCCCAGGACCCTGAGATCATGACCTGAGCCAAAGGCAGAGGCTTTAACCCACTGAGCCACTCAGGCGCCCCTTTCAGAACTACTCTTTACTGATATGCAATGTATACATATTCTGTCTTCTTGAGCTCATCACGATGAATTCTGCACCTCTAGGATACTGCTTTCCACTATTTAGTCCACATTAAATGTCTGGCTGATTTTCATTCTAGAGTGCTTCCTCCTACCTGGAGCAAAGGAGTACTAAAGAAGTTTTTAAAAAAAAAAAAAAAGGAAATGGATATATAGATATTTATACACATATGCACACATAATTATAGTTTCATGTAATTCCCCTTTCCAGGCAAAGACAGAGTATAAAATACCAAAAAGGTATTTTCAAGTATTACTATATTAACTAGCCATCAAAACAAGTTTTTTTTTAATTTTTTAAGATTTTAAGTAATTTCTATACCCAACATGGGGCTCCATCTTAGAACATAAGTCACATACTTCAACTGAGCCAGCCAGGCACTTCCATTAAAACAAGTTTAGGGGCGCCTGGGTGGCTCAGTGGGTTAAAGCCTCTGCCTTCAGCTCAGGTCATGATCTCAGGGTACTGGGATCGAGCCCCGCAATGGGCTCTCTCTGCTCAGCAGGGAGCCTGCTTCCCCCTCTCTCTGCCTGCCTCTCTGCCTACTTATGATCTCTCTCTCTCTCTCTCTCTCTCTGTCAAATAAATAAATAAATAAATCTTAAAAAAAACAAAAACAAAAACAAAAAAAAGTTTAAATTCGAGAGGCACCTGGCTGGCTCATTACAGCATACAACTCCTGATCTCTAGGACGTGAGTTTGAACCCCCAATTAAGGAAATAAAACAAGTTTAAATTCTATAATTAAGAGGTAGGTAATAGGCTAAAAACAAAAAACCTGATAAATACTTTCAGATTCACAGGGGAATGAATGTAAAGATTCTTTTTGAGTCAGGTAAATTTCAGTAATACAAAGAATATAATTTATTTATTTGTCTATTTACTTATTTAAGGATTTTATTTGACAGAGATAGATAGCAAGAGAGGGAATACAAGCAGGGGGACTCGGAGAGGGAGAAACAGGCTTCCCACCATGCAGGGAGCCCAATATGGGGCTCGATCCCAGGACCCTGGGATCATGACCTGAGCTGAAGGCAGATACTTAATCACTGAGCCACCCAGGCACTCCAAAGAATGCACTTTAAATATTAACATGCCAGGAAGTGAATATTGCTAATTTGCCATTCACGACACAGAATTAGGACTCAGCTATGTCATTAAGAGAATATCTGATAGCTTACCTAGCACATTGGTCAAGAGTTGTTTTGTTTTTCATGTTATATCACCTACTCTATAGTGAAGATTATAAGTATTACCAACAATTTTTAAAGACTCTCAGTGATTAGAAGATACTACGTACCAGAAGCCCTCCCATATGCAAGTTTCATTAACAATTTAAAGAAGTTACCAACTGTCAATCCTCACTACTCCTATTCCTACTGTGACCTCCATCTCGTCAGGCACTAAAAAACTGACTACCTTCAATTCTGCAGCCAGCTAATCTGAAAAGGTACCTCCCAAGTTATGGTTATTCCTGCCCATTTCAGAATGGGAAACTGATTAAAGCAATCATGCAAGGGGTGCCTGGCTGGCATAGTGGGTAGGGCAAGAGACTCTTAAATCTCAGGGTTGTGAAGGTGACTTCCACTTTGGGAGTAAAATTTATTTATTTAAGATTTTATTTATTTGACAGAGAGAGAGGGATCACAAGTAGGCAGAGAGACAGGGAAGCAGGCTCCCTGCCAAGCAGAGAGCCCAATGTGGGGCTTGATCTCAGGACCCTGAGACCATGACCTGAGCTGAAGGCAGAGGCTTTAACCCACTGAGCCACCCAGGAGCTCCTACTTTTTTTTTTTTTTTTTTTTTTTAAGATTTTATTTATTTGACAGAGAGAAACACAGTGAGAGGGGGGACACAAACAGAGGGAATGGCAGCGGGAGAAGCAGGCTTCCCGCTGAGCAGGGAGCCTGATGTGGGGCTCGATCCCAGGACCCTGGGATCATGACCTGAGCCGAAGGCAGATGCTTAACAACTGAGCCACCCAGGCACCCCCCTAATTTAAAAAAAAACAAAAACAAAAACAAAACTACCAGGGGTGCCTGGGTGGCTCAGTGGGAGCCTGCTTCCTCCTCTCCCTCTGCCTGCCTCTCTGCCTACTGTGATCTCTTTCTGTCAAATAAATAAATAAAAACGTTTAAAAAAAAAAAAAGGAAACTACCAAACTGTTTTAAAAAAAAAACAACAACATGCCAACTCACACAAAGAATAGGATACAGAATATAAATGCACTACCCTCATGGCCCTCTTCAATTTTTGAATGTTTTAAAATTTCTATCATTCTCAAGGTTCTGTGCTAAAAAGTGAAGATGAGAAATACACATTAAAAAGACACCTCAGGGGCGCCTGGGTGGCTCAATGGGTTGAAGCCTCTGCCTTGGGCTCAGGTCATGGTCTCAGGGTCCTGGGATCGAGCCCCACATCGGGCTCTCTGCTTGGCAGGGAGCCTGCTTCCCCGCCCCCCACCCTCCCCCTGCCTCTCTGCCTACCTGTAATCTCTGTCAAATACTATCTTTAAAAATAAATAAATAAATAAATAAATAAAATAAAAGACATCTCAGGGAGTTTACAATCCAACAGAGAAAAAGAACATGAATACTTAATTTCTCACATCATCAACTAAAAGCTGCCAAAGGGATTAGAACCCAGAGTTACAGAAAGTAGACCACCATAAGATCCTTAAAAAACTAGTTACTTTCTCTAGGCGCCTACATTTTTCAAAGCACAGTATTTGTTTTGCAGGGGATTTTTTTGGTTTAATTAAATCCCTAATAATATGAATGAACTGTAAAATCAGTTACATGCTCACTGCATTCTCAGTATTTTTTTTTTTTTTGCATTCTCAATATTTAAACTCTGTTTCCTAAACATGACTGGGAAACTATTTCAGAAACGATAAATCAAACAAAATTTCCTTTCCACTTCTTTTAGAAAAGTTTAAGTCTTATAAAATTTGCAAATTAAGTATGATGCAAAAGAGTGCCTAGGCTTAGGTCATGATCCCAGGGTCCTGGGGTGGAGCCCAGCATTGGGCTCCCTGCTCAGCAGGGAATTTGCTTTTCCCCCTGCCACTCCCCTCCCTGCAACGTCCCCCACTTGTGCATGTGTTCATGCTCTCTCTCAAATAAAATCTTTTAAATAAATATGATACAAAGTTTCAATACCATCTTAAGTCAAAATGAGAAACAAAGGCAGAAATTAAAAATACTAGAATGATCTCACTGAAGATTTTCCAAAAATTTGCCACACATTGATTAAACACAGATATAAATACCTGGCACTGCATCTCCTCGGTTCTGATTTTCAATCCAGCGGTAGAACTCTCAGTTTCTCCATTTACCATACCTGGCTCCACCGCCAATAAATCTAGTGTTCTCATCGTGTGCACGTAAAGATCCTTGTTTAATTTAAGGGCTGCTTCTAATACCAAAATAGAATCAGAAGCTTGCTCTTTTAGCTACAAAAATTCAATAAAAAAATTATTAAAATGCAGAAACCACAGAAAACTAACCAAAATATACTCAGTAGCTTGTTGTACTAAGTTATTAAAAAAACCATTTAATACAGGAGTACAATTAGATCTGTCGAGATTACCTTAAATTTTAAAAAATACAGTAAAAGTTCATATTGTGAAATTAGAAAATAAGTCGAAAAGATTTTAACAGAAAATTGAAAGAAAAATGCTTTAAAAGATTTGCTTCCACCGATTTATTCCAGAAATGTCTGTATGCATCACTGTGTCAGCCCTTTAGCAGGCACTAGTAACAAAAATAAAATGATGCAGGTTTTTTCTTCCACATTCAAAAATACTACAGAGCATGTTAATTTTATACAGATATGGAACCTTTCCTATCTTCCCTCTCCTCTCCGAGCTCCTGGACTTTACAGAGTATCTCTGGCATACTGTAGGTGTTAAAGAATTACAGAGATCATTTTTAAATTATGATAACTCCCATATTTCTTTTATATTAACTAAATTTTAAGAATAACTGCTATACTTTTCTGACTACAGAAGTTATTTTAAAATATAAGCAGTAGGTGTTTATTGTAGAATTTTGGGAAATATTAAATATAAAAATATCACCTGTAAGAGTGATTTCTCTAACCTGCTGAACTATGAAAATTGGACAAAAGAATGGTAAAGCACCACCAATAACACTGAAAAGCTGTACAATTTACAATTGTTACCAAAATATGTTCTAACAGTAAACACCTAAACATCACTGCTTCTAGACCCTGCCAACTCTCACATACTTAAGGTTAGAAGAAGCATGTGAACATACTCTGCATGCACCCCAGAAATATTAAAGTGTAACTGATGCAGATACTCACTACTTTCAAAATATTTTCTGTTAGCTCTTTCTCCTGTTGCATCTGATTCATACTAAAAGAGAAAGTGATTGAAAAGCATCAAATGTTACTCAAAAGACTGAAGAGTCTAAGCATCAGAGCATTATTTTTCAAAGTGAGCTGGAACTGAAATAAAAATGTTTTTAATGCTATTTCTTTTCACACTTATAAATAAAAATGGGGCACCCGGGGGGCTCAGTGAAGTTAAGGATCCAACAACTTGATTTCTGTTCAAGTCATGATCTCAGGGTCCTAGGATCAGTCCTCGAGTTGAGCTCAGTGCTCAGCAGGGAGTCTGAAGAGTCTCTCCCTCTGCCCCTCCCCCCACTTGCACACTCTAAAATAAATAAATCTTTAAAAAAATAAAACATAAAAACTCAATTATGATGCTTATTTAGCCATTATTTTCCCATTTGCTTTGTGTTTAAAAAGTAACTCTTGGGGGGCGCCTGGGTGGCTCAGTCGTTAAGCGTCTGCCTTCGGCTCAGGTCATGATCCCAGGGTTCTGGGATCGAGCCCCGCATCTGGCTCTCTGCTCAGCAGGGAGCCTGCTTCTCCCTCTACCACTCCCTCTGCTTGTGTTCCCTCTCTCGCTGTGTTTCTCTCTGTCAAATAAATAAAATCTTTAAAAAAACAAAAACAAAAACAAAACTCTCAGGCGCCTGGGTGGCTCAGTCGGTTAAAGGACTGCCTTCAGCTCAGGTCATGATCCCGAGTCTCTGGGACTGAGTCCCCGCATCAGGCTCCCAGCCCCCGGGGGAGTCTGCTTTTCCCTCGGACCTTCTCCCTTCTTATGCTCCTCTCTTACACTCTCTCTCTCCCTCCAATAAATAAAATCTTTAAAAAATAACTCTCAATTTAAGACTAAAGCTTACTGGCAGCAAAAGCTCATTTATATCAAGTTAGAAACTATGCTCTCTAGCTCCAAATTTGGGTAAACTGCTACCTAGAATTTAAGAATTAGGTTGAAAACTCCACACACTGATTACAAATTCAGTAATCAACTTTTGGACTCTTAAATCAATTTTACATACTAAGATAATTTTCCTATATACAGAACAAATACACCCTCACATAAATTTAATTATATGAAAAAAATCTTAATACTTTGGGTCAGGTGAGCTAACGGCAAAGATGAAAGGCACAATTCACCAAGCGCCCGCCCTTATCTTTTCAGAGCCCTACCTGATTCTCTCACCCTTCCAACTCCTTCAGACCTACCTGCATGCAGGCCTTCTACCCTCTGGGTTCTACTCTACACCTTCCGTATCAGGGGTTTTTAAAAACTTGCAAGAAAAAAAAAAATTTTTTTTTTCTTAACTCCGATGAAAAAAGTGGAAACCAAAGGTCGTATCTGCCAACTTACACACTTAACTGAGGAGGTCCAGGTTTTGCCTGTTTGACAGGAAAACTACTTTGAACAATTGTCCTAATAGCCCTGAAGAAAAGACAAGAAAAGAAAACTTAATACATTATAAATGTCACTTATTTTTTCAAATACTCCTTAGAACATTTGTATTATAAAGTATCTGAGGTTTTAATGCATATAAAAACTTCATAAATCATCCACATTTTTATCTGAATGCTCATCTATATAGTCATCAATTTTCTCCATCTTCAGACTCAGTTTAAAAGATCCTCTAAGAAATCTCTAGGGTATAGGAGACCCTTAAAAGCATACCCTTGTATGAGGCCCCGGGTTCAATCCCCAGCATCTCCACCAAAAAAAAAAAAAAAAAAAAAAGCATACCCCTGAGAGGCACCTGGGTGGCTCAGTCAGCTGAACGTCTGCCTTCAGCTCAGGTCATGATCTGGGCCAGGATCCTGGCTGGGGTCGAGCCCCAATTCAGGCTCCCTGCTCAGCGGGGAGTCTGCTTCTCCCTCTGCCTCCTCCCCCTACCCACCTTGTGCTCTCTCTAAAATATAATCTTAAAAAAAAAAAAAAAAAAGCGCATACCCTTTTGAGGGCCAGAGTGCAATTAAACAGAAGCTGCCCAACACATTTTAGGTCTATGAAAAACTTTACCATCTGTTGTAGAGAAGGATAGCCATGGCAGTGGTTGGAGGTAAAGTGGCCAGATCCATATCCACATGCTTTGTCCCAGGAGGCACTTTACTGATGCACAGCAATTCATTTAGTAGCATATTCAGTACTGGAACAGACAAACTTAAAAGAAAGAAGCAAAAGGTTCACTTCTGCATAAGAAGCATCAACAATTCAGTATTTTCACTGAAAATAATTACATTGCTAAAGGACTAAATCCACAGGGCCATTTTATTCACCTGTCTCAACAACTTACATGAAAATATTAAATTTCAAAATATTATTTTAAATCTCATGAAAGCAATTTAAACATACACAAAAGTAGTCAGAATATAACTAACCCCTATGTGCCCATCATCTAGCTTCAACAATTATCAGCTGCTGGCTAATCTGGACTCATCTCTATTCTTACTTCCCTTCTTCCTATACTATTGCGAAGCAAATTTTTAACATTAAATCATTTCTTCCTTAAGTATTTCAGAACAGAGCTCCAAAAATTATCTCAACATGGGGGCCTGGCTGGCTTAGCTGGAAGAGCATGTGACTCCTGGTCTGGGTTCAAGAGTTTGAGCCCCACCTTGCATGTAGAGATGACTTAAATAACACTTAAAAAAATTAACATAGTCACAGTATTAATTTCACATCTAAAAAGCTTTCAGTTGCTTATCAAACATCCCACCAGTGTTCGATTTCCAACTTTATCACATACATACTTTCTTTGTACACATCACTATCTCTTGATATCCTCCAGTCTATTAATGGATAGGCTCTCCCTCAGATTAAGGAATTCTTTCCTTTAATCCTAATGCTTAACACTACAGAAGGGTGGTGAAAAAGTGTTTAAATAGTACCAATCAGAGCATAAACTAGTATGACTCTCTTGGAATGCAATCTGGCA
>CM053606.1:128223038-128245199 GCA_028646535.1 Procyon lotor | reverse complement strand
AAATAAAATAAATAAAATAAATAAAATAAAATAAAAAATAAAATAAAAATGTTTATACCACCTCAGTCAGCAATTTAATAATCTGTAGTAAGGACATAACCAAAAATTCAGATAAAATTTAAGGACAAAAATATTTAAGGCTCTATGATTTATTAGAGTGAAAACATACAAATAAACTAAATATCAACAGAGGAACGTTAAAAAATTCTCCACGTGATGGAATTATGTCCAAAAAACAAAATGGGGAAATGTTCATGATATTATTATGTAGGGAAAAAAAGGAGCGCCTGGGTGGCAGTCAGCTGGGCATTTGACTCTTGGTTTTCAGCTCAGGTCATGATCTCAGGGTTGTGGGATCTGGCTCAGAGCTCAGCAGGGAGTCTGCTTGAGATTCTCTCCCTCTACAAAGGAAAAAGGAAGGAAGGAGGAAAAAGGAAGGAAGGAGGAAAAAGGGAGGAAGGAAGGAGGGAAAAGGAAGGAAGGAAGGAGGAAAAAAGAAGAAAGGAAGGAGGAAAAAGGAAGAAAGGAGGAAAAAGGAAGGAAGGAAGAAGGAAAAAGGGAAAAAAATATATATATTTTAAAGATTTTATTTATTTGATAGAGAGCACAAGTAGGCAGAACATCAGGCAGAGAAGGAGAAGCAGGCTCTCCACTGAGCAGAGAGCCCAATGTGGGGCTCGATCCCACAACTCTGGGATCATGACCTGAGCCAAAGGCAGCCACTTAACCGACTGAGCCACCCAGGTGCCCCTAAAAGAAATTTCTAAATAAATAAATGTGTGTATGTATGTACGTATGTATGTATGTATGTGGAGAGGGGTGCCTGGCTGGCTCTGTCAGTTGAGCATCCACCTCTTGATCTCAGGGTGGTGAGTTTGGGCTCCACATTGGGTGTAAAAATTAAAAAAAAAAAAAAAAAAGAAAAACAAAAGTTACACAAAAATGTTAGAAGTACTTGTCTCCCCTTCACTATTATTTCCTAGTCTCTGATTTTTACAAGGTACTTTCTCTTTAAATTGTGAGAAAAAGGGGATGAAAACAAGTTGTTTTCCAAGCATAGCCTTGACAGTACTTATTAACAAATAAGCACTGATTCTAAGATATTTTAATTTTGGGAGCTAGTGACTGATTTATGACTAGTAAAAAATAACTGAATTATTTAACAGCAAATCATCTATATTATGTAATAACTATCATTAATTTTTCATTTTCTTCAGATACATAAAAATAGTCTGAAACACTTAACACTGTTTAGGTGTGGATTTTCCCTAGTTACCACATCAAGTAATAATGATAAACTACCTCATTATGGGTAAGTCTATACTTTAAAAGGTGATCTAAATTCATATAACATTCAAATATTTTATACCTTTTGAAATACAGTTGCATATTTTACCAAGAAAATACAGAAAAATAATTTGCACTTTAAGGACTGGCTACCATATAAGCATACATAGAAATAACCCAAAATATCTAAATAGTACTTCAAAAATAGATTTCTTTTCAATCTTATATACCTTTTCTCTAATATGTCTAAATCCCACTTCAAATGTGCAGCAACTTTAAGAGCAAGTAGTTTCAAAATACGATTTCTCTTGTTATCAGGCGGAGGTTGCACCTGGTTTTGCTCATTAACTGAAGGTTTGGAAGCCTGTTCCAAAAACTGAACAATAAGTTGAACTGGTGCAGGATCTAGGATATAAAAAAAAAAAAATTCTTAAATTTAAATGTTAATTATGAAGATGCAAATGGTTTCACTGTACTGGTTTTTGGCCACAAAAAGAACCCTGACAGCTGGGTATTATAAGGACTCAGGAATAGGATTTCTAAGAAGTATGCTTGGGGATTACCGGGAATATCAGGAAGGATGGTAAGGAGAAAGGGTAGCAGACAGGTGCAGAAGAAAACACCTTTCAAATAAGTACATAATGGTTATAGGATTCCAGATCAGCAAATAACCAATGTGAATTAGAGGAAAGACATGTCATCTTCAGAACTGTTTTAACAATTAGTGCGACCTGCATCAGGTTACCTCTCTGCACCTGTTTCCATCAATGCAAAACAGAAGATACCACCACCTACCTGAGATTAGGAAGGCTAAATTAAATGAGATAACAGATGAGAAGCATTAAGCGGGGCACCCAGAAAGCACTCAATAAGTGTATGAAAAGCAATGAGTTGAAAGAACATAATATGATACAGGTGATAAAACTGCCTGAGTGAAAGCACTAACTTCTGGCAGAGTTGTCTCCTCAGTTAGTAAGGCTGATGCAGACTGAGCAAGCTACATCTTTATGAACTTTACGAGCAAAATACTTACCTTTTCACGCCAGTACCTCTTTCCAGAAATACCTGGAGTTTTCCTCCTTCCCTAACAGCACTCATTAACTGTGATATTAATCATGATCATTAAACGACCATGTTACAACTGTATAGCATTTCCTACTCGTGGAGATTTTCTCATTTTAATTTACAGCCCAACTTTGGAATATACAAATATATGCGTGTATATATACATGTGTATGTGTGTATGTGTGTGTGTGTGTGTGTGTGTGTGTGTGGCGCGTGCACATGTGTATATGTAGTCGGTAAAATCTCCTCGCTGAGAAAACATTTAAATAAGAACCTAAAATATAACGAATTAGCGTCAGGATCGGCACTAGAGCAATTTCTCTCCCTCTCCAAACTGATCACAGGCCGGTGTTCTATAGGGGGTGTGTCAGAGCCAGCCTCCCCAACCCACGCATTCTCACAAGACCACCTCGTGGACGCTAAAACCCCAAACAGTAAAGGGACTAAGAGGGAGAGGGGCAGGAGGGCCTCCGCTTTGGCGTTTTTAAGCCCTTGACGGCGGTGCCCCAGCTCTGGGATGCTTAACGCTTAGCGAGGGGGCCGGGCCAGAGCTCACTCGGGTTCGCGCCTCCCGGGCCTGCAGCTTCGGGGCCGAGGAGGTGCGGATCCACAGAGCCAGGCGGGCGGCGCCAGTGGCCGGGTTCCGGTCCCCTGGGGGTGCGGGCGCCGCGCTTACCCGGGCAGGGCTTGCGCAGATGTTTCTCCAACAGCGACTCCTCTAGCAGGAACTCGAACCAGCTGGTCTGCGGCGGGGTGCAGGGCCGGCTGGAGGTGGCAGCCTCCCGGTCCGCCGCCTCCGCGCTCATCCTGCCCCCGCCGCCGCTACCCCCAGGGACGCTTCCCGGCTCCAACCTGACACTCGGACGCGTGCCTCTGGCCTGTGATCTACGGAACCTCCCGGGGTGAGGCCAAACTCAGTAAGTCCAGGAAACCCACACAACCCAAAATGGCGGCGCGGCCCAACAGGAGCGGGGGAGCTTAAGTCCGCCTCTTTACGCCACCGCCGCGCCCCTGGACCAATCGCTGCCCGAGTTGTCGAGAAAGGGGGCAGGGCCAGCCCTTAGACCACGCCTCCTCTCCGGTTGCCGTGGGAGACGACAGGCCAAGAAACTGGGTAGCGAGTGGGCTTTCGCTCCTGGGAGATTCTCAGCAAGAAAATGGAACAGCCTCATCCAGGATTACAGCGAGCGTCAATGACCTCAAAAGAGAGCGAAGACTACACGTGTGAACTGTGATCCAGGCAAAGCTTGTCTTTGGTGCTTTCAATTTCCCCTTTTCCATTTCCTAGATTTCCTCCCACTTAGGTCCTCTCGGTGGAGGTGCCCTACTTACTGGCTTACGCATTACCGTCCCTGACCACCCTTCCTCGAAGGATGACAGAATGATGGCCCACAGTGATATCCAGCTTTTCTGTTACTTATCAGGACTAGCTCTCAATATTTAGCGCCTAATTAATCCTCTTGGTATCCCAGCTAGAGACATTGCGAATCCCATTTTACATTGACTTCCATTCTGTAATGTTCTTATGTTTTTTAATTAACAGTTAAAATCGGAGAAAGTGTATTCGTAGATCATGCACACGCTCTATGGAAAGAGAGCAAACTCCTCTCTGAATCTTAGTTTCCACATTTGTACCGAATCTTAGGGTTGATAAGAGAATTCAAAGCAGAGCTTGAGATAACACAGGTAAATTAGATAATACAGGTAAATGAGATAATGCAGGTAAGCTTTTTAAGATTTTATTTATGAGAAAGAGAGAAACACACGGAGGGGAAGGACAAAGGGAGAAGCAGACTCCCCACTGAGCAAGGAGCCCCACAAGGGTCTCCATCCCTGGGCCCTGGGATCAAGCCCTGAGCCCAAGGTACAAACTTAACCAACTGAGCCACCCTGGTGCCCCCAGTTAGGCTTTTTAAACAAGGCCTGACATTTAGAACATGCATGTTACCTGATCTCGTATAGTGGGGGTTTTTTGCAAATTATTTTCATATACATGAGTCTGATTTTCCCCTATAAACAAACTCATTATACACCTTTTAACCAATGAAGAATGAAGAGACAGGTTTCAGAGTTGTCATTTGCCCAAGATTTCCCACCAAAGAAGGGGCTGAGCCACAGCTTTGGTGAACTTTTCAGCTGGATCCAGGCTGCTTCCAACATGGGATAGCAAGGATAAGATCAATTGCTTATGGTCTTTTCCAGAATGAAGAAGGAAGGCATCCATAAGTTTTAAGAACAATAAATGGAAGTAACTTCTCCATAAGTGAAAGTAAATCAAATACTTCAGTGGCAATCCTTGCCTTATTCTTCTTTTCCTGCCCAGTCCTCTTTCTGGGCTCTGTGTTGCCTCTCCTTTTTCATTTTAGTGTTCCCTGGGGTCCCATTCCTTGTCGTCTTGTCACTATAAAAACCATCACTGGTTTCACTACCCCCAATGAATGCAATTCTATCCCAGGCTCTAAAGAAATCATTCATGTGTTAGACTAATAAAACCATGAGGACTAAATAAAATACAAACAGGGAGATTAAACAGTCATTTTCATGGAAGCTCTGGCATGTTTTACTCACCGGTTAGGCATAAAAAGGTGAGGGGAGAAAGAATGGATCCCATGTTCCCGACTGCAGTGAGAAGGGTAGCTGACCTGTGTGTCTCCATCCTTCATCAGTATAGTGAATAGCTAAGGGACAGGTTTGAAATTCATGTTGGAAACGTTTGAATATGCACCAGTGTCAGAATGGAAATGTCCAGAGGGCACTGAGTTTTGGACATATGATTTGTATACAGAAAAAAAAAAATCTAATAATAGCAAATGCTTGTTTGTGAACTCACCGCGGGCACGGATTTAAGCACTTCATGCATTGTCTTAGTCCATTCAGACTGCTAAACAAAATACTATAAACTGAAGAGCTTATAAACAACAGAAATGTATTTCTCCCAGTTCTGGAGGCTCAGAGTCCAAGATTGGGGTGCCCACATGGTCGAGTTCTAGTAACAGCTCTTTTCTGGGGTGCAGACTGCCAACTTCTCATTGTCTCCTCAACTGACAAAGCAGAAAGGGAGCCAATTCTTTCCTATGGGTATTAATCCCAGCCAGGAGGTCTCCTCTAATCCTATTTCCCAAAGGTCCTGCCTAGTAATACCATCAGGTTAGGTGGTAGAGTTTCAACATTTCGACATACAGATGGGTTGGGCACAAACATTCAGTCCATACCATGCATATTATCTCATTCAAGCCCTATCAGATAGGTTTCACTATTATCTTCATTTTCAGCTGTTAAAACAGGCACAGAGAAATTTTTAAATTTTTAAAAATTTAAGTTTTTAAAAACTTAAATTTTTAAGTGCCAGATGCTAAGCATTAATTTAAGCTGCATGACTGCAGAGATTAAAATCTACCCTGTGTACTATGTGCCTCTTTAATAATAAGAAAAGACCAAAGAATGGGGCGCCTGGGTGGCTCAGTCGTTAAGCGTCTGCCTTCGGCTCAGGTCGTGATCCTAGGGTCCTGGGATCGAGCCCCGCATCGGGCTCCCTGCTCAGCAGGAAGCCTGCTTCTCCCGCTACCGTTTCCTCTGCTTGTGTTCCCTCTCTCGCTGTGTTTCTCTCTGCCAAATAAATAAAATCTTTAAAAAAAAAAAAAGAAAAGACAAGACCAAACAAAACAAAACAGTCCCATAGAAAACTGAGCTGTCAGGAAAATGCAATCTACAAAAGAAGATGTCAGAATCCAAGTTAAACACTGAAGAAGATATTCAGGCTCAATAACCAATGAGCAGAGGGGCACCTGGGTGGTTCATGTGTTAAGCATCTGCCTTCAGCTCGAGTCATGATTCCAGGAGGGATGGAGCCCCACATTGGCCTCCCTGCTTGGCAGGAATCCTGCTTCGCCCTCTCCCACTCTCCCTGCTTGGGTTCCCTTTCTCGCTGTGTCTTTCTCTGTCAAATAAATATATAAAATCTTTTAAAAAAATAATAATGAGCAGAGTTCGAAAGTGCAATCGACATGATTACAGATTCCAAATTGCAACTAACCTTTAAAAAAAAAAACCACTTTCTTGAGTTTGAATGTAGTACCAAATGAAAAAATCCAATTATCTGAAAAGGCTTAAAATACTCCTTTTTTTTTTTCTTTTATTAAAGTAAGCTTTTCACCCAACATGGGTCTTGAACTCACATGCTTTACCAACTAAGCCAGCAAAGTAACCCCGAAATACTCCTTTTTCAACTACATTATCTATGTGAAGCTGGATTTTCTTCATATATTTTTACCGAAAGAAAGTATAGTAATAGTTCGAAAACAGAAGCAGATATGAGAATTCACTGTCTTCTATTAGTCATACATGAAAGAGATTTGCAAAAATGTAAAACAAAGCCCTCTCCTTATCAAAGTTTTAAATGAAAATGAAATCATTTTGCATAAAAATTATGTCAACATGTAATAGGCTTGTGATTTGCATTATTTTTATTTATTATTTAATTTAATTCCATTAATTAACATACAGTGTTATATTAGTTTCAGGTATACAATATAGTGATTCAACAGATTTTTGAAAATTTATTTTAAGATTTTATTTATCTGACATCGAGAGACAGAGAGGGAACTCAAGCAGGGGGAGTGGAAGAGGGAGAAACAGTCTCCCCCACGCTCCCCAGAGCAGGGTGCTGGATGTAGAGCTCCATCCCAGGACCCCAGGATCACAACTGGAGCTGAAGGCAGACCCTTAACGACTGAGCCATCCAGGTGCCCCTAGATTTTTATTTTTTATTATTTTTTATAAAGATTTTATTTATTTATTTGACACAGAGAGAGATCACAAGTAGGCAGAGAGGCAGGCAGAGAGAGAGGGAAAAGCAGGCTCCCTGCCGAGCAGAGAGCCTGATATGGGGCTTGATCCCAGGACCCTGAGATCATGACGTGAGCTGAAGGCTGAGGCTTTAACCCACTGCACCACCCAGGCGCCCATAGATTTTTATTTTTAAATGAGTTTAGTATCCCCAGCTCCACTGGGCCACACCACTATTTTGGATTGCGTGGCTTTCTAGAATGTTCTAAGCCCAGCCTTGTTCCCTAGATTCCTGAGGTTTTTAAAGGAATTAAATAGTTTTAAATTTTCTCAGTTTTAATTTTTAATATGGTAAATATCAATAAACATATTTCATACATAAAGACTTTATCATTTACGAACCAGGCACTGTACAGAGTATTTTACACATGCCATTTCAGTTAAGCCTCATAACAACCCCACAATAAATAGGTACCATTAGCAGTACCATGACCATCTTAGAGGATGAGAAAACGGAGTCTCAGGGGAGGTAAGTGATTTGCCTGGTACCACACACCTAGTTAGTAGAAAATAAGGATTTGAGTCCCTGTTTTATCTGCTCCCAGAGAAGAAGATATCTTGCTCTTGATTTTTTGGTTTGCTTTTTAAATAGTGATAAACCTACCAAAAAAGTTGCAAGATTCATATAAGGAACTTTTTAAAAAATATATTTTATTTATTTATTTACCTGACAGAGAGAGATCACAAGTAGGCAGAGAGGCAGGCAGAGAGAGGGGGAAGCAGGCTCCAGGCCCCTGAGATCATGACCTAAGCCGAAGGCAGAGGCTTAACCCACTGAGCCACCCAGGCACCCCAACTTTTTTTTTAAGATTCTATTTATTTATTTGAGAGAGAGAGAGAGAGCACATGAGCGGAGGTAGGGGAGGGACAGAGGGAGAAGAAGAAGCAGGCTCCCCACTGAGCAGGGAACCTGACTGGGCCTTGATCCCAGGACCCTGAGATCATGACCTGAGCTGAAGGCAGTCACTTAACCACTGAGTCACCCAGGTGCCCCTTATAAAGAACGCTTATAATCACTTCACCCAGATGTCTCAGTTGTTAATATTTTACTTCATTTCCTCCATCGCCCTCTCTCTCCAAACCTCTATGTATCATTCTGCTTCTTTAGACACCAACGGGGAGTGTAGCAAGGCCTCCCCCAGTTTTAACAGTGAAAATCCTACATCCCAGCACCTCCCTACCCCACTTCTGAGCAAACTCTAACCTCAGGCACATTGCCCACACAACAGCACCCCCTCACTTTGCTTCCAGTTGCTTGGGTGCTGGGGGCTGTCATCTCTATTTGGAGAAAGATGGGAAGTAAAAAGAAGATGGGAAGGGAAGCTTGTAGTTAATTTTTAATTAATCAAGTGGCCTAAAAGATGCCAGAGTGCTTAACTTTAGAATGAGGGAAAATCACAGATTAGGTGATTCCAGATTTAATAATATCATAAGAATAAGTGAAATTCTAGCAAACATTTTTACAATGGTGAGATGTAATTACAGAACATCTCGTAAGGTTCATATGCTGTATATGTGCAACAATTATTCAACCTACAGTGGAAAAATGCATAGAGGTATTATTAGTATTTTTTAATTTTTTTTAAAGATTTCATTTATTTATTTGAGAGAGTGATCAGGGGAGTAGCAGAGGGGGAAAGAGAAGGGGAAAGAATCTTGAACGTACTTGGAGCTGAGCACAGAGCCAAGGTGGGGCTGGATCCCACTATCCTGAAATCAGGACCTGAGGCAAAACCAAGAGTCAGATGCTCCACCGACTGAGCCACCCAGGAGCCTCAAGGTTTTTGTTTTGTTTTGTCTTTAAGCAAATGCACTACAATTCAATTATGAACAGATAATTTAAAACTACTTTCAGTAAGTATTTTGGGGGTGGGGCCCCTGGCAGTCTCAGTCCATAGAGTATGAGACTTTTGATCTCTGGGTTATGAGTTCAAGCCCAAAGCTGGGCATAGAGTTACTTAAAATAACAACAACAATAAATTTTGTTATTATAATTGTTATGATATTATTGTAAGTATTGGTGGGGTTAAGAACTATGTTAATGTTACACTGCCATCATGTGGCCATTGCAGGTAGTGTCCATTTCTACCAGTTGGAAGAAAGACTATGACATGAGGCTTATGACTGGGAGTGACCTAGTTACATAAGCTATCCAGCTACATCTAACTGAATCACATCTTCATAGGGAATTCCAAAAACGGATCTTTCAGGACTCCTGGGTGGCTCAGTGGGTTGAGCGTCTGCCTTTGGCTCGGGTCACGATACCAGGGTCCTGGAATCGAGTCCCACCTCAGGCTTCCTGCTCAGAGGGGACCCTGCTTCTCCCTCTGCCTTACTCTCCCTCTACCTGCTGCTCTGCTTGCTTGTGTGCTCTCTCTCTCTGACAAATAAATAAATAAAATCTTAAAAACGAAACAAACAAAAAACCGCCAGATCTTTCAAGAAAGATAACGAATCCTATAGCTATCAAACATTACTTCCTGGGCCATCTGGCTGGCTCAAGCCGGGAGAGCATGCTGACTCCTGATCTCAGGGTCATGAGTTCGAGCCCCATGCTGGGTGTAGTGCTCACTTAAAAAATAAGTAAATAAATACTCCCAACTTAAAAAAAAAATTACTTCCTTACACTTATAATTTCTCTAGGGCCTTCCCTTGACTCCTTGACCAAGTAGGCACCCTGTTCCACGCTGCCGTAGCACTCAGCCTCAGCATCCCGGGCCTCAACGCACCTGCTTGCAATTAATGAGCAGCCTAACTTCCCTGCTAAACTCTAAGCTCTTAGGTGTGTGGTGGGGAGGAGCAGGATGGTGGTTGTATTTCATACCTAGTACAGTCCTTGCTACATAAGAGGCACCCAATAAATACTTGCTAACTAACTGGTTTGGTTGAACAAGTAGCACCTACATTTCACATGCATGCCAAGAGCAGAAACCAGAGCTACAAACTGTTACTTAATCTCTCCTTTATCGGACCTACACCTTTACCAAACCGCTCCTAAAACATGATTCACTGATGTGTTCTAGGTTTTACAACCGACAATGGACTCAAGGCTCATGGAAGGCAGTGTTCATGTCGCACCAACTTCTGTCTTTGGATTACTCCTACGTAATTTCTAGTTGAATGGACAGCTGCCTGCAGGCTCTGTGTACTCAAGAAAGGGAACAGGCATAGGCTGCTGGCCACAATGAGGCCGGAGCTGAGCGCCCAAGGTCTTTCCGCCTTCACCTGGCCTGCTTCTCCCTCTCCCGCTCCACCTGCTTGTGTTCCGTCTCTCGCTGTGTCCCCCTCTGTCAAATAAATAAATACAGTCTTTAACAACAACAAAAGCAGTCCTTCACCGCAGATGGTTTGCGAAGCACTGAGCCAGCACTCCCATGGAAGGTATTCTCCGCCACATTCAACGAGCTCGAAGTTCAACTGCAGCCAATAAACAGCAAACTCCACGAAGGACCTCGACGGCAGACTAAGTGAGTTTGTTAGTCCGGCCAACCCAGAACTGACGCGATTCCTTCAGTTGCTCTTCTCCCTATGCTTTTTCTTCTTTTTCAGGTAAGCTCTGCTCCTTCGTGGACTTCTTTGGGAGCCGCATCGCCCGGGGCGGGAGGCAGGGTTAGCAGGATGGCGGGAAAGAAGAGAGCTCTGCGCCCCACGCTGGCGCCTTCTCCACAAGCCCGCACGGGGAAGGGGATTCTGTGGGGACCACTGAGGCGCGACGGTGTGATGTCAGCCCGCCCGTGGCGACAGCAAACCCCAAATTCTCACTGTCGGGAGGCCAGCTCGTTCATGGAGCTGCTGCCCACCAGGCCTGCAACCTAGATGACAGGACAAAAACACGGGAGTAGACAGGAGGAGCCGCCAGCCTGTCACGGGGAACTAGAAACCTACACGCTGGATGATGCCAACCCAACAGCACAACCCCTGGGCAAACATGCAGGTTTGCCAGCTCTTGGCTCCAACTAGGAGCAAAGCCCTCGCTCTTTTGGTGGCTTCATCCGTGCTGGGAAGGGAGGGGGTCATTTCTGGGCCTCACTTACAGTGGACTGGGACATTTGCAGTATCGGACGGCCTCCCAAGAGCTCCTAGGGGAGCCGGGGAACGTTGACTCCTCAAAGGCGGACAGCCCATTGGTTCTGTCCAAAGACCATGACTTCTGCCACATGCCTTCCCTGGATACCCTACGAGGCTCAGAGACTAATGCTAGCTTGTGATGGGCACTGAACCTGGAGGACCGTAAGGACTAGGGCTTGGAAGCAGTCCTCTGTAGGCAGAAGGAGCGGGTCCACAGAGGTAAGAAAATGGAACAGACATGCCAAGAGAAGCAGAGATGAGGGACCAAGTATATCTCCAGTGACACAGAGTAGCTAACTGCTTGAAGATTTTTTACGTTTTTTTAAGTAATCTCTACACCCAACGTGGGGCTTGAGCTCAATGATCACGGGATCAAGAGTCACCTACTCTTCCAACTGAGCCAGCCAGGGGCCCCTTGATTCTCTGAGCATCCATTTCAGGCCTATTGCTGGGCACAGAACTAGAGATTCTAAGCATCATTGTTCCTATCCGAGTTTCCTGTTCTCAGATTCCTGGAGATTTGTTTCTGTCCATGACCATGACTGTTTCTGTTCTTTATAATCCCTAAAACTTGGCACACCTCACTGTTGCCAATAGCCAGCGTGGGAAACTGCCTCCTGAGAATGCTTTGATCACAGAGTCATCCATTTCCACAAGGCGTTCATTGCACAATGCTGCACGCACACCACAGTGCCCCTCGGCACGACATGTCCCAGCCCATGGGCTGGATGGCCTTGCCTCGGAGGCCGGAAACATTCCTGGCTTTCAAGAGTCTACTTTTTCACTGAACACAAGGCTCATCTTATTGCCACAATATAATTTCGGTTTCTTTTTTAAGTTTTTTTTTTTAAGGTTTTTTTTTTTTTTTTTTTTTTGTCAGAGAGAGAGAGAGATCACAAGCAGGCAGAGTGGCAGGCAGAGGCAGAGGGAGAAGCAGGCTCCCTGCCAAGCAAGGAGCCCAGTGCGGGACTCGATCCCAGGACCCTGGGGTCATGACCTGAGCCAAAGGCAGCCGCTTAATCAACTGAGCCACCCAGGCGTTTCTTTTTTTTTTTTTTTTTTTTTGAGATTTTATTTACTTGACAGAGAGAGATCACAAGTAGGCAGAGAGGCAGGCAGAGGGAGAGCAGGAAGCAGGCTCCCTGCTGAGCAGAGAGCCCGATGTGGGGCTCGATCCCAGGAGTCTGAGATCATGACCTGAGCCGAAGGCAGAGGCTTTAACCCACTGAGCCACCCAGGTGCCCATAATTTCAGTTTCTAAATGATTATATATTGAACTTAATTAGATAGTATTAACATTACAGCAACAAAAGTCCCATAGAAATTCTTAGAACAACATAGTGGAGTGCCTAACTTTGACCGAGGAAAAATTCACAGTACAATGTACAATTCTACCATAGAAAGAGAAAGACATATATATATTTTTTAAGTTTTTATTTATTTGAGAGAGAGAGAGAAAGGAAGAGAGAGCATGAGCAGGGTGGTGAGGGAGATAGGGGAAGGTGGAGAAGCAGACTCCCTGCTGAGCAGGGAGCCTGATGTGGGGCTCGATCCCAGGACTCTGGGATCATGACCTGAGCCAAAGGCAGATGCTTAACCAACTGAGCCACCCAGGCGCTCCAGAAAGATGTATTTCCTTGCTGGTCGCTGAAGTTATCCATGGCCAAGGATGGTTTATGCCTCTTAAAAGAAGTAGGGGGTGGTGCATTTGTGGGGCTCAGTCGGTTAAACATCTGACTCTTGATTTTGACTGAGCTGGTGATCTCAGGTCATGGTCTCAGGGTCGTGGGATCAAGCCCCACAATGCGCTGAGCGTGGAGCCTGCTTGGAATTCTCTCTCCCTCTCCCTTGGCCCCTCCCCTCATGCTCCCCTACACTTATGCGCCCACTTAAGCTCTCTCTCTGTCTCTCTCTCAAAAGAAGAAGAAGAAATGACCATGCAAGCTGAAATGATGCAAAAATGATCTCAATAATCAATGGAAACTGATACTATAGTTCCATGATCTTTAAATTTTAAAACTTTTTTTAATTTTTAAAAATATTTTATTTATTTATTTGACAGGGAGGAGAGAGATCACAAGTAGGCAGAGAGGCAGGCAGAGAGAGAGGGGGAAGCAGGCTCCTTGCTGAGCAGAGAGCCCAATGCGGGGCTTGATCCGAGAACCCTGAGATCATGACCTGAGCCGAAGGCAGAGGCTTTAACCCAGTGAGCCACCCAGGTGTCCCAGATTTTAAAACTTTTTTTAAAAGATTTATTTATTTGAGAGAGAGAGAGAGAGAGGGTGTATGCGTGCAGGAGTGGAGGGAGAGACTCTTTAGGCAGACTCCCCGCTGAGTGTAGAGCCTGACATGGGTCTCAGTTTCACAACCCGTGAGATTATGACTTGAGCTGAAACCAAGAGTTGGAAGCTTAATCGACTGAGCCCCCCAGGCACCTCTAAATTTTAAAACTTTGAAAAATTTTGTTGGAACATTAAAAAACTGTAACTGGTGGTTATAAGTGAACACAGAAGTAAAAGAATGGAAGAAGTGATATTTGGTGTATTATCATTTAAACCCTAAAAACTTTGAGTGTTGTTTTATTTCTCCATGAGAAACTTATCAAAAGTAGTTTCAACAGTCCTTGCCTTCTTCTTATCACGTGACTCGTGATACAGAGCAAGCATGTGTTCTCTGTTTCGGCAAATTCTCATAACCCTCTCTAGGCTCGGATCAGCTTTCATAACTTTATCTTTTGTGTTGTCAATGTCATGAAATATCTCTGAGAATTCCTTTAATCTTGTTTTTTGTTGGTGGCCTTCCTCTAGGACATCTTTATCTTCTCTCGTAACAGTACTTTCACTCGGCTCCTTCAGGGGCATCTCTAGAATCTCTGAACAATGGCACGTTGACATACATCCATGGTCAGGTATTTATTCTTAACTTTATTTACATTTGGTTCAAAATTCATTCAAACATTATCACCTCTTGTTTCCTTGCTATACTTTTATCTTTGTTTGGCTAATTCCCTCTTTCAGTTACCCATTCTTGTAAAATGTCCCTCGGTTTATCACTCACTGGAAGACACAGAGGTGACCTCATCACCTGCTTGGCAGTCTATGAACTAGAAAACAGGTGTGCAGTTAGTTGTCAATCACAGATTTTGGAAGAGGTGATCATGACATGTGCCTGTCACATACATAGTCCCTTGTGCACTGAAGAGCTAGCAGTGGAGTTTGGACTTCATGTGAGTACAGTTACTATACCGTGGAAACTACAATTTGAACTGTGTGGCTGAAAGACTGGTGAGAACCATGGTAGCTGACGTCAGTGTGTGTCAAAGCAAGAAAAGCCTACATATCCTTCCAGGCTTCTTTCTATTCAACTGTATGCATAATTTTTAAAAACTGGATAATTCTTGTGGCGTATATAATAAACTGGCTCATCATCACTCATCCCAATGACCTACTATTGGCTTCTTTTTTGCAGGCAAGCTGAAGTCTACATTCTCCGATTCCCGTCTAGAGCTCTGCATGTGACGTAAAGTAGTAAGATTTGTTCTAAATAGGTTCAGGGTGTGGGGCGCCTGGGTGGCTCAGTGGGTGAAAGCCTCTACCTACCTACAGCTCAGGTCATGATCTCAGGGTCCTGGGATGGAGCCCCACACCGGGCTCTCTGCTCAGCGGGGAGCCTGCTTCCCCCCCTCTCTCTGCCTGCTTCTCTGCCTACTTGGGATCTGTGTGTGTGTGTGTGTGTGTGTGTGTGTGTCAAATAAATAAATAAATAAATAAAATCTTTAAAAAAAATAAATAGGTTCAGGGTGTGATGCTTGTTTTTCCTGGCTATCTTTTTCTCAGTCTTCCTGAAAGTTCCTTAAGGCTATGAAGCTATAGTAGTTAAGACAGGGTGGTATTAGTGAAAGGACAGACGAATAGATCAATGGGATAGAATGGAGACCCACATATGTATAGTCAACTGATCTTTGCCGAAGGAGCAAAGACAATCATTTCAACAAATGGTGCTGGAACATTCACATGCAACAAAAAACAAACAAAAAACCAAATCTAGACACAGACCTTACATACTTCACAAAAATTAACTTGAAATGGATCATAGACCCAAGTGTAAAACACAAAATCATAAAACATCTAGAAGATAACATAGGAGAAGATCTAGATGACCTTGGATACGACTTTTTAGATAAAACACCAAAGACACAATCCATGAAAGTAATAGCTAATAAGCTGAACTTCACCAAAATTAAAATCTTTTGTTCTGTGAAAGGCAATGTCAAGAAAATGAGAAGACAAGCCACAGACTGGGAGAAAATATTTGCAAAAGATGTATTGGATGGGGGCACCTGGGTGGCTCAGTGGGTTGAAGCCTCTGCCTTCGGCTCAGGTCATGATCTCAGGGTCCTGGGATCGAGCCCTGCATCAGGCTCCCTGCTCAGCGGGGAGCCTGCTCCCCCCTCTCTCTGCCTGCCTCTCGGCCTACTTGTGATCTCTCTCTGTGTCAAATAAATAAATAAAATCTTACAAAAAAAAAAAAAGATGTATTGGATGAAGCACTGCTATCCAACGTTATACAAAAAATTCTGCCCTATAGAGAAACTGTTTAACCAGAGCTTAACAGCTAGGGCTTCATCAGAGCCTAACTGACCTGGAAGAAGGTAAATATCCAAGCCTAGCCCATGCTAGCCATCCTGTCCCACCTACAGGGAGAAGAATGAGGAGAACTGTGAAGTTCAGTCTAGAGGCACGGACTCACTAAGAGTCCAGGACCTGACCACAGGACTATAGCATGCTTCCCCTTCCTCCACACCTTACCACTACATTACTAAAAGCCTATTTATAGGAATTCCTTTTACCAAGAGTATGCCTGCCTATCAAGAAAAATTATAAGACGGGGCACCTGGGTGGCTCAGTCGTTAAGCAGCTGCCTTCGGCTCAGGTCATGATCCCGGAGTCCTGGGATCGAGCCCCGCATCGGGCTCCCTGCTCTGTGGGAAGCCTGCTTCTCCCATTACCATTCCCTCTGCTTGTGTTCCCTCTCTCGCTGTGTTTCTCTCTGTCAAATAAATAAAATCTTTAAAAAAAAAAAAAAAAGAAAAATTATAAGACATACTAAAAGGCAAACAACACTATTTGAAGAGACAGAGCAAGCACCAGAACCAGACATAGCAGGGATATTGGAATTATCTATAAAGGAATTTAAAACAACTATGATTAATGTGCTAAGGGCTATAATGGGTAGACAGCATGCAAGAATAGATGAGCAATGTAAGCAGAGAGATGGAAACCCTAAGAAAAAAACAAAGGTGGGGCACCTGGGTGGCTCAGTGGGTTAAGCCTCTGCCTTCGGCTCCTGTCATGAACTCAGGGTCCTGGGATCGAGCCCTGCATCGGCTTCTCTGCTCAGCTCAGCAGGGAAGCCTGCCTCACTGCCTACTTGTGATTTCTCTCTGTCAAATAAATAAATAAAATCTTTAAAAAAAATACTAGAGATCAAAAATACTGTAACAAAAATGGAGAATGTCTTTGATGGACTTCTTATTGCTACTTTGTCCACTTAGACATTGCTAATTGCTACTTAGATTTCATTTAATAAGCCAATACTTATGTAACCTTTTTGCAGAATTAATTTCTAATGTAATATTCAATGATCTTATTTTATTTTCAAAAAGATTTAATTTAGGGGTGCCTGGGTGGCTCAGTGGGTTAAAGCCTCTGCGTTCGGCTCAGGTCATGATCTCAGGGTCCTGGGATCGAGCCCTACATCTCTCTCTACCTGCCTCTCAGCCTACTTGTGATCTCTATGTCAAATAAATAAATAAAATCTTAAAAAAAAATTTATTTGAGAGCGAGTGAGAGGACAAGCAGGGGGAGGGGCAGAGGGAGAAGAAGACTCCCCCCTGAGCTGGGAGCTGGACATGGGGCTAGATCCCAGTACCCCGAGATCATGACCTGAGCCAAAGGCAGAGGCTTAATCCATTGAGCCACCGAGGCGCCCCTAATCAATGATTTTAAAAGATAACACTAAATAAGAGCTGTGAAAGTGTTCACATTGCTATGTACCAGACACTGGACCAGAACTTGATATTCAGATAATAAAAGCTTAAATTTACAAAACACTTGCTACTGGTAGGAATTGAAAATGTTTTACTTAGTATCAAATTTTTATTTCTCATCAATTACACTATGGGGTAAACATCTTAATTTCACTGTATTTTGTCACTGTGGTTATAAAAAACACGAAATAGAATTAGAATTATAACTGAGTATTTGCAGCAGCTACTTGAGCCCATTTTTCACTGCTTTGGCATTTATCAGATCGACAAATAGCCAGTCCTTCGATAGCCCTAGTCATAATTTTTCAGGTAAGTAATAACTGTTAATTAATTCTGTTTCCTTACCAATGATACTACCGAAAAGAAAGCCAATTAGTAACTACGTTAAATGATCTGCTACATTTCTCTCCAGTCTTCAATAGCCTTGAAGTTCATGTACACAGTCCCACATCTGGAACAGCAGTGTGAGGAGCTCCCGTGAAACAAGCCTTATTGGTGACAATTATTTTTCTAAAAAAACAACCATTTAAAAATCTCTGGAAATTGACCTAGGGTGGACCTAAGATTGAAGACATATTTATTCAAAAAAATCTACTAAAACTTGGTAAGAACACCCGCAGCCTCTAGCATTTGAACCCATGTGGCATTGAACCACTACCCACCCCGTTGCTCCCCACCCCAGCTCAGCATGATGGCAAATCCACTTCAGGTGGGTACAGCCAAGAATGTAGCCGTTGAGGGCTACAGTATCCTCCTGGGTGAGGCATGCCACCAGAATTTCCCATTTCTCCCAGCCATGAGTTGTGAAGGCTAAATTCCAAGCAAGTGAGGTCAAGAGGTGAGGGGTTACCTTTTTTCACTTGTCAAAGGATTGAACAAACCTTCTAGAATCTCTAAAAGGAAAAAAGAGTTTTATTAGAGCCCAAGTTAGGACAGCTGCCCAGGAAACACTTCACAGAAAAAAAAAAGTGTGCTGGGGCACGTGACTGGCTCAGTCAGTGGAGTGTGCAACTCTTGATCATCCGGGTTGTGGATTCGAGCCCCATGCTGGGTGTAGAAATTACTTAAAATCTTTAAAAAAAAAAAAAAGTGTTCTTGAACAATTTTCACAGGGTTATACACTTCTTCATATCTTATAAAAGCTGAAAAGATGATAGATTACCATATGGTCAGGAATCACAAGTTTTATCATAAAGGAATGCAGGGACTAGTAACATTGATCAATAGATATCTCAAGGACAAGATGGTTTTCCCTTAAGCTACTCATTCACAAAGCAGATGTAAGCATATGTACTGGGCGATGATTTAGGACTTGGTTTGAACAAAGTTTATGTACAGTCATGTTGACTTAGAAAGAAATCTGAAATGGTTTCCCGTGCCTACTAGGCCTTTAAAGAGTTTTTCTCTCATCACAACCAGCCCCACTATTAAGAGGACAGACTATCTCATGTAATTTGTAGGGTCATTCTTATCCCAGCTAATTTATAGGGTGAAGGTTCCAAATTGGGAGAGCCATGGCAAGACCAGAGAGGCTATCATCTCTACCCAGAAGCCTGCTCCTAACGTAGGAGGGCCACTTAGACACATAACTCTGCCTCTATTCCCAGCTCCAGAGCTGTGGCTCAGTGGGTTAAGCCTCTGCCTTCGGCTTAGATCACGATCTCAGGGTCCTGGGATCCTGCCCCACATGCATAGGGCTCTCTGCTCAGCAGGGAGCCTGCTTCCACTTCTCTCTCTGCCTGCCTACTTGTGATTTCTATCAAATAAATAAGTAAAATCTTTAAAAATAAAACATAAAATAAATAAATAAAATAAAACAGAGCTCCAGAGCTATCTCCAAAAGAATTACCTTCATTTGAAACAGAGTGTAGGGAAGTTCAAGCTTACGGGGACTCAAAACAACAAAGACTTTGGTGGAAAGCAATTACGAAGAAGCTGGTAACTTCATAGAAGATACAAGCTAAATGATAGCCCACATGGTTTACCAAAGGCAAGCAGGGAAAGAGACAGCAAAGAAGAGACCTCTTGTTATTAGAACAAATTGCAATCATTGCCCCCCTTCCAAAGTAGACAGGATTTAATTGAATCAGATTATGGAGCAATTTATGCCCCGGGGGACTGAGTTTCAGAGCTGAGTAAGATCAAGGAAAGAGACAGTGAGGAGCCCTGGTAAAACCACTGTCACCCCAGGGTGACTGAGTACATGCTCAAGGGAGGAACCAACATCAGAGGCTCCATAATGTGGAGGAAACAGATATCACTAAAATAGTCTGACCAAAACTAAGGAAATAAATAAGCCAACTATAATAAAAAGCTCCAGGGGATGGGAGGGAGACCAATATCCACAGTTACTATAAACACAGAACATCAATAGAGATAAAAATGGTACAGGCACACACACACATACACAGAAATGGAAATTCAGAAAAGCTCAAAAATAGATTTGAACTGACAGAATTAGCAAACCTGAAGATAGATTGAGATTATGCAATTCAAAGAACAGAGAAAAAAATGATGAAAATTGAACAGAGCCTCAGAGAAATGTGTCACCATTAAACACAGCAACATACGTATAATAGGAATATAAGAAGTTGCAAATTTGATTTAAAGAAAAATCTTAATGTGTATAACCCAGAAGCTCAACAAATTCCAAGTTGGATACATATCAGTCTACTTCAAACACATAGTAAAAATGCTGTTATCGGGGTGACAGGGCAGCTCAGTCGGCTGAGCATCCCAACTCTTGATTTCAGCCCAGGTCATGATCTCAGGGTCCTGAGGTCAAGCCCTGCACTGGGCTCTGTGCTCAGCAGAGAGTCTGAATGAGATCTTCTCTCTCCCCTTCTCTTGGCCCCTCTTCCTCTGCTCTCTAAAAAAAATATTTTTTTAAAATACTATCTCAATAACATCAAATACAATCAAAATTAAAAGCATTTGTGCTTCAAAGGACACTATCAAGGAAGTGAAGCAAACCCAAAGAATGGAAGGAAATATTTCCAAATCATATATCTTATGAGCGACTTATATCTAGAATATATAAAGATCTTTACAATTCAATAGTAAAAAAGTAAAAAAATAGTAAAAACAATTTTTTTTAAAAATGGGCAAAGAATTTGAATGAACATTACTTCAAAGAAAATACACAAATAAATGCACATAAAAAGATGCTCAGCATCATGAGCCACAATGGAAATGTGGATTAAAACCACATTAATATACCACTCACATCCACTAGGATGGCTACGATCAAGAAGCAAGGTTATAAGCGAGGATTGACAAGGACAGGGAGAAACTGGAAACCTCATACATTGCTGCACTGATTGTTAAACGGTACAGCCATTTTGAAAACTAGTCTGGCAGTTCCTCAGTAACCACAGCTATCATATCACCCCAAAATTCTACTCAGACATATATTCAAGAAAAATGAAAACCTATAGCCACCCAAAACTTTATGCACAAGTGTTCATAGCAGCATTTGTTCATAATAGCCAAAAAGTGGAAACCCAAACATCCACCAGCTGATGAGTGGATAAAGAAAATATGGTACATTCGTACAATGGAATATTACTTGGTGATAAAAAAGATACATACAACAACATGAATGAACTTTGAAAACGTTATGCTAAATGAAAGAAGCCAGTCACAAAAGACCATATATCATGATTCCATCTATATGAAATGTCCAGAATAAGCAAATATAGAAACAGAAAATATATTAGTAAGAGTTGCCTAAGGATAGAGTGGTTAGGGATGACAGCCAAAAGGTATGGGTTTCTTCTTTCTTTTAGATTTTATTTATTTGACAGAGACACCACAAGACAGGGAACACAGCAGGCGGAGTGGGAGGAGGAGAAGCAGTCTTCCTGCTGAGCAGGGAGCCCGATGTAGGGCTCAATCCCAGGACCCTGGGATCATGACCTGAGCCGAAGATAGATGCTTAATGACCGAGCCACCCAGGTGCCCCAAGTATGGGGTTTCTTTCTGGGGTGATAAAAATGTTCTAAAATTAATCATGGTGATAACTGCACAACTCAATATACTAAAAACTGTCAAACTGTACACTTTAAATGGGTGAATTGAATGGTATAGAAATTACATCTCATTAAAGCTATAACAAAAAAGATATATATATAAATAAAAGACAACTTAAAATTCTAAAAAGTTTTATTATAGAAACAAAACAAGGAGTGTAATTAGCATGAAATAATTTCATTCTTGATAAAAGTACATTTAATGTTACAAAATCTTAAGAAAACTAGTTTATAACCCAACTCTTTTAAAGGATTTATATTTATTGAAATTAACTCTTATTCTTTTGCAAAGATGTAACTTTAGTACAGGTGGAACACATTTAATCTGTTATACACTGTTACAGATATGATTCAGAAGTCAACATACATAAAAGCAGCTATATTCATTTTTGCTAAATAGCTATACAAAGCTATTAACTTAAAATATAAAAAGCTGTTCACGATATTTCAAACTAGAAGTTTGGAATGCATGTTTATATCTAATACCATTAATACACTAACTATTGTGGCCAGATGTTCAGTGTATCTCTCATAGAACTGCACATAAGATTATAGAAGTCAAGTAAAATGTTGCAAATTTTAAGGGACATAAGCAAATAATCAAAGATGACTTTATAGTAAATTTGGCAAATCTGGTGTTTATATTACCCTTTTTATTACAGAAAACAAGTAAGTTTAATGTTTAGAAACCTTAACGGATAGAAAATAGTTGAGTCAAATATATTCTCTACAAGTTTCACATCTAATTTTATTTAAAGTGTTAACTCTAAACATTCAAAAAGTTAATATGAGCTATTATTTTAATAAGAAATTGTC
>CM053606.1:128193299-128222538 GCA_028646535.1 Procyon lotor | reverse complement strand
AGGGCTGCAACAGTGAGGCTACTGGCGGTTTAGGTTAATGTCCTGAAAAAACATGCTGTTTATGTACACAAAAAGTAATGAAGAAAAAAGTGAGTTCTGAAGTACAATGCATACTCCCTAGGCTGTAAAACCTTACTAGTCTAACAAAAAGCACCAAGTTATAAGCGCCAAAGTTGGAAAAAAATATAAACCAGCACAGAGCCAATATCATACACCTTATCGATTAAGTTTCATTTGTTGGACTGTCTGGCATTTGGGAAGCTAAATAAATTTAGCAGGCTAGAAATCCCATCGGTACACTTACCAAAAATTTGCTTATTAATGAATTAACATTAATACTGAAAACAGCATAGTGAGGAGTCTTCCTCTGTGCTTAATGAGGAAAGATACCAAAATCTTCTTATGGAAAGGAAAAAAGTTTGCAATATTTTTTGAAAAATAAAAAGTAAACAGAAGTTAAGGCACTTATTTCAATGGTTTTGCAACACCAAGGGCAAAGTATGTTTTGTATTTCTTTGAGAAATTCCTTCCATCCTAAAACCATATCTTTGCTCCTTTCATAGATTTTTATTGTCAATTCTAACAATTATAAGTTATTTAAATGGAATTACTTACAGAATTTTTAATCATTTGTTACTCTACAAATAAGCAAGAAAATTAAATGTTCCTCACTCAAAGTTTTCTATTACTACTGTTTTAACTACAGTTAAAATAGAGGCAAGTAAGCTAATCGCTCATATCCAATATTACTACTTCTGTAATAAAGCTTACATTCTCCTTTTCAACTGACACTGACTGAAAAATTTATCATTTAAAGAATTAAAAGTTTCTCCAAATCTATTTAATAAGTTGACAGAAGCAAAAGCAACTTACTAATACATATATGTCAAAAGCCAAAAGCCAAAAACACACATCAAAACTAATTCAGCATATGTGATAATATAAATCAATAAAAAGTCAATTAAATATTTCATGCTACACAGATTATTCTATTTTCCTTTCAAAATATGCAAGCTGACTTTGAAATTGCATTGTTTTACATGCTCTGATCACAAGGACTACCAGGTGACTATTTGGTGTATACTAAGGTAACCACAGTAATATATATTTTTAAATATTTTATTTATTTATTTGAGAGAGAGAAAGCACAAGCAGGGGGAGAGGCAGAGGGAAAGGGAGAAGCAGACTCCCCGCTGAGCAAGGAGCCCAACGCAGGGCTTGATCCCAGGACTCTGGGATCACAACCTGAGCTGAAGGCAGATGTTTAACCACCCAGGTACTCCCACAGTAATATTTTTGTAAGGCTTGAAGCTAAATACTAGTGACTCACTATTAAGATGTATAGAGAACCTGAAATGCTGTGTCTTTAACTATGTTAATATAATTGTTAAAAACTATATAAAAAGCATGAAATGAGAACCAATAAAACTAGTGCACCAGATATGACACTGCCATCAATTATTCTGAAGCTCCAAAAAAGCAAAACATCCTAGAGCTAGTCTAAGAATGCAAGAGCTTTTGTACTTAAAAAAAACCACAACAAATATATATATATATAAAAATATAAAAAACTGAAAATAAAGTTAATGAAAAGATGCTCCCTTCTAATGTAGTAATTCAGAGTACTGAAATTGTACTTTTTACAGCACTCTAACAAGTGAAAATTTAAAAAATCTGTTCACTAAACATGTGTAAGGTAAAACTAAACGTGCATCCTGTCTTATTAAAATGATACATCTATCTCATATCTCTTTATACAGCCCAACTAATCATTTAAGAATTTCTTTTAATAAATGATCAAAAATATGAAAACACTTAACCTAAAGGAACATAGCATTTAGGTTGTGAATCTGCATTGTGAATTTTATAATAATTGTCATTTTCTTCTTAATATTGAAGACTGTACCATAGTTTCATAAATAATAGTATTTGTGTTTTTATAATAAACATACCTGTATACAGAATTATTTTTAATAGCATCTGCCCCTATCTCCAGAAATTATTCATTTTAGTGTTATGTCATTTTAGTCATTAATATCAGAATAATCTTATTCTGATAAAGATTTTTCACTTAATACTTCAGTAGAAAATATGTGAATAGACTGTATACCCCATTCCATATCTTTTAAAAACCTGAACAACATTCTTTTAAATACCTGTTTTAAAAAATATTTAGGCAATAAAAATGACTATTTTATCATGATTAAACTGGTATTAAATTTACAGGCATAAGTGAAAAAAGTTAACCACTTAATAGTTGTAAAATAATAAAATGCAACAACATGTACTGTATTTTACTAAGAAAGTGCACAGTTATAAGCAGCAGATGATGAGAGCAGTATCATGGAAAATCTGGATATATCTTTATGTATATCCTTCAAAATCACATTCCTTTACACAATTTACAAATTTTAATTTAAATGTCATATATTTTCAGCTAACATTTAAATTAGTTTTTACTGTACTATTTCAATTCTATTATAAACCATGAAATACCTTCAGAAACTGTCGTGAGGATAAGAAGAGTTCCCTTCTTTTTAGTCTATAATTATATGACATTAAATGACATATTTATTAAATGTTATGTTTGAGAAATATAAATATGTTCACCTTGAACACATTCAAATTCAAGACCTATGTTATGACAGAACGAAGATTTATGAAGACAATTTTATAATAGTTGAGAAGATACTCTATAAAGACCATGTAATGATAAGAAAAAAACCTGACCAGAATATTACAGAGTGGCAGATCTGACATTTTACCAAAGGACAATAATATTTGATATTTTATTCCCTGCAGAACTTTGAATCCAGTTAACAGCAGGAGAGAAAAAGCAGCAGCAACATTTCAAATGTCCACACTCTGATTTCTGAAAGACACCATGTAGGTAAGAAGAAAATCACATTTTACTTCAAGTGATGTAAGTCTTTGAAATGAAGGCTCTGCTATCTTTCAAGACTGAAAGGATATCACAGTGTTGATTTTATATACAAAGTAGGATCTGTTCCAGTATACTCTAGTGAAATAATTCACATATGGAGAATAGTTAATTTTGACCTCATGACAAAATCGCCCATATTTCGAGTAGGTTAACTTGTCGCCTTCTTTGCAAACCACCTATCAAAAGATATGAAACACAGCATTAAAAAGGCTATGAAGTTTATAGGAGAAATACAATCAATGTACAAGTGACTATTTATATAAAAAATACATTATTGCTACACATGGACTATCTCACATTGTTTAGCAAATCTAGAACCCTCTTTATAAGAGAGTCACCATTTCCATTAAACTCTTCAGCTTCCCCTTGAGATTGAGACTAGTATAAAATATTTCTGGTTTTCTTTTTTTACAGATTTTATTTATTTATTTGACAGAGAGAGACAGAGCAAGCGAGGGAACACAAGTAGGGGGAGTGGGAGAGAGAGAAGCAGGCTTTCTGCCAAGCAGGGAGCCCTATGTGGGGCTCAATCCCAGGACCCTGGGATCATGACCTGAGCCAAAGGCAGACACCTAACGAGTGAGCCACCCAGGCACTCCATTTCTGATTTTCAAAAAGATTTTAAAATCCTCAAATATAGAAGACTGTCTCCCTAGTTAATTATCATTCCTCTGACTTATCGTGGAGCCTACTAAGACTGAGAAATGGACATATTCTTAATATATATTCAAACTCTTCTCCTTATGTAGAAATGACTCACAATTATCCAGTTAGCAAGTTTTTGTGACTGTCCAGTGCAAACCTTTACATTCTCACCTTAATGATGTTCACTAAGATAGCTTAACTGGCTTGAAGAGTTTTCTACACTAAAACATTAAATATTCTTCTAATGCTTAGGAAAGATGTCAGAGAACCAACTTTTAGAGTGAAAGGATGGAGTAGTTTTAATTCCATGCCTGGTATTACATGAAAGAAGAAATAATTTGATCTGTAAAACGGAGCAGAAAGATAGCCAAGATCAGAATTAAAAGGCTCCAGATAGCAAGTAGCAACACAGCAGTAATTACTGAATACCTGGTGTTTAATAAAATTCCATTTTGTTATCAATTAAGCCAAAGATCAGAGATATCAAGTACCAACAGAGAAAATTCAAAATACATGCAGAACACAGAATATGTTTATATTACAGGTTTAAGGGGTCATGAAGAAAGACAAAAGTAGAAATCATAAAAACTAATTGCCCACCTCCAAACTGGTCTGGGATAGTAAGAGAAAGAACTTATTATTTAGGAAGAGACAGAAAAAATCTTGGCTGCAACCCGTATAGGACATGCATGTCAATACAATATGGCCAACTGAAATTCTTCTAAGGTCCCTCAACCCCAACTTTCCCAGGAGTAAAGACACCCATTCTGGACAACACTAATTACCAGATAGACAAACTCCCCTGTCTTTCTTTTAGTTGTCAGATATATAATGTATACTCTGCAGGCTGAGAAGTAAGAAAGCTTGGTAAAACAACCAAAATCAATGAAAAATTAAAATACAGCTACAGCTAAATCCTAAAAACCAAGGTAGTTCTGAATACGCTTAATTTTGTGATAATTTAGTAAGCAATTTTTCTAGCTATGAATCAAATTATCAGAAAATTCTCAACATAATAATGTAACAACGCAACCAGCTGCTCTTTAGATTATAAATTAAAATAAGATCATCACTCAAATCAAATTATGCCATCTTTTTTCTTTTTTTAAGATTTTATTTATTTATTTATTTATTTATTTATTTATTTATTTATTTATTTGACAGCTAGAGAGAGAGAGAGAGAGAGAAAGGGAACACAATCAGGGGAGTGAAAGAAGGAGAAGCAGGCTTCCCGCTGAGCAGAGAGCCCAATGTAGGGCTTGATCCCAGGACCCTAGGATCATGACCTGAGCCAAAGGCAGATGTTTAACGACTGAGCCACTCAGGTGCCTCAAATTATGCCATCTTTTGTACATAAATGTGGAACATGAACAAAGACAGGCAATGAATAAGGAGCCCAGGTATTGGTAAAATTATCTTTTTTCTGCAAAAATGCCCAAATTTTCTTTTGTACATTGAAAAAGATGGGGTGCCTGGGTGGCTCAATCGTTAGGCATCTGCCTTTGGCTCAGGTCATGATCCCACTGTGCTAGGATGGAGTTCCACATGGAGCTCCCTGCTCAGAGGGTAGTTGGCTTCCCTTTGCCTCTCCCCCTGCTTCTACACACTCTCTCTCTCCCAAAAATAAAATGTTTTTTTATAAAGATTTTATTTATTTATCTGACACAGAGAGAGTGAGATCACAAGTAAGCAGAGAGGCAGGCAGAGACAGAGGGGGAAGCAGGCTCCCTGCCGAGCAGAGAGCCCAATGTGGGGCTTGATCCCAGGACCCTGAGATCATGACCTGAGCCGAAGGCAGTGGCTTTAACCCACTGAGCCACCGAGGTGCTCCACAAAAATAAAATCTTAAAAAAAAATACTTCAAAGCACTTTTAATGCATTCCCCCACTGTTAAAGAACTTGTAATTATATTCTTAGTTGAGTTCTAGAAATAAAGTTTAATGAGTAAAAGTTTTAAAAAATCATTTTTCTCAAAAACATTTACCTTCTCAAATGGTTACTTACGTGGCCATTTGCAATGTCTAATAAATCTTTAACCCTACAGCCTCTCACAGTTCCCACCTCATTGCAGATAGCATCCTCTACAATTAGGTAATTAGCCTTGTAAGATGTCAGTATTTTATAAATATCCTCAGCAGATCGCTTTGAATAGATTTGATAGATCTGAAAGAATATAATTAAAACAGTAATTTTAAAACATTTAAAACTTGTTATTTGAAACTATACATTGAGCATCTATTATGATTTAGTATTTAGCACTATCTGTGGGAAATAATGATATTCACTAAGACTTGATTCCTGCCCTTTAAGAAGCTTATGGTCATAATTCATTCATTGTCCACTGTACATCCTCTTTGGAGAAATGTCATTCAAAGTCCTTTGTTGAGATATAACTGACATATAACATTTTGGAAGTTTAAGGTGTACAATGTATTGCTTTGACACACTTAAATGTTGCAAAATGATTACCACCGTAACATTAGGGGGCACCTCCATTGTGTCACATAATTAACATTTCTTTTTTTTTTTTTTTGATGAAAACAAATATTTAAGATTTACTCTCTTAGCAACTTTCAAGTATGTAACACAGTACTGTTAACTATAATCATGATACTGTACATAATCCCCAGAACTTATACACTTGAAGTCTATACACTTTGATCAATATCTCCCCATTCCCCTACCCTCTAGCCCTTGGTAACCACCATTCTATTCTCTGTTTCTATGAGTTTGGGTTCTTCATATCTTCTTTATATCTTCCATATATAAGGGATATCATACAGTTATTTGTCTTTATCTGACTTCTTTCACTTAGCATAATGCCTTCAAGATTCATCCACATTGTTGCAAATGTGCTTTGCTCATTTCCTAGTTGGCTTGTCTTTTCATTATTCAGTTATAATAATTGCTAAAAGTTTTATTACCATGTACAGAGTATTTTATACTCATATACATGAGATAAAATCAGCAAGGTTAAACATAATTTGACCACTGAATACAGAATGAACAGGAATGCTTAAAATACTTAAAATTCCTGAATTAACAGGAATGCTTAAAACTCATGTCTTGGGGCACCTGGGTGGCTCAGTCAGTGTCTGCCTTTGGCTCTGGTCATGATCCCAGAGTCCTGGGATCTAGTCCCATATCTGGCTCTCTGTTCAGCAGGGAGCCTGCTACTCCCTCTCCCTCTGCTGCTCCCTGCTTGTACTCTGTCAAATAAATAAACAAAATCTTTATTAAAAATGAATAAATAATCGGTGTGCCTGGGTGGCTCAGTTGGTTAAGTGTCTGCTTTCGGCTCAGGTGGTGATCCCAGCATCCTGGGATTGGGCCCTGCATGGGTTCCCTGCTCCTCGGGGAGCCTGCTTCTCCCTTCTGCCTGCCATTCCCCTTGCTTGTGCACTCTCTGTCACATATACAAATAAAATCTAAAATAAAAAATTAAATAATAAAATAAAATAAAACTCATGTCTTGGTTCCCTGGCATTTTTCATTGCAATTCTCCTGACCTTGTAAGACAGTAAGTTCTGGATCTTATTAAATAATAAGGTTTTTCAGTTTTTCTGAAATGCTAACATTGGACTAGCTCTTGCTACCCTTCAGAAAATAATAAAATTACAAACGTTAAGCCCAAAGGACCACATACCATATGCCCTAAAAATACCGAGATTTGAAATCTAGACTGGACAACATCCCAGCCTATTTGATACTCAGCAGCCGCCTACTCCATGTTATGGTTGCTGTCCATCTGGCACTATGTGGTCTAATGTCCACCAATATGAAAGAGATACTCACGTGAATATTCTTTGATACACAGAAGGTTAATAAACCAAGAGGAAGTTTCTTCCTCATTTTACTTTTGTAAACATTTTAATGGAAATAGTTCTATCCAGTCTCTATTTATTGTTTTTTATTTATTTTTAAATTTTGAGAAACTGTAACATACTCATGGGATATTGGAAAAAAAAACACCTCTCTGCAATGGCAATATTACTGCTGGATAGGGTTTCTCAATCTCAGCACTACTGACATTATGTGATAGATAATTCTTTGTTGGGACAGAGGAAGACAGTTGTGTGTACTGCTGGATGTTCAGCAGTATCCTTGATCCTCACCCACGACATGCCTCTAGAATTCCTTCTATACCTGTGACAATCAAAATGTCTCCAGATATTGCCAAATGTCCCCCAGAGGCATAACAGTCCCAGGTTTGAGAATCACTGGCCTAGTAGATTATACAAAGATGAGTCATATGTCATGAATTATAGATAGTATCTAATTCAAATTATATGGTCTTATTTATGGAGTTTGATTTGAATTTTAATTTAACAACAAATTTATTCAGCACTTGCTATGTATTAGACACCACAGAGAAACACAAAGACTTAAAAAACAAAACAAAACATGGTTCCTATCCTCACAGTCAAGTCACATAAAACATAAAACTCTAAAATGTTTAAATTTAATTAAAACCCAATTAAAAGCTTGGCCTAATTATAAGTGATTCTGAAATTCTTTATTAGGAAAAGACTAATCATAAGACAACAAAGAAATCCACAAGAGATAAAGTTCAGGAATATGCTATATACATTCTAAGTGACTCTACCCTTTCAAAGTACAGCAAATACTAGTCAAAGGCAGTTGTCTCTCAGGTAGATCTCTTCATCTCTGACCTCTCCCTGCTTCAATCTGTTTTCTGCTCTGACCATAATTAACAATCTAAAACAGATCTAAGCATTCCATTCCCAGGCTTATTAAAGGTCTCTGATAACTCCCAAATGCCTCAAGGGTGAGTCTAAATTCTTCAGCATGACAGTATAGGTCCTTCAGAATTTGGCCTCATTTTATTTTCTAGTTTCATGGCTATACAATTTCATAGCTCATGTTACTTTTTCAGCCTGGAATCATATGCAATCTTTTTCCAAACAAGTTTCTACTAGTCCTTCAAAGCCCAGATCAATGGAATACCCCTTATGAAGACTTGGATTTTTGTAGGCAGAATTGATTGTTCCTGCGTTTTGAACTTTTCTTTGTATTTTCTGTTTCTATGTGTGTTATGTGTGTGTGTGTATGTACAATATTTAGTAGTATTTAAATATTTAAATAATATTTAAGGTTTATTATGTTTTAGCTATGGTGTATTATCTCTCATTCTCACAACTAGGAGGTAAGCACTTCCTAGATTCAGATTCAGAAACTTCTCAAAATTAAAGAAATCAGGGGTGCCTGGGTGGCTCAGTCACTGAGTGTCTGCCATCAGCTCAGGTCCCATTTATACTCATTTATACATGAGATAAAGTCAGCAAGGTTAAACATAATTTGACCAGGGTCCTGGTATTGAGCCCCACATTGGGTTCCCTGCTCGATAGGAAGCCTGCTTCTCCCTCTCCCACTCCCTCTGCTTGTGTTCCCTCTCTCGCTGTGTCTCTGTCAAATAAATAAATAAAATCTAAAAAAAAAAAAAAAAATCAAAGAAGATATGGATAAAAGGAAAGATATTCTATGCTCATGGATTAAAAGAATTAATATTGTTTAAATGTCCATACTACTTAAAGCAATCTACAGATTCAACGCAATCCCTATCAAAATTCCAATGATATTTTTTCACAACGAACAATCCTAATGTTGTATGGAACCACAAAAGACCCCGAATAGAGAGCAATCTTGAGAAAGAACAAAGCTGGAGGAATCATGCTCTCTAACTGCACACTATATTACAAAGCTGTAGTAATCCAAACAGTATGGTTTCAGGATTAATAGACACAAAGATCAATGGAACAAAATAGAGAGCCCAGAAATAAACCCACACATACATGTATAGAAAATACATGGTAAATCAATTTACAACCGAGGAGTCAAAAAATACAATTGGAAAAGGACAATCTCTTCAATAAACAATGCTGGGAAAACTGCAGAGCCACATGCAAAAAGAATGAAACTGAACCATATATAATATACAAACATATTGTATATTGATCATACACAGTACACGAAAATTAACTCAAATGGATTAAAGACTTGAGTGTAAGACCTGAAACTATAAAATATCTACAAGCAAACATAGGTAGCAAGCTCTCTCTCTTTTTTTTTAAAGATTTATTTATTTGAGAGAGAAAGAGCAAAAGCAAGGGGAGGGGCAGAAGGAGAGGGAGAGAGGCTCCTCAAGCAGATTCCCCACTGAGCTCAGAGCCCAATACAGGGCTCAATCCCAAGACCCTGCGATCACAACCCCAGCCTAAATCAAGAGCGGGACGCTGAACTAACTGAGCCACCCAGGCTTACCCAGGTGGTAAGCTCTTTGACACTGTTCTTGGCGATGATTTTTTTGGATTTGACAGCAAAAGTAAAGGCAACAGAAGCAACAATAAACAAGTGGGACCACATCAAACTAAAAAGCTTATGCATAGCAAAGAAAAACATCAACAAAATGAAAGGCAACTTAATGAATGGGAGAGAATATTTGCTAATCATGTCTGTGATCAGAGGTTAATACCTAAGATATACAAAGAACTCATACAGCTCAATTAAATGAAGAAATACAATCTGTGGGGCACCTGGGTGGCTCAGTTGGTTGGGCATCTGCCTTCGGCTCAGATCATGACTCCAGCGTTCTGGGATTGAGCCCTGTGTCATACTTCTTCCTCCCCCTCTCCTCCTCCTCCATGTTCATGCCCCCCCCAAATAAATAAATAAAATCTTTAAAAATCTGATTAAAAAATAGGCAGAAGATCTAAGTAGACATTTTCCCAAAGAAGACATACGGATGGCAAACAGGTACATGAAAATAGGCTCAACATCATTTATCATCAGAGAGATACAAATCAAAACCATAATGAGATACTACCTCACATCTATTAGAATGGCAAGTATCAAGAAGGCAAGAAATAAGAAGTGTTGGCGAGGCTGTGGAGAAGAGGGAACCCTTGCACTGTAGGTGGAAAGGTAAAGTGGTGTAGCCACTATGGAAAACAGTATGAAGTTTCCTCAAAAAAATTAAAATACAACTGCCATATCATCCAACAATTGCACTTCTGGGTATTTATCCAAAGGAAATGAAAACATTAATCCAAAAAGATACATGCACACCCACGTTCACTACAGCATTATTCACAACAGCCAAGATATAGAAACAACCTAAATGTCCATCAATGAATGAATAAAGAAAATGTGGTATATATGTGTGTGTGTATTTATAAATAGGAAATTTTTCAGCCACAAAAAAAGAATAAAATTTTGCCATTTACAACAATGCAGATGGACCTTGAGGGTATCATGCTAAGTGAAATAAGTCAAACAGAGAAAGACAAATACTCTATGATCTCACTTATATGTGGAATCTAAAAACAAAAACATCCAAGCTCACAGATACAGAGAACAGATTGGTAGTTGCAGAGCTAAGGGGTGGAGGCGGGTAAAATGGTAAAGGGGGCCTACAAACATCCAGTTACAAAAATAAATGTAGAGCATAGTGACTATATTTAATAACACTGTATTGCACATTTAAGAGTTGCTAAGAGAGTATATCTTAAAATTTCTCATTATAAGAAAAAAGTTTTTTATAACTATGTACAGTAACGGATGTTAACTGGACTTGTGGTAACCATTTTGTAATATATATAAATACCAAATCATTACATTGTACACATGAAACTAATATATTGTTACATGTCAATTATACCTCCATTTTTAAAAAATGCTATTATGGAAGTGGAAAAAAAAAAGAAACAAAAAAAGAAAAGAGGGGTCCTGGCTGGCTCAGTCAGTAGAGCACGTGATTCTTGATCTCGGGGTTGTAAATTTGAACCCCATGTTGGGTGTAGACGTTAGAAGTTCTCAATCACTAAATTGTACACTTGAAACTAGTATTACACTATGTGTTAATTAACTGGAATTTAAATAAAAACTTAAAAAAAAAAATCTTAAAAAAGAAACTTGTTTGAAGTCACAGAGCTAGTACATGGCAGAAGTAGCATTTTTAAGTCCAGGTATTCTACTCCCAGAGTCTGCATTCTTAGAGTCTAAATTCTATATTACTATACTACCTCCTTAGCTTAGAGCATGATTAAAAACCGTATGAAATTCTCTCCAAGTGAAAAACAGGATATTTGGAATTCAGGTTCAGTTAGTCACTGCTCTCAGATATGAAATTACCATTTCTATCCAGACTAAACATTCAAAATAATATATTCTCTGAACAGTAAACAATTAGACTATCATTCTAATGTTATACTAAGTTATTAGTAACAGCCCATACTGAAAAATAAACCACAGTGAGATAGAATTTTAGCTTGGAATTACAAAATGCATCAAGATAATTAACTGACAGCCTGACTTTCTTCAATAACTTGATTGCGAACAATGCTATTTTCCAAATAGACACGTCAGTTCCCTTGAAACTTTGTGGAAAATTAAACGCTTCTCCTAGAAACATCAATACTATTCATAAAATGAAGAAGTTAGTATTTTTTTTTTAAAGATTTTATTTGACAGAGAGAAACACAGCGAGAGAGGGAACACAAGCAGAGGGAATGGTAGCAGGAGAAGCAGGCTTCCTGCCGAGCAGGGAGCCCGATGTGGGGCTCGATCCCAGGACCCAGGGATCATGACCTGAGCCGAAGGCAGACGCTTAACAACTGAGCCACCCAGGCGCCCCAAGAAGTTAGTATTTTAATTTTGGTTCTCCTCTTGCTTAAACATACTACACAGTTTAGTTTTTAACAACTAAAGCTAATTAACTCTTTTTAAAATTGTTTGGATTTTCCTAGCTAGCCAGGAACATACACATCAACAGAGCTACACTAAAATAGAGAACAATGTTAAAAAGATCCAAACGTGTAATCTAAAATGCCTTACATTTTCATTTCTCTTAAGAAGATCATCATCATTGTAAAGAGGCAAGCTGGTCACCATCCATCCAGTGCATAATTTAATGGCGCCCATTAACTGTGGACTCCCTGCAAATACGGCTGCAACTGGAGCTTGCCTTCTGTAAAGAGAGACAGATTCACACACTGAAAAGGCAAGTATAGTATTTAGATCACTGATTTACAATGATATAGCAGGCTACTCAACAATGTATTATATACTTGAGTTTCAATGTCAGCTTTTACTTCATTTACAAATTCCTTAAAAAAAAAAAAAACGTGCACTTACTATGTGCCAGGAACTATTTTGAATGCTGAAAATACAGAAATTTTTTTTAAAGTGGGGATGTAGACACGGTCCCTGCTTTTGAGAGAGACTGCAAGGAGGACAATAAACATATAGGCCAGGTGGTAATAATACCACTAAAAAAATAATGCAGAGTATATATGGTGACAGGAATTTACTACCTTATATAGTGTGGTCAATTCAACAGTGATGTGAATTCTCAAATTTATCCTTCTGCAAATATTCACCACCACAGCCCAACTTCTTCCCAATCCATCCACTCTCCTGCTTCTTCCCTACCTTTACCATATACCTGTCTTCAGATAATACATGTAGTTCTTCCCCATTTTGAACCATGATCCAAAGTCCCAGACAGATGCCACTTATAAAACTGAAAGCAGATCCTGAAGGATTGCTCCAATGTCTTTACTTATTTAATCACTTCCTGTAGTCAACATTAAGCTACACATGCTAGGAACAACGCCAAGCTCTGGAAATAAAAGTTGGCACATAACCACTGTCGTGAGGGTGCACCCAGCAATGGGGAAACAAAGATGAAACAGGATAATTACACCATGGTATATATGTCCGATTGCCTAATGCACAATGTTCAATGTTCAGGACTCTGTGCTGGTTTTGAAAATATTGTGATAAATCACACATCCAGATTGAACTTCCTCTTCTGTTAGTAACAATGCAAAGCTATACAGTCAGTGTTCCACAATGGTAAATAGAATTCACAAAAAATATTAATGGGCAATAGTTAAGGGTGATCAAAAGAAAACAATTTTTAGACATATGAAGGATGTATTTACAGTAACAAGACCTTATAATAAGACCAATTCTCATTTCTATAAAACTATTCCTCATTCTAGAAACATTTTTGTCTCCCCCCATATTTTCCTGGCTATTTTTGATAGTGTTTCATTCCTTTTTCATGTTTTAGTTTCTTCTTCTATGTCTTAAGTAATTTTTAATGTAGTGCATTTCATAGTGTCTATCCATGGGATAGACTAGTAGCAAACCGGCTGCAATGATTCTTCTCCCATACCTATGCTCTCAGAGCAAATGCTGATCTTGGTCATGTGACCTGCTTTGGCCAACAGAACAACATAAAGTGGCCAGAGACTTTAAAAACGCTTGACACTGGCATCTGTGCTCTCTTGCTGCTCTCCTGGCAACTAACTCTACAACCACTACCTTGTGAATGAGCCCCAGCTACCTGGCTGTATGATGAGAGGCCCTTGGCCAAGTCAACTCCATCCTCTCAGCTGATACCTTTAGACATCTGAGAGGCCATGCCAGGCTACCCGGTCCTAGATCAGCTGGCCCAGACCAGAAGAATCCTCCCCACTGCCCTGACTCAGCTGACTGTCAAAATGGTGCAAAATAACAAATGTTTATCATTTGTAGCCACTAAATTTTGTGGAAGTTTATTATGCATCAAAAACTGACATAAATAAGTTTTATTATCGGAAATTGCTAGAGGTCTGGGGCATCTAGCTGGTGCAGTTAGAAGAGCGTGCAACTCTTGATTTCAGGGTCTCACTGAGTGTAGAGATTACTCAAGTAAATACATAAACTAAAAAATTTTGCTAGAGGTCTAATTCTGCTGTTTATCTCAAACAACAGCTGATTCTTACTGTGTTAGACTGTTTCCTCATATGTTTTTGTAATTTTAGAGCTCATCATCATGAAGTCTTATTTGTGGAAACCTGTGTAACCTGGGTTGAAAACATTAACAGGCGCTCCAAAACAACCCAAGACCACTTTTTATGATAATTTCTTGACTGGGGGTTTCCTGGATTAAACAAATATAATTTCAAACTGCAAACCCATGTGAATTCAGATCCAGTGCGACAAATTCAGAGAAACTTTTTTTGACCAAAAGCTGAAGCCAAGGAAGACATGCCTTCTTATCATCTGCTTCTAGGACTCCTATTAATTTGTTAGTCTATCCTTTCACTGATACTGTAGTCCTCTGAGGGTCCCTTAGTTATGTGCATATGCTGGGAGAGGGAAAAGCATCCATTGGCCCAAGACCACATCTTTTGTCCTGTGTGGGCATTAAAATATGCATGGGTATTAAAACTAAAATTATAAATTTTGGTAAAGTTGGTTACCAAGACTAGCAATCCACCACTCATCCACTTCTAACCCAGGGCAAAAGCATCCTCTTGACTATTCAAAGGAATATTTGTTCATTTATATTCCACATTTCTAGGTGTTTGATGGCAAGAGTCTCAAATTTCAAACTTATCAATGCTATATTTTCTTAAGTTTTTTATTTATTTAAGTAATCTCTACACCCAACATGAGGCTTGAACTCATGACCTAGAGATCAAAATTCGCATGCTCTTCTGAATAAGCTAGCCAGGTGCCCCTCAATGCTATATTTTCAGTGAAGAATTCAATTAGAAAATTTGAATTATAAGTCAATCAAAAACTAAATATCCCTAAAAGCATAGAGGTAAAATTCTGCGTTTTATGAGAATATGGAAAAGCATTAATTAATTACTTCCCTTGACTCAATTAGAAAGCATGCAATAATTAACAGTTTAACAACAGTCTGAAAAGCAGTTCGATTCTTACTTTATCCAGGTCATAAGTTCCACTGTATCTGGGTCATAAAATTCTTGTAGTTCCATTAATTCTGTCATTAATCTTGGAAAAAACTAAAATGCAAAACAAAATTTCCAAAATGTATAAGTATCTAGAAAGTTTAAAACTGTTACAGAGTATTTCAAAAGACTAAGAGACTAACATAAGACAATATTTAAACATTATTCTCATGGGAAAAATGTCATGGATCTTTTTACTTCCTCTCAGTGAGCTGCTCATCCTTCTCACTTACAAATAATCTAAATAATCCATTTTAGGGGTACCTGGGTGGCTCAGTCATTTAAGCACCTGCCTTCGGCTCAAGTCATGATCTCAGGGTTCTGGGATCGAGCCCCACATCGGGCTCCCTGCTCAGTGAGGAGTCTGCTTCTCCCCTCCCTCTCCTCTGCCCCAGCCCCCCAACTCAGGCTTGCTCTAATAAATACATTCTTAAAAATAATCTATTTTATGTTTAATTTAATGCCTAGACTCAATAAATAATTTTATCATTACCAATCATCAGTTGTATCTTTCATGCACACACAGTTAATTAATTTCAGGTCAAATAATTCACAGGTTTATTGGCAATTAGCTTCATGTTACATTACAATAAACTAAAGGATTTATAATATTTTATAAATATTTAAAATTTAGAGTTGCCAAAATATTTGTTTAAAAATTCCAGTGTAGTTAACATACTATGTTATATTCATTTCAGGTGTACAATATAGTAATTTAACAATTCCATATATTATTCAGTGCTCATCAAGATAAGTGTGTTTTTAATCCCCTTCACCCATTTCAAACATTCTCCCACACACCTCCCCTCTGGGAACCATTCATTTGTTCTCTATAGTTAAAAGTCTGGTTTTTCTTGTTTCTCTCTCTTTTCTATTTCCTTTGTTTTATTTCTTAAATTCCACATATGAATGAAATCATATAGTATTTGTCTTTCTCTGATGGACTTATTTCACTTAGCATTATACTCTCTAGATCCATCTATGTTGTTGAAAATAGCATGATTCCATTCTTTTTTATGGCCAGGTAATATTCCATTGTATGTATGTATGTATGTATGTACACCCCCCCCCACATTTTCTTTATCCATTCATCTGTCGATGGACACTTGCGCTGTTTCCAAAATTTGGCTATTGTAAATAATGCTGCAATAAACACAGGAGTGCATGTATCCCTTTGAATTAGCATTTTTGTATTCTTTGGGTAAATACCCAGTAGTGTAACTACTGGTTCATAAGGTAGTTCCATTCTTAATTTTTTGAGGAACCTCCATACTATCTTCCACAGTGGCTGCACCAGTTTGCATTTCTTTCTTTCTTTTTTTTTTAAAGATTTTATTTATTTACTTGAAATAGAGAAAGAGCACAAGCAGGGGGAATAGCAGGCAGAGAGAGAGGGAGAAGCAGGCTCCCCACTGAGCAAGGAGCCCAATGTAGGCCCAATGCCTGGACCCTGGGATCGTGACCCTAGCCAAAGGTAGATGCTCAACCGATTGAGCCACCCAGACATCCCACCAGTTTGCATTTCTACTAACAGTGTACAACGGACTCTATTTTTCCACATCCTCGCCAACACTTGTTATTTCTTGTGTTTTTGATTTTAGCTCTTCTGACAGGTGTGAGGTGATATCTCATTATGGTGTTGATTTGTATTTCCCTGATGATGAGTGATATTGAGCATCTTTTCATGTGTCTGTTGGTGATTTGTACGTCTTCTTTGGACAAATATGTCTTCTGCCTATCTTTATTTTTTATTTTATTTTTAAAAGATTTCTTTTTTTATAGAGTGAGTGAGCAAGAGCACAGTGGGGTAGGGGCAGAGAGAGTGAGAGAATCTCAAGCAGACTCCCTGAGCTTGAAGCCTGACACAGACTCAATCATGTGATCATGACCTGAACTGAAATCAAGAGTCAGACACCTAACCAACTGAGCGACCCAGGTGCCCCAGTTCTTTATATATTTCGGATACTAACCCCTTATCAGATATATCATTTGCAAACATCTCCCATTCAGTAAGCTCTCTTTGTGTTTTGTTGACTGTTCCTTTTGCTGTTCAGAGCTTTTTATTTTGATGTGGTCCCAATATTTTATTTTTGCTCTTGTTTCCCTTGTCTGAGGAGACATATCTAGGAAGATGTTGCTATGGCCGATGTCAGAGAAATTACTGCCTGTGTTCTCTTCTAGGATTTTTATGATTTCAGGTCTCACATTTAGGTCTTTAATCCATTTTGTGTTTATTTTTACGTAGAGTGTAAGAAAGTGCTCCACATTCATTTTTTTAGCTATCTAGTTTTCCCAACATCATCTGTTGAAGAGACTTTTTCCCCTTGCATATTCTTACATTCTTTGGTGAAGATTAACTGACCATATAATTTATAATTGTGGATTTATTTCTGGGCTTCCTATTCTGTTCCATTGATCAATGTGTCTATTTTTGTGTCAGTGCCATACTATTTTGATTACTACAACTTTGTAATACAACATGAAGTCTGGAATTGTAAGACCTCCAATTCTGTTTTTCAAGACTGCTTTGGCTATTTGGGGTCTTTTGCGGTTCCATATAAACTTTAGGATCGTTTGTTCTAATTCTGTGGGTATTTTGGAAAAATGTTGTTGGTGTTCTAATAGAGATTGCATTAAATGTGTACATTGCTTTGGGTAGCATAAACATTTTAACAATATTTGTTCTTCCAATCCATGAGCATGGAATATCTTTCCATTTCTTTGCGTCATCTTCAATTTCTTTCATCACTGTTTTATGGTTTTCAGAGTGCAGGTTTTTCACGTCTTTGGTTAGGTTTATTCTTAGGTATCTTTTTTTTTTCCTTAAGATTTTTATTTTATTTATTTGACAGAGAGGAGAGAGATCACAAGTAGGCAGAGAGGCAGGCAGAGAGAGAGGGAAGTAGGCTCCCTGCTGAGCAGAGAGCCCGATGTGGGGCTCTATCCCAGGACCCTGAGATCATGACCTGAGCCAAAGGCAGAGGCTTTAACCCACTAAACCACCCAGGCGCCCCAGGTATCTTGTTATTTTTGGTGTAACTGTACTTAATTTCTCTTTCTGCTGCTGCATTCATTACTGGTGTTTAGAAATGCAATGGATTTCTATACAGGGATTTTGTATTCTATTATCTTACTGAATTCATGAATCAGTTCTAGTAGGGGTTTTTTTGTTTGCTTTTTTAAGATTTTATTTATTTATTTGAGAGAGAGAGAGAGCATGAGCAGGGGAAGACTAAGGGGGAGGGAAAGCACACTCCCTGCTGAGCACAAAGCCATACACAGTGCTCAATCCCAGAACCCTGGGATAATGACCTGAGCTAAAGGCAGACGTTTAACTGACTGAGCCACCCAGGCACCCCAGTTCTAGTAGTTTTTTGGTGGAGTTTTTAGAGTTTTCTATATATACTACCACATCATCTGCAAACAGTGAAAATTTTACTTCTTCCTTACCAATGTGGATGTTTTTTATTCCTTTCTCTGGTCTGACTGCTAAGGCTAGGACTTCCAACTTCCAGGACTATGTTGAATGTAAGTGGAGAGAGTGGACATCCTTGTCTTGTTCCTGATTTTAGAGGAAAACCTCTCAGTTTTTCACCATTGAGTATGATGTTAGCTGTGGGTTTTTCATGTCAAAATACTTTTTAATATTATCACCTATTTATTCAGTAATTTCCTTTGACAATTATAAACTGAATTTTAATAGCATTAGACTACATGCATCACATGGCATTCTAAAAAGGTCTTAGCTCTTTTTTTATGTTCCTACTGATAAAAAATTAAGCATACTAGTATCACATTTTATGTTGTTAGAGTAGTGTCTCAATATAAATATGCCACACAGACATAAACTTACCACTACCTTGAAGATAAAGTACATTTTAGTACTACAAAAATCTGATTTTCTTACCTCTTTCCATAAGCTGAGGCCTATTATAGTGGGAACAGCCATACTCAGAATAAGAGCCTAAAACATTGAAAGAAAAATGATTATAGATAAATACATTTCAGAATGTACTAGAAGTCTTAGACATTGACTCTATGACCAATCATAGATTCTTACGGTTATAAAAATTTCAGTCAGAGAAATGGAAGTCAGTGTGGAACCTAGTTCACAGGGTAGGAATAGTGAAGAGTAATGAATTTAAGACATATTAAGGTAGAGATAAAGTGAGACATACATGTTTACTATATAAAGGCAGAATATAAAAAAGGTACCATTTATAGTATATTTCAAATAACAAATCAATATTTTTTTTATATTTTATTTATTTGACAGAGAGAAAGAGAGAGAGAAAGAGAGATCACAAGCAGGCAGAGAGGCAGGCAGAGAGACAGGGAGAGGCAGGCTCCCCGCTGAGCAGGGAGCCCGATGCGGGGCTCGATCCTAGGACCCTGAGATCATGACTCGAGCCAAAGGCAGAGGCTTAACCCACTGAGCCTCCCAGGCACCCCAACAAATCAGTATTTGACAATTCTGCCAGTAATTTAAATTTTCAGAGTTTACAAAAGACACTGAACTGTGCCACCTAAAAAGCTAACAACAAAAAGAGAATGAACTAACACAGGAAAAATAGCCAGTATATATCAATATACAAGTATGCTAAAATAAGAACATGTAAATTCCTCTGGAAAAAGACTGGCAAACACAATATGACCATTACAAAAGACAATTATTCATCACCTCCCTGTCAAAACCTGTTCTTCTTCCTATCATCCCATGATGATCCCACAATCTGTAGTCACACTAGGAAATATCTATGATTTCTCTTCCTTATTTTCCATATTTAATGAAGCACCAGATCTTATTAACCTTCTTTTCTTATTATTTTTTTCACTCCAGTACAGCATAGTATTAAGTAAATGGGCTCTGGAGTCAGAAAAACCTGGGTGTAAATCATGGTTTCCACATTTATAAGCTATGTGATCTCGGGCAAGTTATTTAACGAGGTTAAGCCTTAATTTCTTCATCTACAAATAACAGATAATAAAACTTAGCCATTAGGGTCTCTGTAAGCACTGAGCAGCACATGACATGTTTTATAAACAGTAACTGACATGTGGTGAACACTCAATATACTGAAGCTTTCATCACTTCCAGCCACCATGCCTGGTACCTAGACAATACCCTGCTTCATGGCCCGAGTTTGTCACCCTTAAGTCTATCCTTCAAAGAACTATAAGCATGAACTGAGAGAAAATCTAAGTCTGACTCTCTCATGCCCTTGCATCAACATTTCAATACCTTTCTACTGCCTATAGGATAAGACCACAAGCATTACAGTGTAATACTCAAAGACCTCCATGACCTTACCCTCCTAGACTTCTCTAGTCTCATTTCTGGACCATCCCCATCTCACATTTTATGTGCCAAGGAAACTAAATATGTCATGCTTTTTCTTTGCCTCTGTTTTTATTCTCTTTGATTAAAAAAAATTTTCTTTGCCTCTCTCTGTTTATTCCTTCTACCATGAACACCCTTTCTTTCCCTTTCCTTTGAGTAATAAGTCATTATCCTTCAAATCTCAGAATGAAAAGTCTCTGAAACCCTAACAAAACTGAATTAAGTACCCTTCTCTGTGTTCCAATACATCCTATCAATACTTCTTATTGTTTGTTTTTATGACTGGGAGACTGTAATCTACCTGATGAAATTAATTTGTATTGTAAGCACGTTGCACACAGCAGGAACAGGGAAATGTTCTACTTGCATTGAAAACATACAAATTAATCTAAATCAAACAAAGAATGATGAGACTGTAAAAGTTAATTCTTGATAGCCTCTGACATTATTGGTTCACTTGTATTTTTATCTTATTTTACCTGTCTGCATTTAAATGCATTACCTTTAAAAAAAATAAAATAAATAAATGCATTACCTTTATAATCAGAAATTATATATATAAAAAAAGTTTTTCACAAGATCCCTTTTTCACCTGCAAGTCATAATATGATTTACTCATGCTATTTCAATTGTATTCAATGTGCTTTCCATTTATATAATTGAAAGAGAAACAAGTACTTAACCCAAAATAACAATGACTCACCAACAATACTGGGTGTACAGTTCGTAATCGAAGCCACTTGAAAAGTGTCATCCAAAGTTCAGGAGAACATACACCAAAAGCTGCTAACATGCATACATATGGAGTCCAGAGGTATTTCAAGCTAGAAAAGACAAAAGGAGTCACATACAAAATATCCTATGAACATCATTATTATCTCAATTCTCTTTTTTTAGAGATTTTATTTTTTGAAGCAATTTCTACACCCAACAAGGGGCTCAAACTCACACCCCCCCAAGATCAAGAGCCACACACTCCACCAATTGAGCCAGCCATGTGCCCCCAATTTTTCTTTTCTGAGTTCTTGCCTGCTACCTATGAAAATACCACAATGTTACAGGAAAATGAAAATCTTAGCCTCTAATTTTCAGCAACAAATTATTATTCATTTCTTAAATAACCAAGAAGACCTGTGGGTTACTAAAATGAGAATGAAGTAAGAGCACTGATATAGATGAGGGTGTAATAAAACTGTAATCTTGGACAGAATATAAACTGCTACACTTTTTCAGAAGGTGATTTGGCAGAACCTGTAAAAGTTTTAAATACCCCAAGACACTCCCATTTCTAGTAAGCTAGACTACAGATATACTAGCATAAGTGTATAAAGATAAAAATACAAAAGTTTTAACTGTGTATGTTGTTTTAATAGCAAAAAAAATTAGAAACCTGGCTGTCCTTCAGTAGGTAATTAAATATATAATTAAATATATATTTAAATTATTTAAATTAATTATATATAATTAATTTAATTATAATTATATATAAATTAATTATATATAATTAAATAATTATATAAAACAGGGGTGCCCGGGTGGCTCAGTGGGTTAAAGCCTCTGCCTTCGGCTAAGGTCATGATCTCAGGGTCCTGGGATCAAGCCCCACATCAGGCTCTCCGCTCAGCAGGGAGCCTGCTTCCCCTTCTCTCTCTGCCTGCCTCTCTGCCTACTTGTGATCTCTCTCTGTCAAATAAATGAATAAATAAAATCTTAAAAAAAATAATTATATAAAACAAAAAAGGAAAATGCCAAATTTCAGGTACTATATACTGTTTCCCTAGTTTCTTGGTGATTTAAAAAAATGTAGGGGTTCCTGTCTGGCTCAGTCAGTGGAACGTGAGGCTCTTAATCTCAGGGTTTTAAGTTTGGTGGGTTCGGACCCACCATTTTGGGTGTAGAGATTATTTCAAAATAAATCTTTAGGAATGCCCAGGTGGCACAGTTCATTAAGCAACTGGTTAAGCATCTGACTCTTGGTTTTGGCTTGGGTTGTGATCTCAGAGTCATGAGACTGAGCCCTACATGGGGCTTCACTCATTGTGGAGTCTACTTGAGATTCTCCCTCTGCCCCTCCCGCTCATGCTCACGCTTCTACTCTCTCTCTCTCTCAAATAAATCTTTAAAAAAATAAATAAATCTCTAAAAATATGAGTACTAACTTGGACTTTGAGAGAAGTAGTGGATGTATATAGAATACATGTTGCTAAGACAAAGGAACTGCATTAGTTTTCTCTGGTCAACTAGTATCTCCTCCTAACTTCCTCATTCCTGCCATTCTTCGGGTCAGCCAAAATCAAAACTAGAGTCTGGTTTATAACTCCAGGAGACACCATTCATATTGAATTATACATATACAACATTTCCTGGAATATCAACTTCCTGTTCTACAGATTAGACCATTATGTCCAATCCACTGATTTCTCTGTATTCATCTCAATTTATTGTAATAGCTGCTAATTAGCATCTCTATCTTTTATTTTTTTTTTTTAGTAATCTCTACACCCAAGTGAGGCTTGAACTTACGACCCTGAGATCAAGAGTCACATATTCTTCCAACTAAGCCAACCAGGCACCCTAATATCTCTATCTTTAGACTCTCCTTCAGCCAAAACCAAATGTATCTTCTCCAAACAAAATTACAAGTCACTTTCTGTTAAAAAAAAAATCTTTACCAGTTCCCCAGAATCTGCTAAGATAAATGAAAACTCATCTAAATGGCTGTCAGGGCCCTCAAAAAATATTACCTTGATCCACCTTTTCAGTTTTTCTCCTATGACTTCCCTAAATATGATTAGTGTTCCAGCCAGAGTTTGCAGGACAATCTGTGTTTCCATCCCATAATGCATATATAAGCTTCTCCCTCCTGACACAACGGCAGCCCTGTCTAGTGCTGCCTTAGACTCTGATTCCCTTCATAGCTAGACTCCGTGAGGTCTACACTTACCTCTGCCTTCTACTCCCTAATCATTTATACTCCTTAAAAAACTCGTTTGGCTTCTGAGTTGCAACATTTTCTAGAGTCCCCCCACCAGTCCTTACTGCTACTTATTCAGTTTTCAATTCCCAAATATTTTAGTTTTGGCCTCTTCCTCCATCTCCACTGCTACTCACTTCTAGATTCTATTACAATTCTTAACTGGCTTATCTTCCTTTAATCTTTTTTCTCAAACCTTTCTCTATCACTGCTGCCAGAGAGATCTTACTAAAAAGCAAATCTGACAACCAAATTTCTACATAAACACTTCACTGGTCCCTGCTTATTTTCGACAAATTTCTTTCTTTCTTTTTTTTGAGAAAGAGAATGAGTGGGGGTGGGGGAAAGGCACAAGCAGACTGCCCACTGAGCAGGGAGCCCAACATGGGGCTCAATCCCAGGACCCTGAGATCATACCACAAGCCACAGGCAGTCACTGACCCACTGAGCCACCCAGATGTATCTCTCACACCAACTTCACATTCGTCTCATATTATTAGTTCCCAAAGAATATTATTCTGTCTAGATTATTACACACACACACACACACACACACACACACACACACACACACACACACACACACAGAGGCACATGAAAATGGACAGCCTGGCCAGTCTCTATTTATCTCTGAAGGTGTCGCCCCATTTAGGAAATCTTCCTTAGAGGTGCCTGGGTGGCTCAGTCATTGGGCGTCTGCCTCTGGCTCTGGTCATGATCCCAGGGTCCTGGGATCAAGCCCCACATCAGGCTCCCTGCTCAGTGGGGAACCTGCTGCTCCTTCTTCCACTCCCCCTTGTGTTCCCTCTCTCGCTGTGTCTCTGTCAAATAAATAAAATCTTTAAAAAATAAAAAAGTAAAATAAAAAGGAAATCTATCTTAAACTGACTTCCCCCACCCACCCTCTACAATTAAGTTAGTACCTCTCCTCTGAGTGACCAAAGCACCCTTTGTATACCTTTCTCATAGTACTTTACTTTGCTCTAACTCTTGGTTTACTTACCTATGATAGAAACTCTTTGAAAAAAAAGAGTAGATTTTATGTTTCTTTAATTCCTACTCTCTACTTAGTAAAGTGCCTGGCACCTTCTGGATGACTATGCATCTTATTTGTATGAATAGGTGATCTACAGTACTATAAGCCTAGTGAGTAAATTAAAGAAGGGTGAATAATAGAATAATGGCAGATTACATGTTCAGAAAAAGGATTTTGAATTTAAAATAGTAGATCCAACAATGAAGAATGGTGACAATAGCAAAAAGTTTTTGTTTTTTTGTTTTTTTTAAAGATTTTATTTATTTGACAGAGAGAAACACAGCAAAAGAGGGAACACAAGCAGAGGGAATGGTAGCGGGAGAAGCAGGCCTCCTGCCGAGCAAGGAGCCTGATGTGGGGCTTGATCCCAGGACTCTGGGATCATGACCTGAACTGAAGGCAGACAATCAACGGACTGAGCCACCCAGGCGCCCCGCAAAAAGTTTTTCTGCAGAAAGAAATAAAACTTAGAGAGTACAATGGGAGGGGGGAAAAAAAGGCAAACCATAGGCCAAAATTCTAGCACTACAAGGCAATGAAATGAGAATCAAAATGTGAATCACTTAGAATATTCATGGCCTAATACATTTCTTCATCTCACTTATTAGGCATTATGGAATGCTAATTACTAGAGTGAACCACCATTCTTGCTTCATGTTTCAATAAAGAGATCCCAGGAGCGCCTGAGTGGCTTAGTCGTTAAGTGTCTGCTTTCGGCTCAGGTCATGATCCTGGGATTGAGCCCCACATCGGGCTCCCTGCTCAGTGGGAAACCTTTTCCCTTTTCCACTCCCCCTGCTTGTGTTCCCTCTCTGGCTTACTCTCACTCTGTCAAATAAATAAATAAAACCTTTAAAAAAAAAAAAAGATTCCCACTAGTCTTGGGTTTGGCAGTCTGATAAAGTCTTATGCTGTCTTATAAGAAAATGTTTGTAAATGCATAAAATATATAGGCCTACAAAGGAAATCAATTATATTGAAATATTGATATCAAATAATAAAAATAAATTCCTATACAGCAATATTTGTACTAATATTTAATATTAGTACAAATTAGATCTGCATTTAATATTTTAAATCTAATCTAATTTATAGATTAGATCTAATAATAACTGTAATTTTGAAGTTGTGATGTGTATAAACAGTATTTAAAAATAAAAAATTAATAAGAAATAGCTAAGCTTTCTGTTGGGTAAGCACCAACAGAACACCATGGGTACTGCTATAATGACTGTGATTCAGTATCTATATTCATAACAGAAATTTAACTTGAGAAATCTTATACTAGGATTAATCCTCTTCATCTCTCGCTCCTGTCCCTCCACCTCAGAACATTAATGGCTCCTCTTCATGGCAGTGATTTATCTGATTTGTGTGCAAGAGAAAGAGTTGAGCATATCCAGCTCAAACATTCCTAGGCTTCCACATTTTGTATCTTCCTTTTGCAAGGTGAGTGTAGATAGGTGCATAAACTTACCAAGGCTCTGCCCACTCAAAAGGGACGGCCTGAAGTTTGAGACCAAGCTCATTTTGGGGTGGGAAATAGTAGAGCCCTTTGGTCACACATGAAGTGTTTGCCAATGCAACCTTTATCAAAATCAGAATCATGCAGATGATCAGATATATTTCTCACATATATTTGATCTTTGTAAGGCTTCTGGCTCACAGCTCCCCAAACTCTTGGAATTCCTAAATGATGAAATTGGAAAGGTGGCTTTTGTCATTAATAGTAACTTGTGGAAGGTACTAAAGGATGGGGCTGGTTGCCAGTGGAGCCAACCATGTGATCAGGGGGCTGAAACTCTCAGTCCCACCCCAAACCTCTGGGGAGGCAAGAGGGCCTAAAGTTTGAGTTCAATCACCAATGGGCAATGATTTAATCAATCATGCTTATGTAATGAGGCCTCCATAAAAATCCAAAAGGACAGAGTCTGGAGAACTTCTGGGTTAGTAACCACATGGAGACTGGAAGAGAGTGGTATTCCTAGAGAGGTAAAGGGATCTCTGTACCCCTTCCTACAAATCTTGCCCTATGCATATCTTCCATCTGGCTGTTCCCGAGTTCTATCTTTTTATAATAAACTGGTGATCTAGTAAATAAAATATTTCTTTGAGTTCTGAGTCACTCTAGCAAATTAATTGAACCTAAGGAGAGGGTCTTAGGAACTTCTGATTTGGTCTGAAGCACAGGTAATAACCTTGGTTTGCAACTGGAACATTAAGGGGTTGTAGAATCTTGTAGGACTGAACCCTTGAACTGTGGAATCTGATGCTATCTCCAGGTGGATAGTGCCAGAATGAAGTCAAACTGTAGGACACTCAGCTGGTACCTGAACAATGGCTTGTTGTTGGTGTGGGGAAAGCCCCTCCTCCAACTGAAACTTGGTGTTCAAAATCATTTTATACTCTTATGTCTTATTTTTCATCTGAGTCCAAACTTCAAGGAAAAGGGTATCATTTATTGAATCCTTAGCCTCACAGCATCATTTACTTCTACTTCACTTATCAAAGCTGTAATTTTATTTTTGTGTGATTAGTATTTGTTACATCCATTAGGCCATAAGTCCCATAAGGATAGAGATTGTGTGTCCACTTTCGTTCACCACAGTACCCCCAGCACCTAGTACAATGCCTGGCCCTTGGAAGACATTCAATAGTTTTCAAACAAATGAGTAAATAAGTAAATTTCAGTTCATTGTACTATAACAACCTCTGTAAACTCCAATTAGGTTAAGAAAGTTTATAGGTTTTGAGTTTTTATAGTTTCATATATTCTTGAAAGTTATCAACTTACTAGCATTAGAAAGGATAATTCTTTGTAAAAACAAATAGATCAAAAAAAAAACCCAAAAAACCCAAATAGATCCAATAAAGTATACTTACCCTTCTATAACCATTGCAAGAGAGCCCAATAAAATAGTATGAATCACATGATAAATTATTTCTGGCCTTCCTCCAATTCGTCCATCTTCAAGAGTAATAGTTTCTTTCAAGGACTTTCCACTACACAAAGAAATATGTTTTTTACTATTTTGAAAATGTGTATTTGAAAAATCAAAGATCTTAAGTTTCTTCATTAAAAAAAAAATATAGGTGGTCCTTGAAACTCCAAAGTACATTCTTTTAGTCAAATATCTAACTTACACATCTCCAAGTCTTTGAAATGGTTTTTTAGAACCTGAAGACAATGGGCACTGTGAAGACTAAATGTGAAAAGTTCAGGAAATATGACAAAAAAGATTTTTAGGGGGCTCTTGGGTGGCTCTGTCTATTAAGCAGCCAACTCTTGATTTCAACTCAGGTCATGATCTTAGGGTTTTGGGATCAAGCCCTGCCTGGAGCTCCATGCTCAGCGAGGAGTCTGCTTTAAGAGTCTATCTCCTTCTGCCTCCACTCATTTATGCGCTCTCGCTCTCAAATAAACAAATCCTTTTTTTTAAAGATTTTATCTAATTATGACAGAGAGAGACAGCGAGAGAGGGAACACAAACAGGGGGAGTGGGAAAGGGAAAGGCAGGCTTTCTGCCAAGCAGGGAGCAGGGAGCCCAATGCGGGGCTCAATCCCAGAACACTGGGACCACAACCTGAGCCAAAGGCAGATGTCCAAAGACTCAGCCACCCAGGTGTCCCTCAAATAAATAAATCTTAAAAAATTAAAAAAAAAAAAAAAGATTTTTAGATTCCTTTTCCAAGATCAATTATCACTCAACTAGTGGTTACTAAATCAATATGGTTAAAATCATAATTTGAATAGCTAAGTTCTTAAAATTAAAATACTACACACAACCCACTTTTAAACATGACAGAAATATTTTGGAACTCTTCATAATTTAAAATCACTTACACTATTAGCTTCATTTAAGTTATACAGAAGAAAATTATTCTTACATTAAGTAAAACTATGACTAAATTAGTAAACAAGTCTGTAACAATTTAACCGAGTATTAAACCTACATTAAATTTGGACATTATATATTTAAATGTATAAATAAATTTGAATTTTATCTGGTTAACTTACGATATTTTACATGTTGATAACGAGAATGAATCTAGAAATTCTAAAACAAATATTGGAAGGATATTAAAAATAGATAGTTTATTTATTTCCATAACGTATTATTTAGCAATGTGATTGATTCTCATTGGTACTTACTTAATTCTCCTAAAAATAACCTGCACCATAGAAAGAAAACAAATAATTAACACTAAAATATAGAAAGGTAATAAAGAAGACTGTGTCAATCGCAAAAAGAAATCTTGAGATGGTGCCTGCAGGGATTCTTGACATAGGAGCCAATTCATTGTAAAATTCCTACAGAAAAAAAAAAGCATGGTATTAAAATCACAGATGGTATACCCTACTCTAATTAAAAGTATTTTTTATCTCAATAAAAACAAAGACAGGCAGGGTTTGAAACATGGCGGACGACGTGGACCAGCAACAAACTACCAACACCGTAGAAGAGCCCCTGGATCTCATCAGGCTCAGCCTGGATGAGCGAATTTATGTAAAAATGAGAAATGACAA
>CM053606.1:128155666-128193199 GCA_028646535.1 Procyon lotor | reverse complement strand
AGTTTTTGTATGATTGCTTCTTTAAATGTAGAAGACATTGAAAAGAGAAACCTGCGTAAATTTTGATATTAAGAAATGACCAAGGATTCTTCCACTCCTGAAATGAGTTGATTTGCAGATAACTCAAAAATTCTTAAGCTAACGGGCATTTTAATTTTTTTCCAACCCTTTCAATAAATGTGATCACCAAGATGCAGAAAAACAAAACAAAACAAAACAAAACAAAACAAAAAACAAAGACAAAACAAAAAACACAATGCTAAATCTATTCTCTTGTAACAGCAAGGTCTGACCCTTTATAAATAAAGATAATAGCATCAGTAATGCTCCTCAACAAATTGTCCCAATAAATGTAAAACTGCTACTTTTTATCATCCAGTAATATGACCATCTCTAGAACCCAAAATGGTTTCAAGAAGTTTCACTTTCGGGGCACCTGGGTGGCTCAGTGGGTTAAAGCCTCTGCCTTCGGCTCAGGTCATGATCTCAGGGTCCTGGGATCAAGCCCTGCATCGGGCTCTCTGCTCAGCAAGGAGCCTGCTTCCCCCCTCTCTCTGTTGCTCTGCCTACTTGTGATCTCTACCTCTGTGTCAAATAAGTAAAATCTTTAAAAAAAAAAAAAGTTTCACTTTCTATTTTTATCTGGAAGACAACAAAAAATTCAGCTGCCCAACCTCCATATTGGCAGTGTCCAATATGGTAGCTGCTAGGTACAATGCAGCTATTAGCACTTGAAATGTGGCCAGTACAAAAATCAACAAGACAGTAAACAATAAATGTTGGGGAGGGTGTGGAGTAAGGGGAACCCTCTTCCACTGTTGGTGGGAATGCAAGTTGGTGCAGCCACTTTGGAAAACAGTGTGGAGATTCCTCAAGAAATTAAAAATAGAGCTACCCTATGACCCTGCCATTGCACTACTGGGTATTTACCCCAAAGAAGCAGATGCAGTACAAAGAAGGGCCACATGGACCCCAATGTTCATAGCAGCAATGGCTACAATCGCCAAACTGTGGAAAGAACCAAGATGCCCTTCAACAGATGAATGGATAAAGAAGATGTGGTCCATATATACAGTGGAATATTATGCCTCCATCAGAAAGGATGAATACCCAACTTTTGTATCAACATGGACAGGACTGGAAGAGATTATGTGGAGTGAAATAAGTCAAGCGGAGAGAGTCAGTTATCTTATGGTCTCACTTATGTATGGAGCATAAAGAAAAATATGGAGGACATCGTGAGAAGGAAGGGAAGGGTGAATGGGGGAAAATCGGAGGAGGCGATGAACCATGGGAGACTGTGGACTCTGAGCAACAAACTGAGGGTTTTGGAGGAGCAGGTAGAGGTTGGGTGAGCCTGGTGGTGGGTATTGAGGAGGGCACATATTGCATGGAGCACTGGGTGTGGTGCATGAACAATGAATCTTGTAACACTGAAAAAATAAAATAAACGTATTTGGGGGGAAATAGATAGATAAAATGGAAAAAAAAAAAAACTTCAGTGAGGTACTTTAAATAAATGAAGATATACAACTTAAAAAAAAAGAAAGAAAGAAAAAAAAAGAAATGTGGCCAGTACAAATGGATATACTTTAAATACAAAATACACCCTGGATTTCAAACAAAAAATGAATAAAAAGGACTAAAGAATATAAAATAGCTCATTCATAATTTTTATACTATTTATACATTAATATTTTAATATATTGGATTAAAAAAATATTATTTAAATTAAATTCCCTTGTTTTTACTTTTATAAATATGGCTACTAGAAAATTACACATGCAACTCATGTTATATTATTACTGGACAGTCCTGTTTTATATGGATGAAAGTAATTCAACTAGGACCCATTTTAAAAAGAGTAATCTAATTATTAAGACAGAAACATAAATATTTTGAGCTCTAAGACTCAGGACACATTTTTTTTGACCCTACGCTAAAAATGATCAACAAGACTCCTAGTTATATGTGATTTTATCTGCATTCTCACACCTGATCCATCTCCAACATCCATTTTATCTTTAATCCCTAGCCTGAGAAGGGAGATAAGAGATGGAATGATCTCCAGAAGAGCTCTTGGATGGACTGTGAATGCCTGCATCCCAAATCACTGGGCTTAGAAAAAGGTTAGTTTCACAATATGTCAAGCAGTAATACAGCTGTATCAAAGAAGCTGCCATCAAAATGTTTTGTACGTATGGTCCTATGATGAATCATGTCTTTTTTGCCTACCTATTAAAGTTACTAGTTCTATAAGATCCAATTGAAATCTCAATTTAATGAATATTCTTCTCATATCCTCAGTCTCAATCTTTCCTTTGCTATATCCCCATGGCACTTTACTTATCCCTCTATTATAGTGCTTAATGCAACTTGCTAGTGTAAGATTATAGTCATTTTTATATCTCCCAAAATACCTGGCCTAGTATCCTGCACATTCAATAAAATACTTATTAACATTTCTTTTTTTTTTTTTTTTAAAGATTTTATTTATTTGACAGAGAAACACAGCAAGAGAGGGAACACAAGCAGAGGGAACGGTAGCAGGAGAAGCAGGCTTCCTGCCCAGCAGGGAGCCCAATGCGAGGCTCAATCCCAGGGCCAGGACCATGACCCAAGACCCAAGACCCAAGACCCAAGCCGAAGGCAGACGCCCAACGACTGAGCCACCCAGGTGCCCCCTTATTAACATTTCTTTAGTGGTTCTTGAATGTCTGTCTCTCGGGCACCTGGGTGGCTCAGTGGGTTAAAGCCTCTGCCTTCGGCTCGGGTCATGGTCTCAGGGCCTAGGATTGAGCCCTGCATCAAGCTCTCTGCTCTGCAGGGAGCCTGCTTCCTCCTCTCTCTCTGCCTGCCTCTCTGCCTACTTGTGATCTCTCTCTGTCAAATAAATAATAAAATCTTAAAAAAAGAAAGTCTGTCTCAACAGAAACGTTCCCTGAAATTCTGGTGAACTACAAATCCTAATATCCAGTGGGCACATTTGAGCATAAGGCATTTACTGTTTATACCACCCATGTCATTAACAGTATAAAAACTAACTAATGGGATGTCAGTATTCTTAAGGACAGACATCATGCCTTATTATTAAAACACCTAGTCTATTTCCCTGTGAGGCAAATCTAGTACCTGACATGCTGAGCAAAGGGGCACAATATAACATCAACTAAGAAATGCTGGACAAAAGCAGCCCTTAATCTTAAATGCATTCTAGAGTCTTCCAAGGTTAAAGAGAAAGTCAGGGGAAAGGCTATGAATTATGGAGTTCTATAACCAATTTTTGTCAGGCCTATATATACACCTGAAAAAGATATAGCCCCTGCCCTTATAGAGCACATAGCTTCTTAAAGGATCCTTTTACCTTAGTAGATATCCATATATGACTTACACTTCAGAAGATTTCTCCAGTGTTTAAACACATTGTTAATTGTGATATATGACAACATGAAATTCCATGCATAGCATCTAAAATCCCATGTAATCATAGCAAATGACAATAAGGTTCTAAGGTATATCATATGAACTAGAAAAATATGTGTTTAAATATATTTTTTCTGTTATGCAAGTGGACATTATCACACATAAGTCACTTATTTCACTTCGGATTTATTATTCTTTTTTAAGATATTTATTTGACAGAGAGAGTGAGTGAGTGAGAGAAAGCACATGCAGGGGGAGAGGGAGAAACAGACTCTCCACTGAGCAGAGAGCTTGATATGGGGCTCGACCCCAGGACCCTGGGATTAGGACCTGGGCCAAAGGCAAATGCTTAACTGACTAAGCCACCTAGGCGCCCCTCACTCCAGATTTAAAAAGTGCATTTAACTAACAACAAAAAGCACAACATTAATCTTGAATTTCAAAAGTCAGCTTCTCTGGGTGCCTGGGTAGCTCAGCTGGTTAAAAAGTCCGCTTCTGATCTAATCCACTATTATGACCCCAAAATGAGATTTTTTTTTACTATGGAATAGATATCTTACTGCCCACCCCTTTTTAATGCAAGCATTCTGCTGATGTAGTGGTTAAAATTACAATGGTTTGGGGATGCCTGGGTGGCTCAGTCAGCTAAGCATCTGCCTTGGGCTCAAGGTCCTGGGATTGAGCCCCACATTGGGCTCTCCACTCCATGGCAAGTCTGCTTCTCCCTCTACCCTGTAATCTCTCTCACTTTCACTCACTCTCAAATAAATAAATAAAATCTTTTTTTTTAAATTACATTGGTTTTTTTTTTTTTTTTTTTAAAGATTTTATTTATTTGACAGAGAAACACAGCGAGAGAGGGAACACAAGCAGAGGGAATGGTAGCGGGAGAAGCAGGCTCCCTGCTGAGCAGAGAGCTGGATCCCAGGACCCTGGGATCATGACCTGAGCCCAAGGCAGACGCTTAACGACTGAGCCACCCAGGCGCCCCTTACATTGGTTTTTTAATCCATTTTAAATCTTTAATATATTCTAACTTTAGATTGTATTATTGTTCCACATCAAGGGACAAAAAGTAGCCTTAAAACACTTTGATACTATTAAGGCCTAAGTACATCTAATCTATAAAACACCTAAATGAGAATTTATTTTTATTTGAGAGAGAGTACAGAGGGAGAGTGAGAAGCAGACTCAACCCTTGAGATCATGACCTGAGCCAAGGAAGACACTTAACTGACTGAGCCACCCAGGTGCCCCTAAATTAAAAGAGAAAACATATTAATGCTATATTTCTCCTAGATCCTATAATATTCTAAATTATTTTTTTCTAAATGGTATGTAATTAGGTGTCTACTGCTCCTTGGATTTTTTTTTGCTCTTTATCTTCTACATCGTGTAGAGTTAGGTAAATTTATATATAATCTAAAACTTACTTAGTCATATTTAGTCCAAATTTTACTTCAAGGAATTTCAGCATGTGCCCATTTTCTTTGTGTGGGACAAACATCTGGAAGAAAAAAGAACTAGTTACAACAAAGAACTATTAGCTAGGCTCATAGCAATATATTTCTATCTAGAAACAGAAAACACAGCAAGACTATAAAATAAAAAATACAAACTAAAAATGAATTATGTAATACTTGGTATAACCACTAAGCCAGGAGATCTAGTGACCTAAGTCAATCACATTACTTTATAGTTAATCATAAAACTTTAATGGGATAGTAAGATTTCCACTTATCCTGCATGACTTTAGTAACTTACCCACTCTTTTCAAAACTTTTGCTCATCTCAATTTACTAAATTACTTAATGTTAGTTAATTGGGTAATGATGACATTTTAAATTAAATGGAAAATAAAGTGTATTTTTTAAGTATATCTAGAAAAGAATTAGAATCCTATTTTTCCTGTAAACATGATCATTCTTCAACTCAAAATTTTACTGTACAAACTCCATTATTATGCTATCTCATTATTCTTATTAAAATTTAGCCCCATATATTTCATTATTCCACTTGTTCTACTACATGAGTCTCCCACGCAGTTATTTACCTTCATTATAATATTCAGTGTCACCGTCAGAGTACACACCAAGTAAAAATTAATCACTTTCATTATTTTAGCTATAAAAGTTCCTTTCTTCACATTCAGCTGTGGGGGGAAAAATCATAAATAAGTGAAGTATGAAAAGTTAACAATTAAAATATTCACCACAAGAATGATAAAAAGGCAATTCTCTTTACCTGAAGGCACTTAGCAAGCATTAAGGCTACTACTAAACTTAATAAAGGAGACACCAATAAAGCTGAATTCTCAAACTGCAGCAAATATCCCAGAAAGAGAGAAAATATATAGATTTTATAAACTTCATGAACCTGTTGGGACAAAATAAATGAGAATAAAATGAATTTTATTATATATCTTTTCATTAGTTTCGTTTAGAATAGATTTGACTCCAATCATACAATAAATGCTCAACTATAATTTAGGATAGTATCCTACAAATGTTCAATCTGTATTTTTAATGTTATGGTACATAACGAATTTATTACTTTCTCAGAAATAACTCTCATAAACAAAGTAAAATGCTTTAAAACCATGGACATCTAAATCAGCCTGAATGAACCTCCTTTTGCCCTGATTTAATTTTACTTTGCTTGTCCTATTATTAAAATCCATGTATACAACATCAAACTGCACAAATCAAAAATCACAATCTTTAGTAGCAGTTCTGAAAACCTACCTAGTGAAAACATACTGCCATGAAATGTAACACCAGAGACAAGTATTTTTAGATTTGGTCCATTTAACAATGAGCATAAGAAAGTTAAATTCAGTGTCCTAAGAGAAGATCTCCCAGGAAAGTCACATGTCTTAGAAGACTTCTTTTCTAAAATTCAGTAATATAGTAATTTAATCTATCATAAGATTAATGCCTTTTGGAAAAGGAAAAATAAGACAAAATACAGGCATTATTTAGGGGGGGATATTGAAGGCAGAGTGTTAAAGGTAAGAAAAAGAAAAAGAAAAACAGAATGAAAAATATCCCTAAGAGGCCAGAGCCATTAAGAAAAGAAATACCTTACTGCTGGAAGGCTGAAGCAATGACTGGGAGAGGGCACAATGGGATCTTCCAAGTGCTGAAAATTTTCTTTTTTTTTTTTTTAAGATTGTATTTATTTGTCAGAGAGAGAGAGAAAGCAAGAGTGCACACAAGCAGGGGGAGTGGCAGGCAGACAGAGAAGCAGGTTCCCCACTGAGCAAGTTGCCCAAAGCAGTACTAGATCCCAGGACCCTGGGATCGTGACCTGAGTTGAAGGCAGAAGCTTAACCAACTGAGCCACCCAGACGTCCCTGAAATTTTTCTATTTCCTGATTTTGGATGTTGGTTCTGCATATACACATCCGTGCCAGTTACTGAGTGACTGTCTCTTAGCTCTCAACCTATCCCTCCACTGCCTGCCTTATAAGGCTAGGGCTGGAGACTGCAATCTGTTTCTGCTTTTCCAGTTGGCTCCCTATTAAACTCTGCCAATGTGAAATGCTAGCAAGATTACAAGGCTATGAAGATTCACAGACATGTACCCTAGGGCAAATAATACATTATATGTTAATTAAAAAAAAAAAAAAAAGTCACTGAAGATAAAAAAAAAAAAAAAAAAAAGATTACAAGGCTAGCGGGAAATGGAGGAGCTAGTGGCTTCCTGTCTGCTTTGCAGTTCCTGTGAGTATCCTGTTGGCAGTACTTCTTCACTCCAACAGAGCAATTCCTTCTAGTTGAAGCAGCTGAATGCAGGTGCAGTTTCTCCAGCACTTGAAGAACCAGCTTTATCACGTTCATTGCCCGCAAGACCCCAGGGCCAGTTACCCAGAGCCCCATTCACAGAGGTCTGGATTCTATTTCCATGGGGCCCTTCTTTCCAGTCCAGCGACACCAGCAAAACTGGGCAGTGGCCCCTCATTAGCAGTCTGAGTTTCAGCTCCACAGGTGTGCCTCCTCTAAGTTTTGAAGTTTTAATTGATTCCAAATTCTCCACAATTAACAAGACATTATATTTGATTAATGATTCTTTATGTTAAAGTCTCTCTATTCAATTAACCTAAGTGTTTGTATTCATCAGGATTCTGGATCATCTAAACATACAGGATTAAGAAAAGAAAGAGCAAGAAGATCCCCAAATTTCTGGCTTGGACAACATATTAAATAATAAATGTTTATATAAATAAAAGAAAGATGAGAGGGGTAAAAAAGAAAAAGATAAAGAAAGGAACCAAATGCTGATGGGAAACTTTAACCACTGCTGGCACTTAGATAAACTGCTATGACCATTCTGGACAAGGGCTTAGCATTTAGTTAGGTTGAAAATTCAGATATCCTTTGACTTATAGTTCCACTATGAGGTATATACTCTAGAAAAATCTTGCACTTATGTGCCAGCTAAGAATGTTTACAGTAGCACTGGTTATATGGACAATAAACTGGAAAAAAATGAAATGTCCATCAATAATAACATGTATAAATAAGAAAAATGAATGAAATCTAGCTCTGTACAATATCATGGGTGAATCTCAAAAGCAAATCAGAAAGAAGTAAACAACACATTGTTTACAGCATATTTTTTAAGGACTATCCAGATAGGTAGTAAAACTCATAAAGAAACAGAAAAGGATTAACAAAATTTAGGACAGCAAGCCTCTGTCAGGGAGGGAGCAGGATGTGACTGGGAACATTAATAAGAGAGGGACTTCTGGGTATTCCAGTGTTCCATTTCTTGGCCTGGATCGTCAAACACTCATATTGTATTCTATACAGTATATATACACAGCATACTCTTTTGTGCATGTTCTATATGTGACTCTTTTTTTTTTTTAAAGAAATATAAAGGGAAGACACAAGGGCTGGAAATGAAGAAGTAGTACACTGTTGACTGATTAAGTAGATTTTTTTTTTAAATATTTTATTTATTTATTTGACAGAGAGAGAGAGAGATTCCCAAGTAGGCAGAGAGGCAGGCAAAGAGAGAGCGGGAAGCAGGGTCCCTGTTGTGCAGAGAGCCTGACTCAATCCCAGGACCCTGAGATCATGACCTGAGCCAAAGGCAGAAGCTTTTACCCACTGAGCCACCCAGGTACCCCAAGCAGACCTTCTTTAAGGGAATTTCATAGTGCTTCTAAAAGGGCAGGGAGAATGACTTTAGCAATCTTTTGAGTAGAATTATGAGTCAGAGCCTATTAAAACATTTCAAAATAAAGCTTAGAAACTAAATGATCTTAAGATACAACACTATAAAAACATTTATTCTCTGGATTTAAAATCACAATTTCAAAATTCAAAATACCTTGTCACTTTGCTCCAGTGAAAAGCTATCTAGCAAGAATAGAGATATTGCTTGAAGAAATAAGAGATAGTGGCTGTACTCCCACATCATCATAAACGTGTAAGTTGAAGCACTCATCAATAAGTAACAAAATCTCTAGGGAAAACAAAAGAAAGAAACTATATATCAGTAGCCTTATTACTATAAAAATATATGAGGTTGTTACTTCAAAGTTACAGCTCTATCACTAGAAACTTCGTTTTTAAAAGTTGCATAAGTATTTACTAAATCATTATATAAACAGTAAGCTCTTAAATAGACCACACAGTCAGAAATCAACGACTTGTCCTTCAAAGTTTAACATCATATTGAGAATTTCATGATGACAAAGGGAAAAAATTTAGTACACTTTCATCTCAAAAGAGGTAAAATAATAAATTTAAGAAAATGGTGGCTTTTGCTAGACTTGGCTGATGGGCTTTTGTTATTGTGAAAGTAACTCCATTCACCCTAGAAAATATTTTCACTTCTGTGGTACTTCACATTTCCCTAAGTTTCCATCTAAATAGTCTGTTTACATTTCAGCCTATTACACAGTCCATGGAAAAAAGCCCATTTTTTTTTTTTTTAATTGCTTCTCAGCAAAAGTGTGCCCTTATCTTTCCCCAGTGCTGGTACTGTCAACCACATAAAACTCTCTTTTCCTTTGCTAAGGTACTAAACACAAGGATTTTTTGCCCTTACCTGAAAAATACTTGGCTAAAATAATTTCTGTCCTTCCAAATGTCATCTCTCAAATGATCCCTTTGTGGGAAACCAAGTCTGACAAATCCACTGTTCCTCAGCATATTTCTAACCTCTACTTGCTCCAGGGATCTACATTTTTTTTCCCCCCAATTTCTCCACCAGCCATGATGTCAAATGAGTTGGTTCTGATAAGAACACCAAAGGAGAAGGGTAATAAGGGTCTAGTCAAACCTGAGATAACAACCACACTCTCCAAAACTTAATCTTTCAGACTCGGATGACTATACTCAATGATAAATTTTGGAGTCAGAAATACCTCAGACCATCAGCAGACATAAGGATTTTCTAGCACCCTGAATAAGATTAAGACCAGAGAACAAAATGTAAGACATGGAAGAAGTCTACCAGTAGGTCAAAGAATAAAAATACCAACTGCCAGGCCCAGAAGAGCTTAGCACTGACAGAACACATAAGCTTCTGCTCTTAATATCACTACAGCTATAAGAGAAAGTGTTCTGAAACTTCTAATGTGGAACAACCAGAACTGTAATAACAAGGCCTGAAACCATCATCCCCAGAGAAACCAGTTCTAGCAATCAATGAAGGCTCAGATCTAGATCTAGCCTAATTAATGTACCAGACATGTGGGTATTACTTCAAGCATACTAGGAAAAAACTACGGTATAATGAAGCAAATTGCTAATTCCAAGGGTTTATTCTCAAACTACTCTAAAGAACATGCAATGAAATAAGAGAAATATATGTCAAACACAATCTGGACAATTGGCTATGTTTTTCCATTCTGTGAACATTTTCTTTTTTTTTTTTTTAAAGATTTTATTTATTTGAGAGAGACAGAGAGAGCACGTGCGCGCGCAGAGGAGAAGGTCAGAAGAAGAAGCAGACTTCCCATGGAGCTAGAAGCCCGATGCAGGACTTGATCCTGGGCCTCCTGGATCATGACCTGAGCCAAAGGCAGTCACTTAACCAACTGAGCCACCCAGGTGCCCTCTCTGAACATTTTCAAAATTCTGTGCACTCTGGTCAACTCCTTACCTTGCTCACTTCACTTTCAACTATGTCTTTATTGTTAGCTATTTTTTTTTAACTATTTGATTATACATATTACTTGACATATTAAATGTGTTTCAGTAATCAGCCACAGATGTCTCTAGATGGCTCCAGATAATTGCACAAAGTATCTGAGATACAACCAGGACCACAAGCTCTAGCCTAAAGAATGGAAAGCAAACTACAAAATACGTGATTAAAATATACATATTGCTGTAATACTAGTCAGTAATGAAAAGGAGCAAACTATTGATAGAATGCAACATGGATGTCAAGGGCATTAGGTTAATGAAAAAAGCCAGTCTTGAAGGGTAACATACTATATAATTCCATTTGTATAACCTTTTGAAATGACAAAATCATAGCGATAGAGAACAGAGCAGTGGTTACCAGAAAAACAGAAAATAGGCAGTGCTACCATAAAAGTTAACGTTACTGCCACTTGTAGTCACTCCTTGTGTGTGTTTTTTTAAAGGTTTTATTTATTTATTTATTTGACAGAGAGAAAGACATCGAGAGAGGGAACACAAACAGGGGGAGTGGGAGAGGGAGAAGTAGGCTTCCAGCTGAGTGGGGAGCCCGATGCGGGGCTTGATCCCAGGACCCTGGGATCATGACCTGAGCCGAAGGCAGACACCTAATGACTGAGCCACCCAGGAACTCCTGTAGTCACTCTTTGTATCTTCATTAATATTTCCTTAACTTGCAATGACTAAGAGCCATCAGTATTACAGAAAATGGTAAACAAATGAGACAAATTAATTTTCAAAATAATGTATTCTTCATATATTTGTCAAGTAACTGCACTGAAACAATATAGCATCTCCTTTTTCTTTAAAATAATTTACCATCTCGAGGTGCCTGGGTGGCTCAGTCGTTAAGCGTCTGCCTTCGGCCCAGGTCAGATCCCAGGGGCCTGGGATCGAGCCCCGCATCGGGCTCTCTGCTCTGTAGGAAGCCTGCTTCTCCCACTACCAGTCCCTCTGCTTGTGTTCCCTCTCTAGCTGTGTTTCTCTCTGTCAAATAAATAAAATCTTTAAAAAAAAAATAATAAAATAAAATAATTTACCATCTATCAGATTAGTCTACCAGTGTTATATAATAGGACTACCCAAATATATTTTTTATTATGTAATTAGGCTTCACTGATAACTGTTAATATGATTAACTTTAAAATTTATACATTTGCAATACATCAAAATTAATTGTGACAAATAAATTTGTATCTTACCTCTCCATAAGTATTTAAGTTGCTTTTTAAATAGCCTGTAAGTGCAGCAATTTGGCATGCGAAATATGGTAGTGCCCAGTTTTCTCTTAAAGGAATGGAGTATTCAATTCTTGTTGTATCTACCCTAAAGTAAGCCATAGATGAAGAGCAAGATAGCAAGACATTATATTCATGCAACACAGAACTTTTCAAAGCACTTTCACACAATCTCATTGTTCTCTATACCAATCCCATGAGGTAGGATTAGACAAAGCCACCACTGTCTATACGGCATCTGTGAGCAAATTAAGCATCTCATCCAGCCCCCAAACCCTCCCTTTCAGGAAGACTCAGTGCTGCCGTGTACTGCTTGGTAAAGAGATGGGTCTCTACAAAAATTTGAAAAAGGCACCCCTGGTCTAAGCAAACAGGCCTCATGTTAAGGCATATAGCTTGTTGCAGAGGACACTGGATTTCGGTGCCTGCTTGCTCTTCCCTTAATGAGATAGCTACCCTTCTCTAGAGTACAATCTGCACTACATAATTAGCAGGCTGACAGACCCAAAGTTCTTATCCTCCCTTATTTAAAGAATATGAAGCTCAGAAAGGTGGTATGACTTAATCAAGGTCATACAGCTAATAGGTGGCACAACCTGGATTACAATGCATATCTTCTGATATCTTGTTTAATAATCTTTTCAATCAAGTTACCTGGAATTACCATTACAGTAGTCCTTTATGTGATATATCCAGAAACCTTTAAAAATTCCCACAATAACAAATACAGAATGTCTTTCCAGGTTCTTCCTAATTTTCTCCTCAATTTGCACTGACAGCAGGTTGTCTCCTATACATCCTCATACCTCAAGAAGACTACCTTTCCAACAATCATTAAATTTGGAATTCAAACACTCAATGGCTCTTTTCCACATAGAAACAAAGGTACTTACTGCTTTAAAAATTTTATGAAAATTACTGTATAACTCTCCTAGATAATGGAGAGGAATATATTTCACATAATCTAGTTCAATTAAATGATGGTATAGGAAATTACTTAGCAGTGAAAAGGAACGGACTATTAATATGCCCAACATACATGAATCAGAAAATAATTATGCTGAGTGGAAAAAAAAAAACCAAAAATGTATATCTGTATGACTCCATTACATAAAATTCTAGAAAATGCAAACTAATTATAATGACAGAAAGTAGATCATTGGTTTCCTGCAGACAATGGGACAGTTAGCAGAGGTGGGGTAAGAAGAGGAAAGAGGGAAGCATTACCAGGGGAGAAAACAAATAAACTTTTGGGGGTGATAGATGCTTATTATATTGATATTGTTGATGGTTTCATGGATGTGTCTAAATGCCCAAATTGATCAAACTGTACACTTTAAATATATATTTTATGTCAGTTATACTTCAATAAAACTGCTAAAAAGTATTATAAGGAAACTTGCCTTTTATAAATGTATATGTGATTGAATACATAAATACGAAAAAACAGAATCATACTTGAAGATCAAATGAAATAAAAGCTGTAAAGAACTTAGTGTGTCTATAACCTAATAATGAATGATACTAGATCTTGGTTCTTTTATAAATCTGTAACGAACTACTTTCACTTAATGATATATTATGATCATCTTTCCATAACTTATGTATCAATAAATATATTTCAAGAATATTTAATGGTAAAAAAAAATTTTAATGGTCATGATACATCATTGAATGTGTTAGATTTATCATAATCTAACCAATATCTATTGTCATATATTTATAGTTTCTGATATTACCTTTTACAAAGATTTTTATTTTTTTTATTTTTTTAAAGATCCCATTTATTTATTTGACAGAGAGAGAGAGATCACAAGTAGACAGAGAGGCAGTCAGAGAGAGAGGGGGAAGCAGGTTCCCCGCCGAGCAGAGAGCCCAATGTGGGGCCCGATCCCAGGACCCCGAGATCATGACCTGAGCCAAAGGCAGAGGCCTCAACCCACTGAGCCACCCAGGCGCCCCTACAAAGATTTTTAAAACATGAACCAGGCAGCTGTGAAATGTGTAAGCCCGACGATTCACAGACATGTACCCTGGGGCAAATAATACATTATATGTTAATAAAAATTTAAAAAAACAAAACAAAACATGAACCAGGCAATCAAACAAACAAACAAAAACAACAACAAAAAAACAAACAAATATGAACCAATGTTGGCAGCTCTTTCTGCCCACAGGTCCTGTCCCTCTGCTTTAAAAACACCTTTTTGCACCAAAAACAATACAAAAAACATGAACCAATGTTTCTATATAATAATTACTGGTTTCACTGTTTACTTTTAATGCTAATGCATTTGGAGTTTATTTTAGTATTTGTGCAGTAAGATTTCTTTTCCAGATGATTGTTCTAATACCATCAACTGAACATCATGTATTCTAAAGACCATCTATTTTCATATAATATCCCTGAAAAAATATAAAAGTTAACTCCAAACAAGAGATTTCATGTGTCACGAGGCAGTAAGTGGGGAGGAAGGAGAGAGTACCTATTCTCAATTCAGGATTCCACCAGCCACTCCATCAGCCCAAAATAGGGACGCTAGACCTGGAACTCACCTCTCTGAAGGTTCACTCACTACCCTTACCCAGGTCACATATTATACCCATGTGGGTATAATATGAATTATACCATAATTCAATCTTTAACATCTTTAACACTCCACACTGGAGAGGGGAAGTCATTGCAACACAAACTGAGTAAGATCTCTGTCAGTTATTCTTTTCACCTGGACAGGCCTTCCCACTGCTACCGTCCTGAACACCTGTACTACTCTCTCTTGCCTTCACTATGCTTGGTAGTTGTGAGGAACAGAAAGCTAAGAGTAGAAAGTGACAAAATCAAATGAGACCTAATTTTTCTCCCCAGTGGCAGAGTCTAGCAGCAGCACAAACCAGCAGTTCAAATAACTAGTTAAATCACCTAGGGTTCATAGGCCTATAGGTACATTCACAGAGATTAGCAAGCTCTGAATTTAATTTTGAGTTTTCTTTTCTTTTTTTTTTTTTTTTTTAAGTAATCTCTACACCTAACGTGGGGCTTGAACTCATGAACCCAAGATCAAGAGTCACAGGCCTTACTTACTGAGCCAGCCAGGAGCCCTTTTGAGTTTTCATTCTAGATACACCGTAGTATAAGCATAATCTGGACCATCTGGGTAACTACCTTGTAATTCACTATTGCCAAAAGATTTCAGTGCTCACTTCCATGTTTGTGTTAACAGTCTAGTTGGCACCGTAGGACTACTTCAATTGGCTTAAGTTAATCAGGAAAAATAAAGAGATGATTATAATACTAAATGATGTATTGCGGGTGCCTGGGTGGCTCAGATGGTTGAGCATCTGCCTTCGGCTCAGGTCATGATCCCAGTGTCCTGGGATTGAGTCCCACATCGGGACTCCCTGCTCAGTGGGGAGCCTGCTTCTCCCTCTGCCTCTCTGTCTCTCTGTTTCTCATGAATAAATAAATAAAATCTTAAAAAAAAAAAAAAAGATGTATTGCTAAATAAAAGCAAAATGATGCCCTGATCACTGTAGTAAAAAAAGATTTCACAGTGGAGTGAGGAGAGTGGACAGGATGAAAAGTGAGTCATCTCACAGTACCCACCTGTGCAGGTTTGCCACACTCAAAAGAACCTGCTGGAAGGGTACCTTATTTACGATTAGAGTAGAAATCTGGTTTTAGCAAAATACCATTTTCACATTAAATTCATCTTTTCAGTTATTATTTTCCTGGTTGATTATTCCATTAGTAAATTGGTTATAGTTTTATAATAGCATAAGCAGTATAAGCATTCAGAGCACTACCTTGTTTTGTTTTCTATGTAAATAGCATAATTCAAATTACTTAATACAGGGAATGCATGAAAATACAGAACTGAAGGTTGAGAAATGTTGCAATGGATAACATATAAAACAGTTTGGCACATCGGGGCGCCTGGGTGGCTCAGTGGGTTAAGGCTCTGCATTTGGCTCACATCATGATCTCAGGGCCCTGGGATCGAGCCCCACATCGGGCTCTCTGCTCAGGAGGAGGCTGCTTCCCCACCCCCTGCCTGCCTCTCTGCCTACTTGTGATCTCTCTGTCAAATAAATAAATAAATAAAATCTTAAAAGAAAAAAGTTTCACATATCAATGTATAATGTGTGAAAGTTAAAAAACACTTAAACACTATCAGTACAACTTCTGATGGCAGCATATTGCCTTGCACTGGTGTATTACGATTTACATAATCATTCTCTTATAGTTAGATGGTTTTCTAATTTTTTGTATTATTGCCCTTTTCTGGATTACTGCCTTGCAATAAAATGGAATTCTTGGGAAAAACTACCACCTAAAATTGAAAAAGCTTATACCCCCATGAGCATTCTGAGTGTACCAAGAGCATCACAACAGAACCAGCATGGTGTGTCACCACTATTTTGTTAGCTATACCTTTAGGACATGTGCATTTCCTTGCATCTTACCTCTTTATTATTTCTAATGACAATTATTTTGGTGGGGCAATACTAACTTTATTTTTTTAAAGATTTTATTTATTTGAGAGAGAGAAAGCAAGGCAGGGGGAGGGGTACAAGGGAGAGGGAGAAGCAGGCTCCTCAATGAACAGGAAGCCTGATGTGTGGCTCAACCCCAGGACTCTGAGATCATGACCTGAGCAAAAGGCAGACTCTTAACCAACTCAGCCACCCAAGTGCCCCCAAAGACTGACTTTAATACACACTTTTATTTTTTTTAAGATTTTATTTATTTATTTGACAGAGAGAGATCACAAGTAGGCAGAGAGGCAGGCAGAGACAAAGTGGGAAGCAGGCTCCCCGCTAAGCAGAGAGCCCGATGCGGGGCTCGATCCCAGGACCCTGAGATCATGACCTGAGCCGAAGGCAGAGGCTTTAACCCACTGAGCCACCCAGGCGCCCCTAATATACACTTTTAATAACACACAATTTTTTTTCTTTGCCCTTCAAATACAAAGATTTTTCCACTGAAATGATACCCAGGTATGTATTTGTAGATTAGAAGATCAGTAGGGACTGTTCCCTATTGTTCATATGTGAAGCCTGGTCTCAGGTTAGCCCATTTTGATGATACATCTGTTATAAGGGAGTCACTTGCCCCTGATTTTTCCCCCCACTACTGTCTGTCTACACAGTGCTATTTCCTAAAATTTCTTCGAATTTTTGAGTATGACTACATCTTTTGGTTTTATAATCCTGCTTTCCTCTTCTGGTATTAAGGAACATGTAACACAAAATACAATTAACAATACTAATAATATAATGGAATGACTAATATCTTTTTATACTTTTCTAGGCATTGATATATAAACTCTAAAGCTAGTGAAAAGGGGTGCCTGGGTGGCTCAGCTCAGGTTGTGATCTCAGGGTGTGAGATCGAGTTGGGCTCCAAGCTTAGTGTGGAGTATGCTTGGGACTCTGTCCCTCTCCCTCTGCACCACCCCCCCACTCACATGCATGCATTCTCTCTCTCTCTCTCTCTCAAATAAATAAATAAATAAATAAATAATATTATTATCATATACCAATGAAAAAAGAACAAAGAGCAAAACAAATAAAAACTACTTGCTAAGAAGGTTTTAATTTGCCAAGAGATACATTTTAGCAGACTACATCAGGTTAATTTTCTACCTAATCCTGCTCCAGCTACCCAGGATACTCTGTACCATGAAATAAGGCAATTTCCTTACAATTCTAAGAGTCTCTAAAATACTCTATTTGGCAAGGAGCCTTATTATTCTTTAATGCTGCCTGGGCTTTCTCTTCAAATTTTTTAAGATAAGTCTAGATAAGATATAGATAAGTCCAGAAATTAAACAAAATGAACATTAAAAATCCACTACTAGGATGCCTAGCTGACTCAGTTGGAAAAGCATGCAACTCTTTTTCTTTTTTAAAAGATGTTATTTATTTATTTGACAGAGAGAAAGAGATCACAAGTAGGCAGAGGGGCAGGCAGAGGGAGAGGGGGAAGCAGGCTCCCTGAAGAACAGAGCGCCCAATGTGGGGTTTGATCCCAGGACCCTGGGATCATGACCTGAGCCGAAGGCAGACACTTAACCATCTAAGCCACGCAGGTGCCCCTAAACAACTCTTGACTGTACCCCCAATCACAGACCCTGAACCAGGACCACTGTGGATTCCTGACCATTAGAAACTGTGACATAATATTTATTGTTTTAAGCTATTAAGTTTTAGGCTGATTTGGTATGCTGCAATAACTAACACATCAAATAATCAAGAAAGTAATTCTTTTATTGTAAAAAATGCCAGTTTTGTACTAAATATATTTCATTCTAAAAAGCAAGACTTCCTAGACCTAGCCTATGAGTTCTGGGCTATTAAATTTTTAACAATGAATCCTAATAGAATTTTAGAAAAGTACATGGCAACTTAAATTATTAAAATATTAAAATATTATCTAACAAGCACTTTCCTGACGTAACAAGAAATCATCTTATCCCTCTAGCATCTACACTAGATTCTCTGCTATTATTCTATACTAAAAGAAACTAAAGCTCCATAGAGAAGTGGCTAATTCCAAATCTTTCACGGGGAATTTATAAGGTGAGCCGGCTCACCTTGTTGAGCCAGAAAATAGAGCTTTCAAGGATTAATGAAGATGTGTTAAAAGAACTCAGCAGTTAGCCTGAAAGGACCTGTATTGCTCAAAGGACCTATCACAACTTCGGTTAACAAAAACAAGGATGGTAATGGATTTAGCCCTACTGAATCAATGAAAATCCCAAAGTAGAAAAACATGCTTAAAAAAGAGAATACCAATGCTTAAAAAAGAGAAGACATACTGGCTCAGTCAGTAGAGCACACAACTCTAAATCTCAAGGTTGTGAGTTCAAGCCACATGTTGAGAGTAGAGCCTACTAAAAAAAATATATATATATATATATAAATAAAATATGGATTTTTTTAAAATATGAAAGTTTGTTTTATCACTATCTGAGGCAGCTATTAAACAATTTCTTAGAAATGGATAAGGTGAAATTAAGCATTTGTTCTTTCTAATAGTAACTGAATTAAAAGGTAAACAAAGAACCCTGGTTAATATAGAAATACTCTAGGGATGAATACTCTAGGGACACCTGGGTGGCTCAGTCAGTAGAGCATCTAACTCTTGATCTCAGGGTGTGTTGAGGATGGAGCCTACTTAAAAAAAATAAAGAAAATAAAGAAAAATTCTACCTTTGAAGAATGAGGAATGTAGCTAATGAAAACAGAAAAATGTAATTTAAGGGGCACCTGGTTGGCTCAGTTGGTTAAGGGTCTAACTCTTGGTTTTGGCTCAGGTCATGATCTTGGGGTCCTGGAAATGAGTCCTAAGTAGGGCTTCCGGCTCAGCCAGAAGTCTACTTCCCCTCTCTCTCCCCCCTGCCTCTCTCCCACTCATGTGCACTCTTTCTCTAAAATAAACAAATCTTTAAAAAAAGAAAAATACAATTTAATAAACCCTAATGTAATCACTAATTTCAGCAAAGATTAACAACTGGAGTTACGACCCTTAGGCAAATGGTTAATGTTGAAAAGGACATTCATTCGGTACCCCAAAACACCACACAAATTATTTTCTAGTCATACTCAATGAAGAAATCTGTCATGCCCCAAACCAGCAGTCAGTCTCAGACTCACTAGGGGTAGGCCACATAAATACCATGTAACTTTTAATATCATGGAACACGAAGAACACATCATCTATGATATATTCTAACTAGAATTGTTATCTTGAATTAATCAAGTCTTTGACATAACTTTCAGGTTATGGAAATACAAAGAGAGAAAAGCTAGATGACACCATAAGAAAGCAACAAGAAAAATCCATCATGTGGGACATTCTGTAGGACAACTGGTCTCTTCAATAAAAAAAAGGGATTATGCTTTTTTGTGGTTTTTTTTTTCGTTTGTTTTTTAAGATTTTATTCGTTTGATAGAGAAGAGAGAGATCACAAGTAGGCAGAGAGGCAGGCAGAGAGAGAGAAAGCAGGCTCCCCGCTGAGCAGAGAGCCCGGATTCGGAGACTTGATCCCAGGACCCTGAGATCATGACCTGAGCTGAAGGCAGAGGCTTTAACCAACTGAGCCACCCCGGCGCCCCAAGGGATTATGGAGGATTTAAAGAGAATTAAGGAGGGGCACCTGGCTGGCTCAGTTAATAGAGAACTGAACTCTTGATCTCAGTCTTGAGTTCAAGTCTCACACTCGGCATAGAGCTCACTTAAAAAAAATTAGATGGCGGGGAGCAGCCTGGGTGGCTCAGTTGGTTGGAAGTCTGCCTTTGGCTCAGGTCATGATCTCCGAGGCCTGGGCTCAAGCCCCACTATCAGGCTCCCTGCTCAGTGGGTAGTCTGCTTCTCCCTCTCCCTGCTGCTCCTTCTTACCCCTGGTTCCTGCTCTCTGTCTCTCTCAAATGGATAATAAAATCTTTAAAAACATTTAAAAAAAACCATTAAAACTAAATTTTTTAAAAGAAAAAGATTAAATATGTCTACTTCATAGAGCTAAACAACTATATTTGAAAACTTCTAAGGGAGTTGTTTTTTTTTTTTTTTTTTGAGAGAGAGCAAGTGAGCGCGCAACCAGGATGGTAAGGGGCAGAGGGAGAGAGAGAATCGTAAGTAGGCTCCACACCAGAGCCCAAAAGCTGAAGCAGGGCTCAATCTCATGTCCCTGAGATCACGACCTGTGCTGAAATCAAGAGTCAGATGCTTAATCAGACACTTAACTGACTGAACCACCCAAGTGCCCTTAAGGAAGATTTTTTAAAATCCTTTATATCAAATTGTGACTCTAAATATAAACAAAGCCCAGTAAGAGCTATAGATCTTAATGCCCAATCTCAATAATTTGAAAGTAGCATATTTTTTATTTAGCAATTGCCAAAAGAAAATGTTATAACAGAATGTTTCATTTTTACAAATTTAGTCAAGATAAGCATTAGGGGAGAAAAGTGTTATAGAAGGAACGAATACCCATCCTTCAAAACTAAACTTTTGACACTGACCAATGCCAAGAAAATTTTTATGTCTCAAACCAGTCTTCCATTTCTAAAGACCCATTGCCTAACTCTCTTTTTACTCACAATTAAAGAACTGAGGCTGCTTTGATTACCAAAACGGATGGGCTTATTCATTCAAAGCACTCTAGGATAGATTAATACAGAATCCTTTAACTGTGGTGATTAACTTAATAATGATAGATGTGATGCCTCCTCTTTCCACAAAATCGTGCCATCAGTTTTAAATAAAAGAGGAAAGAAAAGGCACATGCAGGTTTGCCAAAGTTACTATGTCTGAAAAAAGAGAGATGTAAGGTAGGTGTGTTATTCTTCAACTGTTGCATGACAAATGGCCACCCAAGTTTAGGCTTAAAACAACATAAATTTATTAGTTCACAAAGCTACCGCAGTACGTCTGAATATTCTGTTCAGGGTCTCCCTAAGCAAAATCAAAACATCAGCCAGGGCTGCTGCTCTCATCCCAGGGCTTGCCGTCCTCTTACAGGCTCACTGGTAATTGGCAAAATTCACTTCCTCCTCACACCAGCAACAGCGCAGCAATCCATCTCATGTTTCAAATATCTCAGACTTCCTCTTCTGCATCAGGTGTAGAAAGATCTCCACTTTTAAGGGCTCATATGGTTGATTAGATCAGGCCCACTAGGTAATCTTCCTACCTTAAGGTCAATTCCATTAACATAACAATCACAGGAATGATATCTCATCTTATTAACAGGTAGGGATTAGGGCGTGGAATATTTTGGAGGTGGCATTTTTAGAACCAAATACCACAGCCATAAAAAAACAAACAAACCTAAAACTTAATTTAAAAAACATTTCTTACCTGTTAATAATGAACCATGCAACAGTAAGCATTCCTGCTAGCCATGTTCCACTCATAAGCCAACTTGTAACAAATAAAGCAGTAACATATATTCCTTGCAATCCAAAAACAATGCCAATATAGAAATAAACTGGCTCAATAATCTCCTAATTGGAAAAAAAAAAAGAGGAGATAATACAATGACATTACATAATTTCAATTATTTGCAAATATGTAAGAAAATAAATATTAAAGTCAAAAGAAAACATACATTGCTACCAGTTGCTTGATATAAAACACTGGCAATAAGTTCTGGATACAGAGACATTTGCTGCACTGCATTTATAGTCTTCAGAGATACAGTTTTGTTATTGTGTGTCAATTCATAAACACCTAAAGACAGGAAAAATTTTCTCCAGATTATTTATTCTGCTTTTATAATAATTAAACATGTCATTCAGAGATCATTAAATATTTTAAATTATTATTAAGAAAAATCTCAAAATATAATACACTGAGTGTACCTCATTTTTCCAATGAGGATTCCAAAAATCCAAAAATGTTTCCATTTTTCCCTTTTCCACACTCGTTTCTTATTAAGTATAAGAAAGAATAATACTTATATTCTAAGATAAATCTCCACAATCAAGAGTTCCCACATAGTAGAACAATGTTTTATTTTAGAAAAGTGCTGTTATTAAAAATACAAACGTGTAAGGGCACCTGAAAGGCTCAGTTGGTTAAGTGACTGCCTTTGGCTCAGCTCAGAATTCTGGAGTTCCAGGATAGAGTCCTGAAATCGTACCCACTGCTCAGCAGAGAGTCTGCCTCTCCCTCGGACCCTCCCCTCCTCCTGCTCTCTCTCTCTCTCTCAAATAAATAAAATCTTTAAAAAAAATACAAATGTGGGGGGTACCTAGCTGGTTCAGTTGGTAGAACATGCAATTCTTGATCTCAGGGTCCTGAGTTTAAATCCCATGTTGGGGGTAGTGTTAAAAAAAAAAAAATACAAATATGATTATCATACCTCTTTCAAATGAGGGTGCTTTTAACATATCTTTATAATAAGAGTAATAAATGGCACTGTCACCTTGAAATGTGATTTCTCGTTCAAGCTCCTAAAAGAAAATGAAATTATTATTTAAATACCAGTATCCTAAATTTCAACTGCAATCTTCTTTCTCCTCATCTTCTTAAGTAATGCTATTTATTTATCCTTTTATTCAAAGACATGCTTGAATTTTCCTTTAATCACTAGTGGCCACATTAAGGAGTATAAACTTCAATAATCCGGCAATTATTTTAATGAAACACCTAAGGTTTGGGGCACCTGGGTGGCTCAGTCAGTTAAGTGTCCAACCCTTGATTTTGGCTTGGGTCATGATCTCAGGAACCTGAGACTGAGCCCTGCATCAGGCTCTATGCTCAGTGGAATCAGCTTGAGAATCTCTTCCTCTCCCTCTGCCCCTCCCCCTGCTCGCACACTCTCTCAAATAAATCTTTAAAAAAAAAAAAAGAAACACCTAAGGTTTAAAATGGATTGTAGCTCATAAGACATTTACCTATTATATATAAGGAAAATGTAGAAGGAGAACCAGAAAAAATGTCCTATGGACAGCAAGAATAATAAGGCAGGTAATAAAAAATAATGGTTGAAGCCTTAAAGTCCATAATAAAAAAGAAAAGTTTAAGAAGAAATCAGTATTTTCTATTGCTTTTCCACTTCCTTATATATCCAGAACTGTAAGCCCTTAACTCTCTTCTAGAGCAACAGACACCTAATCAGTGCTTTTCAAAAGAAATTCCAGAAATAGAAAGAAATCTTAAGTTCCTAAAATTGAGCTATACAAGATGCCAGAGTGGCTCAGTCAGTTAAGCATCTGACTCTTGATTTCAGCTCAGATCATGATCTCAGGGTTGTGAGACTGAGCCCAGTTCTACGCTCAGCAGGGAGTCTGTGATTCTCACCCACTGCCCACCCCACCACTTCTGCTCTCTCTTGCTCTCTAAAAATAAATAAATCTTTTAAAAAAATTATTGTAAAAAAAATTGGGCTATATAGAACCAAGAATATAGGTAATTCAAAAACACTGAAAAACCTTGTGCATATCATGATAAACCAAGCTTTTGTAAATCTATAGTCTCTGAAAATTAAACTCCTTTATTTTCAAGCATAACATTTATCAATTAATACAAAAGATATCAGAGCAGTTTTTCCTAAATCTGATCAACAGAATTTCCTAAGATATAAACAGGTGTTATCCAAAGAGTTCTATAGTTAAATAAGTTGTGCAAAGGCAGCATTAAATAAAATGGGTTTAAGACTTTCCAGAGTTTCAGTATATCTTATGCAACCGTGAATCTCCAAAAGGAAACCTTTTCTACATCTATTTGACCAGTGAATATTTTCCCCATTTAGAGCTTATTAATCAAAATAAACTTCCTTAACAATAACAAAAATCAGATAAATTTCCTTAAAATGATTCTTTATAAATGGAAACAGAATTGTTTCTTTCTAAGATTTCAAAGATGTAAACTTTTGATCACTTCTTCTCAAATTTAATGTGCATGAGTTTCACAGAGATCTTATTAAAAGATCTCCGATTAAAAAAAAAAAAAAAAGATCTCCGATTAGATTCTGATTCTAAAGTGGGACCTGAGAATCTGCAATTCTGAAAAAACTCCCAGGTAAAGTCAATGTCCCAACTCATACAGTGTTTTAAAACCACAGTATTTTTTGATGCATGCCTTCTATATTTTCAAACCTTTGGTTGTTCTCAGTGCTGTTTATACAACAGAATTGTGTGGACATATTTTAAAACACTGAACCTAGATACCTCCCGCTATCCTACCTAAGAATATGTGAGCTTTTTAAAAGCTCATCCCATGGTTCTATTGTACATCAAAAGTATTAAGAACTACTAATAGTTAATATACATAACATTTTCAAGGAAATAGGATATGCCATAGTAATAGCTTTTGTCAAATTCAGCTAAATGTTTTGGTGGGATTAGGTCACTAAAGGACTTAAAAATATTCAGTTAGCTTGACTACTGCTCAAAAATAAGAACAACAACAAAACAGTTTGGACTAAAAAAGAACAAAACTCTTTAGAGTCAAGTGGTAACACTGTGAACCTTATCAATGCATGAAAGGTGTATCTGATAGTGAAGAGAAGTCTGAGAACAAATTTACTCAAGGCTAAATTGGGAATTATGTGAGTAACTACACTGACTAAAGGGTCTGTGGAATACACATGATTTAAAACCAGATATTAAACATACTAATATGAAGAGACATCTTAATAAATACTGTCACACATGTTTTAATCATTTCCATGCCCTCAAAACATTCTAATCATATAATCTAAAAATTAAAATATTTCACTGCTGAAACTTCTACAGATTGTTTCTGAAATGTAAGGTACCCAAACTACTAAAAGTATGTCTAAACTCCATTAACATTTCACTGTCATCAAAAGCCCCTGATAAATTAGTTGCAGGAAGGAAAGCACCCTCATAGTTTCTATTTCATGGCCTGGAAATACATTGTATTACATTTTTCAAGGCTGATGTTTTGACTGTGTTCTCAAAATAACCCCTACATCACTTTGTTTCTAGCACCTGTAAATAAGAAAGCACTTGTCATACTTATCACACATATATTTTGGCTTCCTGAAAAACACATTACTTAGATTAAAATTAAATACTCAAAAAACTTCCACATGCTCAAAATTCTTTCTTCTTACCTGCCTGTTGGAAAACCAGAATTTCCGCTCATGGTATGCTGATAAATAGAGAGCATACATCATACCACTAGTAACTGCTGCAAGACAGCCAATGAAAATCTTTGCAAAGCGCTGAAATAATACATCTGAAAAGCATATTAAAAGTAATCAGATGTAAAAAAAAAAAGTAATCAGATGTAGATGATACTTATATTAATGCACTTCTAGTTTTAAAAAGTCATTAAAAGGTATTGTGTACCCTTGATATGTGAGGAAAATGGCATTCTAACTCTGTGTTCTTCCTCCCCAAAACCTATAATCCCAGTCTAATGAGAAAAACAGTAGACAAATTCCAATAGAAGGACATCCTAAATATACCTGACCAGTATTCCTCAAAACTGTCAAGGTCACCGAAAACAAGGAAAACCTAAAAAACCGCACACCCAAGAGGAGTCTAAGGAGACATGCCGATTAAATGTCATGTGAGATCCTGGAACAGAAAAAGGACATTTGGTAATTAAGCAAATCTGAATTAAGTATGGATCTTATTTAAAAATAGTGTATTAATACTGGTTAACTATAACAAAATACCATACTAATACAAAATGTTAACAAAAGGGAAAATTCTGTGTGTGGGCAGACGGAGGGTATATCCTAAATTTCAAGAAAGGAACTCTGCACTATCTGTCCAATTCTATAAATCAAATTCTACAAATCAAAAAAGATTTCAAAAATTAAAGCCTATTAATCAAGAGAAAGAATAAAAGGAATGTAGTAACAAAGATCTAGAGAAAAAGTACAGGTTTATTCAGAATTACTATCAATAGCTTTTCCTTATCAAGGAATTTTTTTCTTCATTGATGAATAATTTACATACTACAGATTACAGCCATTTAAAGTATATATAATTAAATCATTTTTAATGATTATATATTTAAAACATCATATGCAACTGATGTGGAGTTCAGTTTTGAGTAATTAATTCAAACCGTAGGTTAGTTTAGATTGAGTACATTTTGGAGTTGAGACTTAATAGTGTGTAGTATGTTAAGATTAAGTGATATAAGATATGGGACATATTAAAGTTAAGCTAAATCGTGGTCTAAGGAGCTTTTAGGACCTGTTGCGAGGACCGTCGTTCCTCCATGACAGGCTTCATTTTAAGCCAAAAAAGATAGGCCTAAGGGTACGGACATGAAACTATTCCTGGAATTTAGATTCTTCCACTATCCTGTGTGACGCCTAGCCCCTGAGTTGCTCAAATGCACCAATGAAATGCATAGATTTAGGTAATTGCCATATAAAGAATAAGGAACTCGCCTACGTGTGTAGTGACGTATGTGCTTGTTTACTCGAGTGTATAAAAATGCTGGGAAGGGGAGAGGCGGGGTTTTCTCGCCTTAGCACTGTGCTGTGTCACATGTGCCGGTGGGAGCCCAAGCTAGCTGGAAATAAATCCTCTTGCTGTTGCATCCAGCCTGCCTTTTGTGAGTTGTTTTGGGGAGGGTCTCCATCCGGACACATCACTGATATATATGTAACTATTTCTTGATGAAATAACACAAAAAACGTGAATTTTCTATGGATGATTTAATCAAGGATTATTTAATAATCATCAAATAAATAAATAAATATTTATCAATTATTTATTTTTCATTTTATCAATAATTCAATAATTATTAAAGCAAATAATTAAATAATTAAATAATTATTCATTAATTAATAAATCCTTGATTTAATCATGCTGATTTAATCCTGCTCTACTCTAGCTATTAGGTGTAACAAGCACAGACATAAGGGCCCACAGCCCAATGTTTGATTACCGAATGACTGACAAGTGTGTAAAACTCAGCTTGCTGATTTATGAGCTTAGCTAAACTAAAATCTTAGCCATTTTCAAAATATTATTTAATAGATACTAGTTTTTATGGAACACTAGAGACAAATAGACTAAGCAGTTAGATATCACTAAGTCAATTAAGAATTACATTCAAAATGCTTGAAAAACACTATCCAATAAATCAAATATAGTATCAATAGGATACAATTGTTTTTTGTTTTTTTAAGATTTTATTTATTTGACAGAGAGAGATCACAAGTAGGCAGAGAGGCAGGCAGAGAGAGAGGGGGGAAGCAGGCTCCCCGCTAAGCAGAGAGCCCGATGCGGGGCTCAATCCCAGGACCCTTAGATCATGACCTGCGCCGAAGGCAGAGGCTTTAAGCACTGAGCCACCCAGGTGCCCGTTTTTGTTTTTTTTTTTTTAAAGATTTTATTTATTTATTTAACATAGAGAGAGAGATCACAAGTAGGCAGAGAGACAGGCAGAGAGAGAGAGAAGTAGGCTCCCTGCCGGGCAGAGAGCCTGATGTGGGGCTCAATCCCAGGACCCTGAGTTCATGACCCAAGCCGAAGGCAGAGGCTTTAACCCACTGAGCCACCCAGGCGCCCCTACAATTGTTTTAAAATTACTGTTTTCAATAGCATGTGTAAAGCGATTGACCTAGCACACAGTAAGAGCTCAGCAAATACTAGCTATCACTGTTGAAATACAGAAGTATACATGCAAAAATATATGACAGTTAATTAAAGCAATGTTGACATAGCATGAACTATAAGAAACCAGTAAAAAAAAAAAATGTATCAATGGTGGCAGTTTGGCAAAAGTGCTTCAAAGTTTCTGAATGTGTATCTTTTCCTGTTGTTTTGTTTCATTAAGTCTTAGATAATGGCAAGTTAATCCTAATTATCAGGGGCTATTATAAAAAGTATGTAAACCAAATCCTACATATAAATACTTCAGTACTAGGGGCGCCTGGGTGGGTCAGTGGGTTGAAGCCTCTGCCTTCGGCCCAGGTCATGATCTCAGGTCGTGGGATCAAGCTCCGCATCAGGCTCTCTCTGCTCAGCAGGGAGCCTGCTTCCCCCTCTCTCTCTACCTGCCTCTCTGCCTACTTGTGATCTCAGTCTTTCTGTCAAATAAATGAATAAAATGAAATAAATAAATAAATACTCAATATTAAATATGGTACTTTCAAAGTTTTTTATAAAGAGTCAAATATGGAATAAGAAAAAAGAGTGCCACACAAATATCAATATCAATAATATAGGGCATAGTTAAGTAATATTTAAAGCAAAGAAAAAAGCTAAGAACATGTTAGGAAAAGAAATGTAGGATTCATTTTCACAAAAAGTAAAAAAAAAAAAAAACAAGTATAAGGGCACTGATAAAATAAAAGTTATACTTGCCAAAACTTGTTCTATCTACTGAAATTATTTATATATTTCATTTTTTATTACACATTTCTCTATTTTCCATATTTTCTACCCTAAAAATATATTTTTGTATTTGGGGGAAAACACTATTTTACAGTAGTTAGCTCTAGATTGTTTAATAATCTTTCTTGTATTGTATTTTCCAAAATGTTTTAAATGACCATTCTATTAGTAAGCATTTCTATAATTAAAAAAAAAGTTATCCCAAACTATTAGTGGCTTACAAAATACAGGTTTATTTCTCACTTATGCTACTTGTGGGTTTGGGTCTACAGCGACTCTCCACCCAATTTCAGACTTCAGATTAGCTATGGCTCTTCTTATATCTTCAGATTGGGGTCACTAGTTATTCTCATGAGAGAGGATAAGAGCAGGAGAACAGGATGTCCGGGTGGCCCAGTCAGTTAAGCTTCTGCCTTCACCTCAGTTCATAATCCCAGGGTCCTGGGACGGAGCCCTGCATCAGGCTCCCTGCTCTCCCTCTCTCTCTGCCTGCCACTCCCCTTCCTTGGGCTCTCTTTCTTTCTCTCTCTCTTTTTCAGTCAAATGAATAAATAAAATCTTAAAAAAAAAAAAAAAAGAGCAGAACAGGCAGAGCGTACAATGCCTCTTCGAGTTTCTGGTCAGAACTAGGACATGCTCCTACTTCCACGGACAGCCCACTGGTCCAGGCAAGTCACATCAATAAGCCTGACAATGAGGGAGCAAGATATACACTGCTTCAGAGACGCACTCCAAATCACATGGCAATGGGAAGAAATGGATAATTCACTTTAGAGAAAGGAGCAAACATCTGCAAACAAAAAGAGTCTACCAAGGTCTGCCCCATTCATCACACTCACTCACTTCCCTCCAAAGGCAAAACACACTCACTGCTTCTCAAGAAGGACACCCTAAGAGCAACTTATTCAGCTTGTTTCCTGCATGTATATATCATTTTAAGACCCGAACAGTTGGGGCACCTGGGTGGCTCAGTCATTAAGCGTCTGCCTTCGGCTCAGGTCATGATCCCAGGGTCCTGGGATCGAGCCCCGCATCAGGCTCCCTGCTCGGCAGGAAGCCTGCTTCTCCTGCTACCATTCCCTCTGCTTGTGTTCCCTTTCTCGCAGAGTTTCTCTCTGTCAAATAAATAAAATCTTTAAAAAAAAAAAAAAGAGTGGTTGTCTTCAGGGGGACAGGGAAAATCTGGAAGGGGATACAAAGAAACTTTCTGGGATAATGGAAATGTTCTGTATCTTGTTTCAACTGCACTTCTGTGTCAAAATCATTTAATTAAATGCCTAAGATTCTGTATATTTTACTGTAAGCTAATTACAGAAGTACACCTCAGAGATGGTACAGGGTCAGTTCCAGACCATGGCAATAAAGCAGATTTTGCCATAAGTGAATTAAGTGAATTTTTTGGTTTCCTGGTTATATAAAAGTTAAGTTTTTACACTACACTAATAACAGATATAATGATAAAGTTTGAACTACTGCGAGAATCACCAAAATATGACACAGAGAGAGAGGAAATGAGCAAATGAGATTCTTAATGGTGCTGTTAGACTTGCTCAACACAGGGTTGCCACTAACCTTCATTAAAAAAAAAAAAAAAAAAAAGATTATCTGCAAAGCACAATAAAAGGAGGTGTGCCTGTACCTTAATTTCTAAAAATTAAATCACTTATTTTTTCAAAGAACGATTTTGTCAGCTTTTTACCTACTTGATTTTAGTCAGCTCCTCATTCCAACAACTATACAGAAGTCCTCCCCTACCTCGTGTGTGGGGGTAAGATACATTCCAAGATCCTTAGTAAGTGCCTGGAACTGTGGACAGTACTGAACCCTAGTTATACTATGCTTTTTCTGATATATACATACCTGTGATAAAGTTTAATTTATAAATTAGACACAGTGAGAGATTAACAATAACTAATAATAAAATAACTATAATAATATGTTGTAATAAAAGTGATAGCAATGTGGCCTCTCTCAAAACATCTTATTGTATTGTACTCACCCTACTCCTTGGGATGATGTGACATGATAAAACACCCCTGGGATGAGATAAAGTGAGGAAATGACACAGGTGTCCTGAGGTAGTATTATACACTACTATTAACTTCCTGACAACACGTCAGAACACGGATTATCTGCTACCAAACTATGGTGAACACAGAAAACTGAAATGATGGAAAGTGAAATTACTGGATAGGAGGGACTACTGTACTTATATTTTTTTCCCTAGATGAGTCTCTGAAAGGTTTAACTATGTATTTTGAGCTTATTAGGCTTCTGTGGAACCACACCCTGTGTTATTTTCCCTGAGTACTTTGTCCAACTGAAAGGATTTATTAGGAAATACCTTCATCCACCCATATATATTTTTTTAAATGTGTATTTATTTAATTGATGGAGAGACACACAATGGGAGAGGGAATACAGGCAGGGGGAGTTGGAGAGGGAGAAGCAGGCTTCCGCTGAGCAGGGAACTGGCCATCCACATATTTAATAAACTCTGTGACAGCCTTTCCCCTGATTTAGTCATTGCCCTGAGGATTCACCTTAGTTATTCACCTTTATTGCTCAAGGTATTTCTCAATTTTCTTGATTTTACTAGCTAAAGTAGACAGTTCTAACTCTACACTACAAGTCCCAGAAATTTTGGATTCTCTATTTTCCTCTTCATTCCTGCTTGCAAATTCTGTTCTAAATTCATCTCTTTTCCGTAATCAAATGTAGCTGATAACCAAGGCACTCTAGTAACATCCTGTTTTACAATCTTGTTACCTAAAATAATAAAAAAGTAGTATTAAAATTGCAACAATTCACAGGAAATGGTTTCATAAAATCTTTTATTGCTGCATAATATGGATTATTTTTCCAGCTTCCAAAAAATTTTCTTGCTGTTAGCCCCTGAACTAGCCCTATTGATGATCCATTGCTTTTATCTTACTTGAGAAATATATATATATATATATATTTCTACATATATATATATGTAGGCCTTCAGGGATGCCTGGGTGCCTCAGTCAACTAAGCATCTACCTTTGGCTCAGGTCATGATCCCAGGATCCTGGGATCAAGTCCCACATCGGGCTCCTTGCTCAGTGGGAAGCCTGCTTCTTCTGCCTGCCATTCCTCCTGCTTGTCCGCTCTCTCTCCCTGACAAATAAATAAAATCCTCAAAAAATTTAAAAAATAAAAAAAATACACGGGCTTTCAACTCACTATCAGCAGGAAGCAATGAGAAGGCTGTTCAGCCCCTAAGGATGGCACGTTCTCCAGAGCTATCTTCGTATGTAATTCAGTAGGATAATAGAAAAGGAAGGACCTCCAGAGGGTGGAGCCAAGGACCACAGAGAACACTGAGCTGGGAAGCTACTCCCAAGGAAAACGACTAGGGCTTAGTCAAGAAACATCCCTACCCCAGAGTAAGAAGCCCTCATATCTACCTGGTGAAATTTAAAAACTGCTATGGACCAGTGGCTGTTGTGTCTCTTCCTCTTCCTTTTTCTGAATGGAAGCATTTATTTTGCTTATCCTGTCCCTGTCCAAAAATGTATACTGGGAGAGAGGGCATGTGCATTAAAGTTAACACAGCAGCCCTGCAACTGATTTATGGAGAAAGGCCTGCTTGCAAGGTAGGGCCTTTGTTGGAATCTGGGAACTTGGACTTCAGGAGGGTTCCCATTCTCTTATCAGGTAGTTTATGGTACCTCACCTGTTTGTACAAACAATGTGGTTTATGCTCCCTGCTTTCCTTCTGGGAATCTAATTTTGGTATGTGGTAGGTAAAGGGTACATGACCAGCCACCAATAAAAACTCTGTGCAGGGGCGCCTGGGTGGCTCAGATGGTTAGGTCTCTGCCTTCAGCTCGGGTCATGATCTCAGCGTCCTGGGATCGAGCCCGGCATTAGGTCGCCAGCTCAGTGGGGAGGCTACTTCTCCCTTTCCCTCTGCCTCTCCACCTGCTCATGCTCGCTCTCTCTCTCTCTCTCTCTCAAATGAATAAATAAAATCTTAAAAAAAAAAAACAACTCTGTGCAGTCACTAATGAGCTTCCCAGGTAGACAAAACCTGACAAATGTCCCAATCGGATGCTGAAGGAGTTAAGCACATCCTGTGGGACACCATTAGGAAAAGAATCAAAGCTTATGCTTAGTTTCTTACAGACTTTAGCCCTACGCCTTTTCCTTTTGCTTATTTTCTTTTGTACTGTTCACTGTAATAAATCATAGCTGTAAATATTCTGAGACTCATGAGTCCTTCTAGCTAATCACCAAACAAGGGGTGGTCTTGGGGACTCCTGACACAGAGCACATAACTTAACTTTTTTTTTTTTTTTAAACTCTCATTTTTTTATTTTATTTTATTTTATTTTTTTTTAAATTTTTTAAAGATTTTATTTATTTGACAGAGAGAAACACAGCGAGAGGGGGAACACAAGCAGAGGGAATGGTAGCGGGAGAAGCAGGCCTCCTGCAGAGCAGAGAGCCCGATGCGGGGCTCGATCCCAGGTCCCTGGGATCTGACCCGGGCCGAAGGCAGACGCTTAACGACTGAGCCACCCAGGTGCCCCATAACTTAACTTTTTAATTCATAGATATCTGGACCAGAATGAATCATACCTGGCCCTGATGTAGACAAATGACCTTGGGGGGCCTCAAGACTGCTGCCAGGACTAGGTAAGACTGAATATCTTCCTTGGTGTCAGAGAGGCAGTGAGTGTATTTTGTTTGAGGGAGAAAAGTACATATTTATGACCAAAAGGAAAGAATGCGGTAGACAGTTATATTATTCCCACTTATTTTGTCCTTTCCTACAAAAAGATTATTTATCTTTGCCCACTACAATGTGACTCGCAATGTTTCCCTGTGGTCAAGGTATACTTCTCCAACTCTTCCCTGAAGTCAGGGTATATTTCTGATTTCAGGACTGATTTCACTGTCTGGACTGATTATATGACTTCCTTGGGTCAACAGAATATGAGTGCAAGTGACAGAGTGGCAGTTCAGCAGAAAATTTAAGAGACACTGCATGACTCTGCCTGTTCTGCTGTTTTCCTCAACTAGGGGCTGTTCCTTCATGCCACATGAAGCTACGCCAGCCAATCTGAAGCCACAACATGGAACATTGGTCAGAAATAAGTGTTTTTTGTAAGCCAGTGAGATTTAAGGTTTATTCTACAAAACCAAAGTTGACAGATAATACCATGTAATTAGTCTCAAAACAGGTATACATATTTAAAATATTAATTTAAATATAATACCTAGCATACAAAAAGCCATTTTTGTAGTAGCACAAAAACTCCAAATTTATCTAACTTACGTTTTGGAGCCCTTTCAGGAACTGGAGTGTCACTGATTTTCTCTTCTTTGACAGATTCCTTATTTTCTGAAGACTTCAGCTTTTTTCTTTGGCGCAGTTCTGTTGGCCCTTAAAATATTTAAGATATTACTGCAATCTGTATATCAAGTTGTTCTATGTTATCACCCAAACTAATCCATTTTTATTATACTAAGGCAAAAGTCACATGGAGACCTTTTAGTATCAAAGATACCTTTTTTCACAATAAATTATCCATTTAGAAAGAAAGACTGTCTTCCATACAAAAAGAAATTTAGGTTCTGCCTTCCACCTGTGCCTTCAGAGTCCTATTGATAAATCAACAAGCTTTATCCCAAGATAATGTTATTTTCAAAATATTCCAAAATAAGTAAATCCCTTTCCAGAATGACTGGAGAACAAGATTTTATTTTATTTATTTGGGGTTTTTTTGTGTGTGTGTGTGTGTTTTTGTTTTGTTTTTTGACAGAGAGACACAGCAAGAGTAATAGCACAAGCAGGAGGAGTGGGAGAGGGAGAAGCAGGCTTCCTGCTGAGCAGGGAGCCCGATGCGGGGCTCAATCCCAGGACCCTGGGATCATGACCTGATGAACCCAGGTTCGACTGAGCCACCCAGGTGCCCCAACAAGATGTTATTTAACACATTAGCTTATGGACAACAGTTGTTAAGCATCTGTCTTGGGCTCAGGTTGTGATCCCAGGGTCCTGGGATCAAGCCCCCAGTCAGGCTCTCTACTTATCGGGGAGCCTGCTTTTCCCTCTTCCACTCCCCCTGCTTGTATTCCCTCTCTGTCTGTCTCTGTTGAATAAATAAATATTTTGAAAAAAATGCATTAGCATATTATTCTAATTACCTGAGAGTATCACACTCATCATTCAAGGATTAACAATTTTTTTTAAATCTGAATGCAATAGGGGCGCCTGGTGGCTCAGTTGGTTGGGCGTCTGTTCTTGGGTTCAGGTCATGATCCCAGGGTCCTGGGATCAAGCCCCGCATCTGGCTCCCTGCTTGGCAGGAAGCCTGCTTCTCTCACTCCCACTGCCCCTGCTTGTGTTCCCTCTCTTGCTGTGTGTCTGCCAAATAAATAAATAAAATCTTTAAATAAATAAATAAATAAATAAATCTGAAAATAATAAAATACATTGATCATAAAACTATACTTCATTTTTAAAACTATCCTGCAAAGGGGCGCCTGGGTGGCTCAGTCACTGGGTGTCTGCCCTTGGCTTAGGTCATAATCCCAGGGTTCTGGGATCGAGTCTCACATTCAGAGAGCTCACATTTCTCTCTCTCCCACTCCCCCTGCTTGTGTTCCCTCTCTTGCTGTGTCTCTCTGTCAAAAAGTAAATAAAATCTTAAAAAAGTAAAATAAAATAAAATGAAAAAATGGGAAAAAAAAAAAAAAAAACAGTCCTGCAAGTTCTACAGAATTTCACAGTGCTGTGGTATTATCATTGTACAGTCTTAGAGATTTAGGTATTTGCAGTAAACATATCTGTATATGTGGAAAGCTGTCAGAAAATTTCCCCATATTGGACTACCCTTTTAATGTCTGATAAAAAACATAAAGCAGAAAGTACCTCCAAACCAGTAAACTAAATTCCAAATGAAACAAAAATTTATATATTCAACCTAACTACTTTTCCTTCCTAGAGTTAATTCTTTAAAAAAAGAAAAAAATTTGACAGAGAGAGAGAGAGCACGCAACGTGCGCAAGCAGGGGTAGCAACAGAGGAAGAAGCAGGGTCCCCACTAAGCAGGGAGCCCAGTGTGGGGCTCAATCCCAGGACCCCAGGATCATGATGTAAGCCAAAGGCAGACGCTTAACCAACTGAGCCACACAGGTGCCCCCTCTTTTTATTTTAAGTAGACTCCACACCCAGCATGGAGCCCAATGCAGAGCTTGAATTCAGGACTCTGAAATTAATACCTGAGCTGAGATCAAGAGCCAATGCTTAATCAACTGAGCCACCCAGGTGTTCCCAGAATTAATCATCTTATAGGGTAGACTATAACTGTCACGTTGGTACAAACTGTCCTGCCAAGCTTATAAGGTGGTTCAAGAATTTATTTCCTCCTTACTAGAGCAATGGAGAGTTTTCTCTTTTCTCTCTGGGATGACCTTAGGCTATGAAATGTGAGCCTAAAAAGAGGAATTCAAAAAAGGAGAATGAATGCACTGCTCCTGATCAAACAAAAGGTTTCTAGCAATACTGTGGAATATGAAAACACAAATATATATTTTTTTAACTTAATTTTTTTGGAATGTCTACACCCAATCTGGGGCTTAAACTCATGACTATCAATATCAAGAGTCATATGCTCTTTGAACTTAGCCAGCGGCCCCCACCTCTCATTTTTAAATAGCTTCAAAGCAAATTCAAGTTTGCTAGAGTATCTTTAAACACCGGCATCATGATAAAAACAACAACAACGTATATTTAATGGATTTCATCTGGTCTAATTTTTAACCATTTCTACACTATCTTTTATTTTGTGACTATCTTAAGTACTAAAGCCAGTGAACAGATTAGAAAATGACATTATTATTAGAAAAGCCATACCTCAGATTTTGAGGGTTTTTTGAGAGAGAGAGAGAGCGCATGTACACACACATTGGGTGAGGGGCAGAGAATCTCAAGCGGACTCCATGTTGAGCATGACTCAATCCTATGACCCTGAGATCACAACCCCAGCCAAAACCAAGAACTGGATGCCCAACTGGCTGTGCCACCCAAGCACCCTAGATTTTCAGTATTTCTGTACACAAATCTGGGTCAATTAATATTACTTTCTTTTTCATGACACCTTTTTAATTTTCCTCTGCTCTGGAATAAAGCAAAAGTTAAAAGTGCTCAACAAAAATGAAGATTTAGGAGCACGTACACCCCAATGATTACATCAGCAATGTCCACAATACCCAAAATATGGAAAGAGTCTAGATATCCATTGACAGATGAATGGATAAAGGAGATGTGGTGTATATACAATGGTATCACGCAACCATTAAAAGAATGAAATCTTGCCATTTGCAACATGAATGGAACTACAGCATATTATACTAAGCAAAATAAGTCAGTCAGGGAAAGACAAATATATGATTTCACTCATATGTGGAATTTAAGAAACAAAACAGATGAACATGGGGAAGGGAAGGAAAAAACAAGATGAAATCAGAGAGGAAGACAAACCTTAAGAGACTAAGGATTGCTGGAGCGGAGAGGGGAGGAAGGATGCAGGAACTGGGTGATATAACCCCAAGAAGTTTACTTAATTATTACACTTGCAAGATCAAACACATTGACAGTATTGAATTTTTTTGGAAAATTTAACTGGATAATTTCAGAAAGCAAGCTAACAAATCTATTAAAGTAGTTTACAAAGGGGTTGGGTAGGTCTTTTTTTTTTTTTTAATTTTTATTAACATATAATGTATTATTTGCCCCAGGGTACATGTCTGTGAATCTTTGGGCTTACACATTTCACAGCACTTAAAGCACATACCCTCCCCAATGTCCACCCTATCCC
>CM053606.1:128138214-128155166 GCA_028646535.1 Procyon lotor | reverse complement strand
GGATTATTTGTTCTTGGGGTGTTGAGTTTGAGAAGTTCTTTATAGATTTTGGATACTAGCCCTTTATCTGATATGTCATTGGCGAATATGGGTAGGTCTTTTTTATTACAGAAAAGGTAAAAGCACACTTCTAAGATAAAGACAGAGTGGGAAGGGGGTGTCACACAAAAAGTGTTCTTTATAAAAAGCTACCATTTTTCTTTTTAAAAAATTTGCTCATAAAATGAATCAATCACTTTACAGAGACATTAAAGTATTCTCTTGGTACATAAAATGGATTATGTTTATTGAAGTAGAGCTTATACAAAAATTTTGCACAGATTCCCAAATAATTTATAAAGTCATCTTTCAAGAATCTGTATTAGCAATAATCAAGGGCCATACAAATAAATTATCTATAAAGGATCTATAACACTATATATCTTCTTGGTTCTAAGATGCTATACATTTTAAGATACTGAGCATGTATCTTGGGGGTTTTGGTTTATTTGTTTTTAAAGACTTCACTTATTTATTTGAGAGAAAGAGAGAGAACAAGCAGGAAGGGAGGGCAGAAGGAGAGGAAGAAGCAGACTCCCTGCCGAGCAGGGAGCCCCAACTTGAGCTTGATCCTAGGACCCTGAGATCATGACCTGAGCAGAAGGCAGATGCTTAATCAACTAAGCCACTCAGGCACCATTTGTTTGTTTTTTTAAGTAGGCTCCATGCCCAGTGTGATAAGAAAGCTCTAGGACAGAATTTAAATTTCCCTTTCCTTCTTATATCTTTGGCATTGTAAAGAAAAAATCAAACTAAATGAAAATAATAAAACAGCCACAAAAATAACCTGCCATTTCAGGCTCTGGTCCAGTGATTTTCACTTAAGATAGTTAGCAGAACTACAAATGGGCCTGCAAATGTCCATCCAGACAACACAGGGCAATTTCCAAATGAAGTGTTAATACTGCACTCAAAGTTGTCACTTCTCTCTGCTCTAACATTTCTTTCAAGAAGGATAAGTATGAAAAACCTGACCCTCTGCTGCAACAAGCAAGACATTTTTTGTAAGATGAGATTTTCAAAAAATTATTTAACTGGAGTAACAGCAGGACAAGGAAAAGGACCCAAGTGAATGTGAATGATAAGCAAAAAAGGGATACAGGGAACATCTAGATACAAGTAAAATAGACCATTTAGTCTAATTTTAAGAAAATACGTATTTTGTGGGTTTTTTTTTTAAAAGATTTTATTTGTTTATTTGACAGAGAGAGAGAGAGCGCACACATAGGCAAGGGAAGCAGCAGGCAGAGGGAGAGAGAGAAGCAGGCTTCTTCCCGCTGAGCAAGGAGCTTGACCTTGGGCTCCATTCCAGGACCCTTGGGATCATGACCTGAGCCAAAGACAGATGACTGAGCCACCCAGGCACCCCAGATAATATGTATTTTGAAAAAAATTTATAGAGTGCCAAATAAATCTAAAGCACTCAGAATAATACCTAGTACATAGATATGTTTGCTATAAATACTATCATTGGTAGCGTTATTATAATAAATAAGACTATAGTTACTCATTCATTGTTATTATATTCCAGCACCTAACACAGCAAACACCCAAATGTTTATGGAATTAAAAAGCTGCCGAATGAAACTATATTTTAACAAAACTACAATATGTTAATTGCTCCACATAAGATATATTTGCTTTTGGATTATCAGTAATTCTACAAGCAAAAACCACTTTTCATCTTATATCCCATCAATAAATATACAAAATGGTATGGTCTTTTTAATTAGTTCCACATCACACTGATTTAGTTAAGTGTAACTATAATCTCCTAAAACAATTTCTCATTTTCCATGATGTATAATATTAAAGACTTCTAGTATTGCGGTATTAATTTTTTTCATGCTTTAGCTTAAGCGTGAAAGTGTTCATGGAAACATACAAGCTAGTTTATCAACCTACTCCACAGATTTGCAACTATTCAGAAAAAGAAAAAATATCTAGAAATGTTTTAAACTACTGCAACAAAAGATAAAACAAAGTTAACAAATGGAATCACACTCTTCCTTACCAACTACAAATAGCATTGGTTTTGAACTGTTTTTAGGTAGAGTGTCTTAAATTTAGATCGGCTGTAACACTGAAAACTCAAGAAAGAGGCGGCAAATATGAAGCCAGTGTAAGCACAGGGACAAGGCAGTAAGCCATTGAGCAGAAAACATTATTTAAAAAATTGCTTTCCACTGCATTCTTGAAATTCCCTCTTGGCATTCTTTGTTCAACATGGTTTAAATCTAGGGTCCCCTGGGTGGCCCAGTTTTTAAGCCTCTGCCTTCAGCTCAGGTCATGGTCCCAGGGTCCAGGGATGGAGTCCCCACATCGGTCTCCCTATTTGGCAGGAAGCCTGCTCTCCCTCTTCCACTTCCCCTGCTTGTGTTCCCTCTGTGTCTCTCTCTGTCAAATAAATAGATTAAATCTTAAAAAAAAAAAAAATAAGGTTTAAATCTAAACGAGATCACATTCACAACTGCATCAAGAAGGGAAAAAGTTATGTTTCCCACGAGAATGCAAAACCTAACTGCTCCGTCAAGCGACAGCATCATATATATCTGTTCCTGAAACTAGCACGGGTATCAATCATGAAGTTATTCTGCCGTGAATGTTTCCTGTTTCCTGTAATGTCTACCATTAGCTGATAAGTTTCTCCAACTCCCCATTTTTCTCTCATACCTATCATTTTCTATGAATAAATATTACTGAAGAGATTAATTTTCTTAGCACTGTCCGTATGAAGGCATGGGAAGCTTTCTCCAGCCCACCCACTTTCAGGCTCGAAGCACTCCTGGCTTCCTAATCCTCCCAAACTACCTACATCCCTCAGCCCTTTGCCATCTCCCCCGAACCTATAAATGAACTGGCCTTCTTCAGTTTCCCCTCTCAATCCACCTTACCCCGTTTATCCCAAATCCTGCCTCTTTCTGTACCCTCGGCGTGAGGCTTCTCTCCCCCCACCCCAACCTCCGTTACTTTGTGTTTGTCAGTATTCACAGACCTCTGAAGAAGGCACTCAGAATGAGGGGCATTTGGTTAAACACTATCACCTTCAAATATGCACTCAGTACCTAAGCCTCCATCTTCTAATCCAAACTATGCCTTCCCACCCCATTAATTGTCTGCTAGGAGCCCTCCCCGTCAGAGTACCCCCTCCCTCCGCAACGCACAAACACAGCTTTTTCTCTCCCTACCCCATTCCCAACTTTAAGCTCCACCTTTGCTTCCCACTGAGGCGGACCAAACTTCGGGCCATTCACTCCGTCCCAAACGTCGTCGCGCCGCCGCCGCCCCGCTCCTTTGCGGCCCCCAGGCAGACACCCCGCGCGCAGCCGCGGCCACTGACCGCCCTCAGCCCAGGCCTCTGGGCCCCTTGAGCCCCCGCCTCTCTTTCCCGAGACCACGGGCGACAGTAGCCGCGCTGGAGCCCGGAGCCCTCACCTTCCTCCTCTGCCATCGTCTCCGCGGAGGCCCGGGCGCCCCTCCGGGTCCCGAGCGGCCCGGAGTCTCCAGCCCTCCGCGTCGCCGAACCCCTCGGCAGCCCCAAGACCGCTCCCGGCCGCCGCGCCCCCACTTCCTGACCCGCCCCCCTCCGGTGTCGCCGCCAACCGCGTCCCGCCCGGCGGCTCAGGAACCAGAGAGCCGGGAGCGAAGGGCGGCCGGAGCGTTTTGTTGGCGCGCCTAGGCCTGCGCGGGCAGGAAGACGACTCGACGGCGCGGGTGGCACCGCCCACCTCCCCCTGACTTCCTCCCCGCTCCACGCCTCCTCCTCTTCTCCCGGCTCCCGGCAGCCTCCCTCTTCGCCCAGCCCTTGCGAAAGCTGGGCGTCTACCCGGCCCTCCGCGGCGTTTCCGTTCGACTCAGTCAGAGCATAGCATCAGTTTCATCTTCCAGATCCAAGCTCCACCCGCGCCCCATTTGACCGAGAGGAAGCTGAGGTCCGGCGAGGTGTCGGGCACAAATCCAGCTAGAGCTGGAGCCCAAGGCTCCGGACTCCTCACTCCTCGCGGTGCCTGCGTGCTCCGTGATTTCACAGAGCGGCAAAATGCGCGTGGTTGACGCTTTGGTTTACTAGGCCACTTTAGATTGCAAGATCATTACAAGAAAGAAGCTTCTACTTGGAACTTAGTGTTTATAGCGCCCCACACTGGTTAAACACATACATTTGCCTTTCGTGATTTTTAAAGAAACAGTAATACTATGGTCAGTGCGGGGAGCGGGATGCGTTTAGATCTTCCACAGCGGCGGAACATAGTTTTAACTTGTTGCACTGTGTATATACCCTGGCTTATATTATTACATCGGGCATTCTCCCAACGAATACCAGGAACTTTTCCCCAACAATATTCAGAAGTAGATTTAGGAACTGACAAAATGCTCATTTTAGAGTGAGAGGAAAAACGCCCAAGAACTCGCCTGAAGTCATGGTAATTATGGATATCCCATTCTTAGCAGGTCTCAAGATTCTCCTAATAGCACCTTTGTCAAGTTAGGATATTTGGAGAGAAGCTATCGCTTTTCAGTGCTGTGCAAGAACAGTTCCAGGAACTCTTTTTATGCCTTGGGTTGCCTATAAATATGCCTTGCCCTTAAACAACACTGGACCAGGAGTTAGAAATTCGGTGGAGTTTGCCAGTAGACCAGAAAAGACCCAGACCAACGCAGAGGGGGAACAGAATATATGGACCTTGAAAACAGAGCGGGAACAGAATGTATGGACCTTGAAAACCGCAAGATATGGCAGAACCCAGTATAACAGGCGGTAGATAACAGTATCCCCCTTATCAGATGACGTTTACTGCAAGAGCTCCACCTCTTGGGGCACAATGCAGTGGCCACTGAGGGCCACTGTTTTCCAATTCAAGAGTCTTAAGGTGATGCCCATTCCTCCTATAGTTCCTTTGTAATCACCTCAAGGTGACTGATGGACTTAATTGCCAATGTGCCCGCTCTAAACAGTAGCGGGTAGAGAGGGAAAATAGCCTCTTAAACTGAAACGGACTAAGGAAAGGAGAAAGATCACTATTCAATCTTTAGATAGAAATCAGTAGACTCATGATTGCGTTCCATAGTAGAAGGATTGTTCTTCCCTTGAACCCGGAAACTTCCACATAAGGGTAATGAGAGTGGAACATTCTATTTTCCCCCAATCTCTCATTTTGCTCTGAGAGAAATAGGCCTCCCCCCCTCCCCCAAAATATATGCATAATCCCAAAAGATAGAACTCTAAGTGCTCAGGATGTTGCCTTGCAGTGGGCATTATACCTGAGTTTTCAGTAGGTCAATCTGTAATTCTCTAATACCAGCTGCTTCCAGGTGGCAGGGAGCATGGGTAGTGGATGCATGGTCCAAAGGTTACTTCTGGTGATAACTTGATTATTTTACCACTGCAGTCATGGACTACTAATTTCCAGTCCAAAATCTGAAGGGTTGTTTGATTGCCTTTTGCCTCACCTTGACCTAAAACCTCTTATTTTCTCAAACGGTCTTTTACTTACAATATGCTCTCAAAGAAACAGATTTTGAGAAAAGAATGATTTTCTGCCACCTCTGGAAGTTTGAGGATCCCTTCTGTATGCAATGGAAGCTTTTAGGGAGTGATATAAAATGTTCCTTGTTTTAAGAAGTTAAGTCATGGAAATGGAGCTTAGGAGGCTATAGTAGTAAACTGAAAAGAAATAAAGACTTGGAATACGGGCATGGAAATAAAAATGTTCAAGAAGAATGGACTCAAAGGATGCTGAAGATAAAATCTATAGCACCTGGTGACAAATTGGATGTGATACATGATGAGTTGAAGATAATTCCTGAGGCTTCTATCTTGAAATTAATCATGTGCTTTTTATACGCCAAGTATAGTAGTGTATGCTGATAATGTATGAGAAGAATATAAGATAAAAGCCCGTGACGACTTACCTACTAAAAACCAAAAAAATAAGGCAAAGTCTATTTTAAAAACATTCTTCCATCAAATGCTTCATATCATTAGTAACAGAACAAAATTAGTAAATCTTTGTATCAGTTCAGCTTTTCTTCTATTAAAGATAGGGAATTTAATCTTTATTATATAATAAAGTCCTAGTTATCCATTGGTTAACAATATATTTATATTATTCTCAAACACCATCTCCTTTGTGAAGTCTGAACCAAATGTGATCAGTTTGTTTTTGAAAACATGTGACACCCTTACTGCCATTATATTCTGGCTTGTATTTTGGTCACGTTTGATCCTCACACTTTCAAGTCTTTGAAAACACATTGTAGACAAATATTTTGAGAATTGACTTAAAAGTGATGATAATAGCAACTATTAGCTGTAGGTGAGACTTAGAATACCAACATAAATCTTATATTCTGCACACTATCCGTGAGAACTATCCCTTGATATGAAGCTATTTTGTTCACTAATTCTGGTTGTGATTTTAGATTAATGTGGGTTTTTCTTCCCTGTACCTTTTCTTTAAAAGAGGTATCAAGGTTTAGACTGTCAGTTGCTCCCACAGTTGCTTCTCAAGCAGGCCTCACATTTTCCTCATTGTTTGAAGCTGAACTTCCATGCCTCCTGAATACATTTTCCCTATTGTCACTCATCATAAGGACTTGCTGTCCTTCCTCACTGACTAGGAGGGCGATAATCATATAAACCAACAAGGTCAAACTGTGAAATGTATAATCCTCCCAAGTGGGATACATTAAACAATGTGTGTTCTATTTAGGGGCACCTGGGTGGCTCAGTTAAGCATCTGTCTTTGGCTCAGGTCATGATCCCAGGTTTCTGAGATCAAGCCCCACGATGGAGCCCCAAGTTGGGTAGGGAGCCTGCTTCTCCCTTTCCTCCTCCCCCTGTTTGTGCTCTCTCCCTCTCTCTCTAATAGTACAACCTTTTTTTTTTTTTAAGAAAAGTGTTCCATTTAAATATTTTTTAATTGGACATATTAGATATCTTTAGGAGATTTTTCTAAAGTTCAGGTTTTTTTAGAGTTAAAACTCCTCTAGAAAGAGGTTTTTGACAATTTGGTCATATGAGACAATACTCATTAATAAAAGCAAAACAGGGGTTTCTGGGTGACTTGGTTGGTTGAGGGGCTGCCTTCAGTTCAGGTCACGATCCTGGGGGTCCTAGGATGGAGCCCAGCGTGCGGCTCCCCGCTTGGCAGAGACTCTGCTACTTCTTGTCCCTCTACCTCTTGCCACTCCCTCCCTCTCTCTCTCTCAAATAAAATCTTTTTTTTTTTTAAGATTTATTCATTTGAGAGAGAGAGAGAGCACAAGCAGGGAGAGAGGCTGAGGGGGAGAGAGAGAGGTGGAGAGGCAGTGCAGAGTCTTCTGCACTGAGTTGGGAGTCTGACATGGGACTCGAACCCAGGACTTGGAGATCATGATCTGAGCCAAAGGCAGATGCCCAACCATCTGAGCCACCCAGGCACCCCTCAAATAAAATCTTTACAAAAATAAGAGCAAAACATTATTGGAACTTAGTGGTCTATCATCAAGATTTTCTCAGCAAAGCTATTATAGTACACACAGTTTACTGACTTTGTCCCAAGATTCTTTCCTCTCTTCTTTCAGAGAGTTAGCCCTCTAAATATTTGTGAGATTGAATTGTTCTGAATTATATTAGAGTTGCCAGATAAAATACAGGACACTTTAGTATAATAGTATATATTATATAATAAATATAATGTTGTGTATATATATGTACATATGCATGTAATAGTATAATAATATGTCCCATGTAATATTGAGCCATATGTAATACTAAAAACTATCTGTTGTTTGTCTGAAATTCCCATTTGGGTATTTGGTTTTTTCTTCAGTTTGGCTTGGTGTTTTGTTTGTTTTTGCTAACTCTACCGGCTCTATTTATATGGATTGGGACTGCCCCATTCAAAGCCACCTAGCACTGATTGCTTTCAGACCTTCTGGGAACATGTAATTAACAGATTAAATTAATTTTTACGATAGAGGGAAGGCTATTAGGTAGCAAGCAGACTCTGAGTACCTCAAATGCACGAATTCAGAAACAATATCTGTCATTTCTAAAGCCCTAACACATGAAGTTGTTTCTGCTGTTTTGCCATGCTGTAAAGGGCTTGGGCCAGACCTGGATTGGCCCAGTGCAGCCTCGGAGCGACCACTGAACCACTTCTTAAATGATGATTTATCAGACATATCTAGACCTGCTGTGTTGAGAACTAATCACACTTCCAAATTATAGGGACCTTTTTTTTTTTTTAAGCTTTTATTTATTTATTTGACAGACAGAGAGAGAGCGCACAAGTAGGCAGAGTGGCAGGTAGAGGTAGGAGAGGGATAAGCAGGCTCTCCACTGAGCAGGGAGCCCAATGTGGGGCTCAATCCCAGGACCCTGGGATCATGACCTGAACTGAAGGCAGCTGCTTAACCAAATGAGCCACCCATGCGCCCCCAAATTATAGGGATCTTAAAACTCAAAAGACCATGATGATTTTGGGGGGAGAATGTTTCCCACCAAATTTATGACTTAGCAACATAACAGTTTATGTGTAATAGGGGAATTAGCATAACATTTATTCTTTAAATACAGTAAAAAGGGGCACTTGGGTGGCTCAGTTGTTAGGCGTCTGCCTTCGACTCAGGTCATGATCCCAGGGTCCTAGGATCAAGTCCTCTGTCGGGCTCCCTGCTCGGCAGGAAGCCTGCTTCTTCCTCTCCCATTCCCCCTGCTTGTGTTCCCTCTCTCGCTGTGTTTCTCTCTGTCAAATAAATAAAAATCTTTAAAAAAAGAAAAGTTTAAAAAAAATAAATACAGTAAAAAAAAACTATGAATGACCTAAAAATAGATAAATTTTTTTAAAAGATTTTATTTACTTATTTGACACAGAGAGAGAGATCACAAGTAGGCAGAGAGGCAGGCAGAGAGAGAAGGGGAAGCAGGCTCCCCGCCGAGCAGAGAGCCCAATGCGGGGCCCAATCCCAGGACCCTGAGATCATGACCTGAGCCGAAGGCAGGTACTTTAACCCATTGAGCCACCCAGGCGCCCCAAAAATAGATAAACTTTTAAAATCCCATTAGAATCTTAAGTATCTAAGATAGAATCTTAGAATAGGACCCTGATGAGACAGTAGCACTACATGTCCAGTAGGTGGCAGAAGCAGCCGAAATTATCAAGTGTAGGTAAATTTTATACCCAACTGTCTCTTTGGATGTACTTCAATATACAAAGTATACCATTAATAACTGGATTAATACATTTTAACATTTTTTAAAGATTTTGATTTGAGAGAGAGAGAGAGAGAGCACAAGGGGGGTTGCAGAAGGAGCAGACTCCCCGCTGAGCAGGGAGACAGATGTGCGGCTTGATCCCAGGACCCTGAGATCATGACCCGAGCAAAAGACAGATGCTTAACTGACTGAGCCACCTGGGTGCCCCACATTTTAGCATTTTTAATGGTGCTAAAGAAAAACATTTTTTGCTGTTTAGCAACATTAAAATTTATAAAAATTCTTAAAGCTGTACATAATTACTTTTTTTTTTTTAGAATCACATTAGTTTTCACCTTCAGGAGTGAATATAAATGTGTTCATTCAACAAACAGTTACTCTGTGTGTGTGTATATATGTATATATATATATATCAAACAGGGGCTAGTCACTAAAGATACAGTGAGGAAGAAGATACACACAGCTCTGATGAAGGTTACAATAGATGGGGAACTGATTACAGAGAGATCTTAGGGAATCAGGAAAGACCTTCTTTGAACAATTATTTCTGAGTAGCAATTAATCAGTGAATAGAGGAATAAGAGGTGGAAAAAGGTGTTGTTTTTTTTTTAAAGATTTTATTTATTTGACAGAGAGAAACACAGCGAGAGAGGGAACACAAGCAGAGGGAATGTAACGGGAGAAGCAGGCTTCCTCCAGAGCAGAGAGCCCAATGCGGGGCTTGATCCCAGGCCCCTGGGATCTGACCTGGGCCAAAGGCAGACGCTTAACGACTGAGCCACCCAGGCGCCCCAAAAAAGGTGTTTCAGACAAAGATGGCAAAGAACTAGAAAAAGTAGAACAAGATGAAGCATATGAGACAAGTGCCTTGAAAAAAGCCCAGGAGGTAGCGGGAGGCAGCTCATGCAGAATCACGCAGCCATATGTGGGTGGGGTTCTCCCAACAGCAAATGGGAACCTTCAATCAAAAAAATTTTAAGAACATATTATTATCATTATATGTGTTATTATCACACACATACAAAAAATAAAGAGGCCAGGAGGAAACTTTAGAGGAGATGAGTGTTTGTGGTATCAATCGTGGTTATGGTTTCACCTGTGAATACTTAACTCCAAACTTAGCAAGTTGTGTATGTTAAATATGTGCAGCTTTTTGTATCTCAGTCATTCCTCAATAACTTTTTTTTTTTTAAAAGAACATACAGGCGCCTGGGTGGTACAGTCATTGAGTGTCTGCCTTCAGCTCAGGTCACGGTCCTAGAGTCCTGGGATCGAACCCTACATGGGGCTCCCTGTTTGGCAGGAAGCCTGCTTCTCCCTCTGCCTCTCCTCCTGCTTGGGTTACCTCTTGCTGTCTCTCTCTGTCAAATAAATAAATAAAATCTTAAAAAAAAAAATAAAGAACATATAATCAGGGGCTCTTGGGTGGCTCAGTTGGTCAGGTGTCTGACTCTTGATTTTGGTTCGGGTCATGATCTCACGGTCATGGGATCGAGCCCCAAGTCCAGCTCTGTGCACCGTACAGAATCTGCTTGAAATCCTGTTTCTCACTCTATCCCTCCCTCTCCTCCACCCACCCCGCACAGCTCGTACTCTGTCTCTCTCTCTCTCTCAAATAAATAAAATCTTTAAAGAACATGTAATCAGATCTGTGGTAATTTAAAAGAGGTTTTTTGGGTTTTTTTAAGCAATTTGGCAATAGAAGAAAGCAGAATTTGATACAAGGAGTTCAGTATTGACGCAAAAACACGTGAAAGAGGAAATTAAAGAATGACTTTCTTAACTTTGGCATCCAGTAGTACACGGCACTGCTTCCTGAAGTAAAAAGAATACAAAGAGTAGCAGATCATAGAGATCAAAGAGAGATAAGTTCTATTTCAAGCATGTTGAATTTGAATTGCCAGGGGAGATGTCCAGATGGAAATGTCCATTATAGTGTCAGGTATAGAAGTCTGTAGCTCCACAGAGTGTGGAAGAAAATGAGTTTGCCGAGAGAATGAATAGAAGGAAAAGGTAGCTGAAGAAGGAACTGGGAGAAATACCATCAGGTAGGGAAGGATGACTCACCAGGGAGGCTAGAAGCAGAACAAGCTGAGAATTTCACATTGATTTTTTCCCCCTACTGTTGCCCTGGAGGGTGTGCAGTACCAGGCTGATGCGTGCAGTGGACGGAGCAAACTCCTATTCCATCCTCCTGCTCCAGAAGTCCATTTAACATGTTGTCCTTGGATAGAAGACATCAGATATTACATTGATAGGAACAGATACTATGCTTGATCTTAGCCAAATGGCTGAGAAGCGGTTCAAATTGATTTTTTTTTTTACTTTTTAAAAGATTTTATTTAGCGGCACCTGGGTGGCTCAGTGGTTGGGTGCCTGCCTTTGGCTCAGGTCATAATCCCAGGGTGTTGGGATCGAGCCCCGCATTAGGCTCCCTGCTCGGCGGGAAGCTGCATCTCCCTCTCCCTGGGCTTGTATACCCTCTCTCACTGTCTCTCTCTGTCAAATAAATAAATAGAATCTTCAAAAAAAATTTAAAAATAAAGATTTTCAGTTATTTGAGAGGGAGTGGGGAGGTGCAGAGATAGAGAATCTCAAGCTGAGTCTATGCTAAGCGTAGAGCCCCTCTCAGCGGGGTTCAATTTCATGACCCATGAGATCATGACCTGAGCCAAAATCAAGACTTGGACACAACCAACTGAGACACCCAGGCAGCCCCACATTGATTTTTTTTTTTAAAGTTTATTTATTTACGTGATCTCTGCACCCAGAGGCTCAAACTTGTGACCCTGAGATCAAGAGTTGTACACTCCACCGACTCAGCCAGCGAAGAGCCCCTACATTAATTTTTTTAATGTGTTTTTGGTGTTTAATTCTACTATCATACAGGTTTGGGTTTTAAAACATTGGCTCAAATTCAAGTGTGTAACCAGAAGCTTTGTTACCCATTTATCTACATCCGCCTCTAGAACAGCAACAATATGTAGCTACTGAATAATTTAGGTGCTGAATTAGAGGCATGCCGGCAATAAAGGAGAGAGGCCAACCCAAGGCACACTCTGAAGCCTAACTTTGGGACATTGTAAACAATGAACAGTATTTGTGCTGTGTTCAGCAAAAGAGCCAAAGTGGATAAAAGAGCACCTAGGAGAGTATTAACCACATCACCCAGGCTCCAAATCTTATTTTCCAGGTCGCTTCCTTTACTTTCTTGCAACTGTGAGGTTTTACTTGACCTGTGCTTCCATTTCCTAGTCTGTCATAATGGTAGGACCTACTATCATAGGTTATTGTGAAGATTCTCTTAACTGGGGCGCCTGGGTGGCTCAGTAGGTTATAGCCTCTGCCTTTGGCTCACGTCATGATCTCAGGGTCCTGGGATCAAGTCCCACATCGGGTTCTCTGCTCAGCGGGGAGCCTGCTTCCCCCTCTCTATCTACCTGCCTCTCTACCTACTTGTGATCTCTCTCTCTCTGTCAAATAAATAAGTAAAATTGTAAAAAAAAAAAAAAAAAAGATTCATTTAACCAATATAATGCTTATTACTGTTCGACATCCACATTCTTGGTGACGGCTTTGTTGTAGTTTACAGGAAATTCTTCCTATGTAATGAGGTGTATGTAATGTAATGGCTAGTAATGTAATGGCTCTAAATATCCCTCAGCATCCCACATAATGGAATTGTGTTGAACTACAATGAAATAAAGATAAAATTTAAGTCTAAGCTGCTGAACCTTTTTCCCTAGACCCACACCTTGGGATCTTGGCTTTTACTGTGTCACTCAACACAATGGAAGCAGTAAAAATCTAGAAAAAATAGTTCTCTCCCTATGGCACCCATTTAGTGTACTTATTCCCGAATTTCATCCTGGTGGCCTCCTGGTCTTCAAAGTTTATTTGTCAGAGAGAGAGAGAGCACAAGCAGGGGGAACTATAGGCAGAGGGAGAGGCAGGCTCCCTGCTGAGCAAGAAGTCCAATGAGGGACTTGATTCCAGGATCCCGGGATCATGACAAGAAAGGCAGATGTTTAACTGACTGAGCCACCCAGGCATTCCTGGTCTTCGAAGTCTAGATCATCTCCTGCTTAGTCTCTGCTTCCTTGTATTAGCATGTAGACTAACAGCATGAAGAGATCAGATTTAACCTTGAACCAAAAGCATCCATAAACTGAGTCTTTCCACCAGTTCAATTTTTTTTTTTAAAGATTTTATTTATTTATTTGACAAAGAGAGAGCACAAGTAGGCAGAGAGGCAGACAGGGAGAGAGGGGGAAGCAGGCTCCCCGCCGAGCAGAGAGCCCGATATGGGGCTCGATCCCAGGACCCTGAGATCATAACCTGAGCCGAAGGCAGAGGCTTAAACCCGCTGAGCCACCCAGGTGCCCCTCCACCAGTTCAGTTTTTTAAAAAATATTTTATTTACTTGTCAGAGACCAAGTGAGCACACAAGTGGGGAAAGCGGCAGACAGAGGGAGAAGTAGTTTCCCCACTGAGCAAGGAGCCTGACTTGGGACTCAATCCCAGGACGCTGGGATCCTGACCTGAGCAGAAGGCAGAGGCTTACCCGACTGCGCCACCCAAGCACCCCTACCACTTTAGTTCTATTCTTCTACTCTTCTCAAGAACATCACCACCTACGGTGGCTTAATTTTAAGTTTGGAGATCCATTTATTTACTTAGTAATGTCTACACTCAACATGAGGCTCAAACTCATGACCCCTGAGATTGAGAGTCCCACGCTCTTCCCACTGAGCCAGCCAAGCACCGGAGGATCCATTTTGGACTTGACCCAAAGGATTTGCTTCAAAATAATACAATGGGGAAAATGGAAAGGAATATAAAGCAAGACGGGCTTTAAGTTCATCATTGTTGAAACTGGGTACAGGGTGGAAAGCGTTCATCATTCTACTTTTCTGTGTCCCCAATAGCTGAGGAAAGTAGGGAGAGGAAGAGAAATTGTGCCATCAGCTATAAACCTAAGAGATGGACCCGTAAGTTCTCATACATAGTCTGGTCCTCTTTGTGCTTATTTTTCCTAACCTTACTGCACATCCAATTTTTTTTTCTGCCATGAGATCAGCCACATGTGTGCTATCTCAGGGAGGCAAATAGAAAATGAGTTTAGCACGGACAAGTTTTTGGTTAAGGCAGGGAATAGACTGGGCAATGTTAAAAGCCAGCCAGAGACAGAATGTGGGTCAGAATCTCAGCTTGCCTAGAGAACTCTGCCAGCTCCTTGCAGATGATGGCAGAGACACCCAAAGGTGAAGTACAAACCTGAAAGCAAGGACTCCATTTTTGTAAATGACATTGAGAAGGACTGGGACTGAAAAATTTTCCCAAGTGAACTAAACTTCTATCCCATGAATGCTTCACAAGGGCTGAAGGAAATGGAAATGTGCTATACAGGTATACTTCCTAGCCGTGGGGTTATAATCTCAATTCAGAATTGATACACTTGAGCTCTGTAACAAGATTATGTATGCCAACTGATCCTGACAAAATAGGACAGCTCTGAAATAGAACTCAGCCAAGACTTGACCTTGTCCTGAAGGACAGAATTTGGATTTGAGAATATTGCAGAAACCCATATGGGCAAAGAGGAGTAATTGGAATAAAGGATCGTGTAGAATTCAGAAACAGAGTGCTCCATCTTCTTAGTTTTCTGTGGCTTACATAGTGTTTTTAAATTGTCAAGTAGAGCACCAGTAATAAAATGCAAGGACAAAATGATCTGACTGCTGTAACAGTTAAACAATTCAGAACCAGGGGCACCTGGTGGTTCAGTGGGTAAGCCTCTGCCTTCAGCTCGGGTCATGATCTCAGGGTCCTGGGATTGAGCCCCATATCGGGCTCTCTGCTCCGTGGAGAGCCTGCTTCCCCCTCTCTCCCTGTCTGCCTCTCAGCCTACTTGTGATCTCTCTGTCAAATAAATAAATAAAATCTTAAAAACAAATTTCAGAACCAAAGTTTCACTGATATATGCTTTAAAGGATGGTTGTTGGGGGGGTGTGTGTGTGTGTGTGTGCCTGGGTACCTTAGTTGGTTAAGCAGCTGCCTTTGGCTCAGGTCATGATCCCAGGGTCCTGGGATTGAGCCTGCTGCTCCCCTTGCCAAATAAATAAATCTTTAAAAAAAAAAAAAAAAAGGCAGGAGGTGGATGTTTGAACTGTATCTGGAGTGTACTTATCCTTGGTGGCTTTTATAAATCCTTATGGCAAACAGAGAAAAATCTTACCACTTCGGAAAAAGATGGCTTACCCATGCCCTCCCACCATGACCCTAACTCTTCCAGGAATAAAAAAAGCACACACTTTGAGATTAAACAGGTAGGTTTTATTATCAAATGTAACAATTCTACGAAAACTCTAGTACTGTGGTAAGTATTACTTTCTATCTTAGAGTCTTTCAGAGCTTTGGGCAGACAGCATCTTAAGGCATCAAGTATAAACAACTCTTTCTGATCTTAAGTGCCAGTTGTCACCAATTTTCCCACCAAATGGTTTTTTTCCCCTACTGCAGTTAGAGGGCCATTGCCGGTCAAGTGAAGAAGGAATGTTTGCCTCTCCATTCAAGGTGTTAATTAAAGTAATGCAAAGGAAATAAAAATAGCAGCCACAGAAATCTTCAGGGCATTGCATCCAAACCAAGGACAATAGGAGTAACTTAAAGACACAAGCGCACTTAATCAAATCCTGTTTTCCTCTTTGGAGTTGCATGAGGCAGCAGTACGAGCTAGCTAGTGTCTAATATTGCACTTTTTAGCATAAACACAGCTAAACACACAGTGCCAAACACTGACAGCATCAGTACCTGCTCTAACGGCTTCAGTGTTTACCTCTCAGTCCAGCATGCTGACCATAATCCTAGGCTTTTAAAAATTTTCATTATCTGACAGTTAAGGCATTAGAGAGAAAGGTTTAAGGCTCTATCTTAATATATACAAGTATTCACTTCAGTTAGTATATTGCTTTCTAGAATACACTGTTCAAATATTCTCATTTTACGATATTAAAAACTATTGGAATTTCTCTTATTAAAGTCCAAACCATCAGTAATGGGCAAAGTACAATATAAAATAATACATATGAAGCCACAATATTCAGTTACAGTTTAAACTAGAAATTACTAACTACACATAGCTGCTTCATTTTTGGTTTCGCATTTTGGCCCCTAGTTCATTCTTATTTACAACTGGTACCTGCTGAGAAAAAAAAGATGCAACTTTGAAGCTAGGAGTGTTTGGTGGTGGGTGTGAGAGGTCTTCTCATTATCCCAAGGTGTTTTAAAAGGCAGTTTTGTTGGTTTAACTGTAAGACATCATGAGGGCCAAGAGAGTGGGAGAAATATGAGTTTTATTTCTTACGTTTGTGACTTAAGGATTCTAAGACCTTATTCTTGAATGACTTAGGAAGAGGGCACACTAGTGCAGAAGACATGGAGACAGAGAATGAAAAATGGGAACCGCCTGCACGACAGAGTTCCCGATGGAGATGGTAGGCACTAGTATTTTTTGTCCAAGACTTAAAACTTAGGAGACATCTACAATGCCACGTTAGCTGGAAGTAATGGAGTCACCTGATTTCAAATTCACATTTTTAAATGCCTATTTGCAATCAGCAAGGAGCCAGGCGTGCTGCTTGCTACAAGGATTTGGCTTTACTGGCTCAAATTTTTTACTCTACCAAAAGATAGGGCAAAGGCCCACTGTCCA
>CM053606.1:128096455-128137714 GCA_028646535.1 Procyon lotor | reverse complement strand
GTCCAAGACTTAAAACTTAGGAGACATCTACAATGCCACGTTAGCTGGAAGTAATGGAGTCACCTGATTTCAAATTCACATTTTTAAATGCCTATTTGCAATCAGCAAGGAGCCAGGCGTGCTGCTTGCTACAAGGATTTGGCTTTACTGGCTCAAATTTTTTACTCTACCAAAAGATAGGGCAAAGGCCCACTGTCCAATCATGTCTGCTGAAAATACTGCAGCCTGAGTGTAGACAAACTTCCCTTGAAGTTGCTAGAACTTGTCATATCTGACGGCTTTGGGATCACCATACATCATCTTTCAAACACTGGAAAAAAAAAAAAAAAAAAAAAAGGAAATATTATAGTCTCCAAATTTTTCAATTGTTGGCAGCTATAAAAAAAGTATTTTGAATGACACAAGGTCTTAAAAAAAAAAAAAAAAAGCCTTTTAAGGTAGTCCAAATTTTTATTTTACACAAACATAGTTGGCTTTGACACGGCAAGTTTTCAGGGAGTACCTTGCTGGCAAATGCAGTTTATGTGATAACTGGCATTTCCACAACACTCTGCCCTGCGTATTACCATGCATGATAATGTATATGTTTTCACCTCCACACTTCACTCAGCTCCCTTGTGGAGAGACCATTTTACAACGTCTATACGCACACTGACATTCTTCATTCTAGGCTCCCAAGTTACCATAGCATTCTTCTGATATTAGAGGCTTAATACCATTACTAAAACCATTAAGACAATTTTTAAAAATAAAATTCTAGCATAATAAATTTCAAATGTGAAACAAAAATATCTGAATAAGAAGCAATGAGGAATGACATTATAGGAAAACATGAACTCTACATGTCAGTGAGTAGCTGATTAACAACCTTTATGTGGATTAATTCATTTATCCGCATAACCATCCTATAAGATTATCACCTTATCACCATTATACAGATGGAGAAATGGAGGCATAGAGCAATTAAACCAGTAATCAGCAGGTCCAGAATTTGAACGCACACCATACTTGGGCACCATGCTCAGTGGGGTCTCAGTCTGCTTGAGATTCTCTCTCCCTCTCCTGCTTCCCCTGCTCATGCTCACAAAGGCACTTTCTCTCTCTCTTAAATAAATAAAACTTAAAAAATGACTATGGGATGCCTGGGTGGCAGGCATCTGCTTTCAGCTCAGGTCATGGTCTCAGAGTCCTGGAATCAAGTCCCGCATCGGGCGCCTTGCTGAGGCTGCTTCTCCCACTGTCTGCTGTTCCCCCTGCTTGTGCTCTCTCCCTGACAAATAAATAAAATCTTAAAAAAAAAAAAAAAAAAAAATTACGATCATTTGGCGGCTTAAAGCACCAGAAACTTAATCTCTCAGAATTCTGGCTTCCAGAAGTCAGAAATCAAGGTTACCAGCCAGGAGGCATACCCTCCACAGGCTCTTGAGAACATTCTTTGCCTCTTCCAGCTTCTGATGGCTACAGGTGCTCCCTGGCTTATGTCTGCATCATTCCAGTCTCTGCCTCCATGCCAGTACTGCCCTCCCTCCACTATCTGCTCTCTTCTCTTTCCACCTCTTTTATAACTGCAGTAAGGGCCCACCCAGATAATCCAAATTAAACTCCTCCTCTCAAAATCCTTAATTTACACTTTTGGGCGAGATAAGGTGATAGTCACCAGTTCCAGGGATTGGGACACAGACATACATTTGGGACCGCCATTCAGCCCGCTACAAGTACTTACTCTGCCATGCTCTTATTTGCTCAATGGAAAAGAGTACCAAGACTGAAACTAGAAGTGATGGATCTTTTGGTCAGTTTGGTCATAAGATGTAGGACTCTGAAAGTTACCCAGCTTCCCGGGTTTCATCTCCTCGTCTGTCAGATGGAGCCATGGGGGCACTCACCCCAATGCCTCACGGTGCTGTGAGGACACTCAAGTGGCACTGGAGGTATAAAATCCTTAAAGAGCATAAGGTGCTCTCTTGGTATAAGAGATGACCGGTGATGATAAATCTGACTATGAATATAGATGAGTTGAAAACAATATATAGTCACACTATAAGGTTAAGGGGAAAAGAAACTAGGTCCAAAATTGCATGAGGGCATCCACAAAAAAGGTGAGAGGAGACCTTCGTAGTGGTTATTTCTGGAGGGTGGAATTATTAGAGACTTCTTTATACCTAGCTATATGTCCCAAATTCTCTACAATGAGCGCACACTTTTGTGATCCTTATCTCCCACGGTTGTGGAAATCATTAAATAACTTACAACCTAGGCCAACTGTTTCACACGGTACTCCACACGACTTTTTTAAAATTCTCAATATAAAAGCAGATTAATCTGATATTAGAATAAAATGCAAAAATCTAGGTTTTAGCAGAGCACCTGATTTGCTATTCTATCCTGACTCCAAGCAATAGATAGAATCAAAGCTGAGTAATAGTTATAGTCAATTTAGGATATATATATATTTTTAAAGATTTTATTTATTTATTTGACAGAGAGAGATCACAAGTAGGCAGAGAGAGAGGGTGAAGCAGGCTCTCTGCTGAGCAGGGAGCCTGATGCGGGGCTCAATCCCAGGACCCGAGATCATGACCTGAGCCAAAGGCAGAGGCTTTAACCCACCGAGCCACCCAGGCACCCCAATTTAGGATATTTCTAATGTAATAGCAAAAAGTTCCATTTCTAATTCAATGTTCATTTTACTATATGAAATATGTTTATCAAGTTCATTAATTACATTTAGAGGTTGAACAAAGAACATTTCAAATGACAAAGTATGGACTAAAAAGAGTATAGGAAGGCTAGGTTAATGTACTCCCATCATTGCAAACTAAACTAGAAAATACCACACTTCCCACTATGAAGTATCTCGGCATGATATTCTCCAGTACCCAAGAGATCTTGAAACGTCATAGAAAATGGTAGAGAATCATCACCTCCATCCCCAAACTGAGGTTTCTAAAACTTCAGAAGGAGAGTCTAAGAACCAACTGCCATTTTTCAAGGACAACATTATACTACTGGTAACCACGTTTTCCAATTTAGAATCCATATGGTTAAGGCCCATAGGCTCCTCAGTCATAAAAGTGGTAACAAAATTTGAAGATGGTATGCCAGGAAACCAATTTCAGCAAAATCAACAATAAAAAATGAAGAAATTAAGCCACACCAATTCCTGACCACGTCTCCACAATATATTCTCTTCAAAGAGTCTCTCACAGAAAGTCAATATCCTTTAAGAAAAGGTTATCAGTTAAAAAACTATTTTCAAAAACTATCAGATTTCCTTCCTTCTAGACTTAGACAATGAACCTTAAAAACATCATGTTAACAGAAATAAGCTAATCATGAAAGACAAATATTGTGTTATTTATGAGGTACCAAGAATAATCAAATGCATAGAAACAGGAAGTAAAAAGGTAGTTGCCGGGGGCTGAGGGAAGAGGGAAATGGGGAGATCCGGTTTGAGAAGATGAAGCTAGAAGGTGGTAATGGTTACATAATCATGTGAATGTACTTAATGCCACTGAACTATACACTTAAAATGTTTTATGTTATGCATACTTACCACCATTAAAAAAGAAAAAGAAAAAAAGTACACCCAACTCAACAGAATTACCATAGGACTCAGTGATTCCACTCCTAGAAACATACCCAAGAGAATTGAAAAGAGGTACTCAAATATTTGTACACAAATATTCGTATCAGTACTATTTAAATAGCAAGAAGGTAGAAACAACCCAAATGTCTATCAGTAGAGAAATGAACAGAATGTGGCATATCCATACAATGGGATATTATTCAGCCATAAAAAGGAATAAAGTACTGATAGATGCCACAACAAGGATGAACCTCATGTTCTGCTTATGTGAAGTCAAAAGCAACCACACACAAAAGAGTCACATGTTGTAGGATCCCATTTATATGAAAAATCCAGTATAGGCAAAGTCATGCAGACAGGAAGCATATTGGTTGCCAGGGTTGACGGGGAAGGAAAATAGAGAGATACTGCTTCTTGGGCATGAGGTTTCCTTTCAAGGTGAGTAAGAGGTTTTGGAACTAGATAGAGATGGTGGTTGCACATGTTGTGAATACACTAAATGCCACGGAATTGTAGACTTAAAAATAATGGATTTTGTTATGCGACTTTTACTGCAGTTAAAACAAAACCAAAAAGAGCGTACCCAACCTGCATTCCACACGAAATACAGCAAATGGATTGCCAAATAGAAAAATTTTCCCTTTGCCCAAAATAGCATACAACTATCATCCATAAATGTTGCTTAGATACTGTCTCCTCGGATGACACACTGAATTCCAGTCTCCCATTTCTTCCAGGATTTCTGACCCTCCTACATCACATCCCCCAAAGAAAAGGGGAAACTTCTCACCCAACTCGTAAAAAACACTTTCAGATTCTTGATCTCTGTTTATTTTGGCCCTTTATGATTTAGCTTTCATATCATAGTGCCTTACCTTCTTTTCTGAGGAGGGTCTAACTGCTGGGGCCCTTAAATACAAACCCATTCTTTGGGTAGAGTCCTGGCCTGGTCATTTGTGTGTACAAGTCCATCATCGGCTGCATACTAAAATGCAAGTTAGAACAAACAGGATCAAAAGATGGACAAACTGCCACTATGGATTATAAGTATTTCAATTGAATAGATCTACCAATAGTATTATACTCTATTAAGACTGGAGGAAACAAGTTAAAACTCTGGTATAAGCCACATACATAACCACAAATGCCAAGTTGCTACATCCTACTTAATATGTCTAAATACCATAAAACTTCCTTTCAGGAAGGAAGTTAGATTGAACACAGGGAGAAGAAAAGAATACTATAATGCAATCGACACCAAACCTTTCAGACCTTGCCAATGGTCCAGTTTCCATGATACCATAGGTGTGACTAGATGTACAAGTTTAGTACCAACTATGTGCAAAACAATAAGCCCAGCGTCTGCAAACATCTCTGTGAACTTTAAATATTAGATGTTACTTGGAACAGCAGCCTAATTCTCTCAGGGGGACAGCAAGTAAAATATCAGCCATGAGAGGCCCAGAGATACTGATTAAAGTCAGTATTTTGAGAAGAAACAAAAACTAGCACTATTGAAATCACAGAGCCATTAAGAGTAAAAGCTAAAGCAAAGAGCAAATAAAGGAATTATATAAGAATATCAGAGAGTCCAGAAGAAGAGGCCCATTAACTAAAATATAGATATGGGTTTATTTTTACAACTAGAATGACATTCTCCTGACCAAATATTTTCATGGTAGCTTGTCTTCATATAATCAGTTCTCATTCTATAAATCTCATTTATCAAAATGGGCCCAACCCAGGCACTTTAACTTTATTAAATTACATAATTTTTCTTATATATTTTCTTGTAATCTCTACACCCAATGTGAGACTCAAACTCACGACCCCGAGATCAAGAGTCACATGATCAAAGAGTCACCTAAGCCAGCCAGGTGCCCCTACAAAATTATAGATTTGATAGCAGAATCCATTTCCTATATTGTGTTTTAGCCATCAGAATTCTTCCCTTTTCGTAAATCCTTGCCCTTTCTGGCTTCACACCCCCTCTCCAAGTAAGAAGTATAGAAAAATTAAATTGAACTGTAAGGAATTTTCCTAATGGCAGGAGAAACATACATCTAAAAATTATATTTAAATATGATGTTTATAGAAAATGACATATGCCGGGGCTCCTAGGTGGCTCAGTGGGTTAAGCCTCTGCCTTCGGCTCAGGTCATGATCTAGGGTCCTGGGATCAAGTCCCACATCAGGCTCTCTGTTCAGTAGGGAGCCTACTTCCTCCTCTCTCTATGCCTGCCTCTGATCTCTTTCTGTCAAATAAATAAATAAAATCTTAAAAAAAAAAAAGAAAAGAAAATGACATACACCATTATCCTCAAGACATTTTTTTAAAGGCAGAATCAGAAACTATCAAGATATCAAGAGATTTCATTCACTCAACCAATTATTACCACATATTTGCTTAATTATGACTATATTATATAACCATATAATAATCAAAAATAATCATAAATCAAACAAAAGCCTCCCATTAGATCAAAAATAGCAAGAAATACACCATTAATATAAGCAAACACAGAATACACTTAACAGTTTTAAGTCATCCTCCACTGATTTTACCTTACGGTAAAGCTATACCTAAACAATCTGAAATCCTATAGCTAGTGGCTTATTACCAAAATAATGGAGTACAGGGGGGAAAAAAAAGATGACGGACTCTCAAGGCCAGAAAATATGAGCCTTTATGTAAGAGTGATACAGAAGATTTCGGATGCATGCATGTAACTGCCTTAAAGCTCAAATTACTGAAGACATTGGAATAATCTGATACACTTAACTGGGTAAGTGAGGTTCCTATGTAATCTTTAAGTATAAGCTGTAGGCCCAACGAGGGACTTGCACTGACACCCTGAGATCAAGAGTTGCATGGTCTACCAACCGAGCCAGCCAAGTGCCCCAGGTTCCTACATAATCCTAATTCATTGATCCAGTTCATAAACTCCAAGCACTTCAGCAGTGAAGGTCAAATGCCTTGAGATGAAGTAATTTTACGCAATCTTCTTACTTCTGATTATACCAGATAACTCTAACCTTTAATGATTCCTAAGAAGCTAATAGAAAATAAACGACTACAAACTTATTTGATCTTAACTCTGAAGCATGTCAGTCTTTAGCTATAAATATAGAAATAATTGCTTTTGTTTCTGGTAGAAAAAATACCCACAAAAGCCAGCCATAGAACTCTTTATAATAAGAGCAATGTTGCTTGGAATTGGGTGGCTCAGTCAGCGGAGTGTCTGACTTTGGCCAAGGTCACGATCCCAGGGTCCTGGGATCAAGTCCCACATCGAGTTTCCTATTTAGTGGGGAGCCTGCTTCTTCTTCCACCTGCAGCTCCCTCTGCTTGTGTTCTCTACCTCTCCCTCTCAAATAAAATCTTAAAAAAAAAAAGAGCAATTTTGCTTCGTGTCATAACCACTATGTATATGACCACTTAATTCTATTCAGTGTGAAGGTGAAAAGTTGGTTAGTCAGAACAAAAAAGAAAACTGATTCGGCTGACCTCTAAAATCTGAAACTTTGCTTGTAACTTTCTAGAACTGGTAAACATTAGTAGGAAATACAAACTCAAATGTATATCTTGGTCACATTAAGCAATTTCTTCAATAGCTTTCACTTAAAGTCTCTATTCCTTTCATAATCTCATGAATCTCACTATGAAGTTTAGAAAGTAACTTTGTCTAGCCCTGCAAGAGCTCCCTACGGGCAGCATAATGGCTTAGGGAAGAAGCAAAGCATCTCCTATAGTCCCCCTTACCAGGGGTTTCAGTTACCCTCCACAGGAAGCAGAGGGTCCTAATGCGACATCTCGATCCCAAGGTCTTTCACCACACTTCCTCTCACCACATACGCATTTTGTCTTCTCACACCATCTCATCAGAACAAGGGTGAGGACAGTACAGTAAGATATTGTGGGAGAGAATGACCACATTCACATCTCTTTCATTACAGTTCTACTTTATTATTGTTAATCTATCACTGTGCCTAACCTATGAATTAGCATAGGTATGCAGGGATAAGAAAAAAAAAATAGCATATATAGGTTTGATGCTATCTGCAATTTAAGGCATCCACTGGGGGTCTTAGAATGTTTCTCCCATAGATAATGGGGGAAAGACCCACCAATCTCTGAAAAACATCGTACATCTAGTAAGAATGTGTTAAGCCAGGCAGTAACAAAAAATAACTTCCATCCAACCTTCATTAGATTTTCTTCATTTGCCAGAAAGTACTCTATGTTAAAAGCCCTGAAGACCACGAGAGCAACTTGGTGGGTTTGCGGCATCTCCACCGAGATCATTTTAGCTGAGCTTCACGACCCTCCATGACTCACGGATGCCAAGCTCATTAAACCCATTCTAACAGGAAGTAGCCTCTATAGGCACAACCCGTACAACGCTGTACAGTCAACACTCAAGGCCTATTTTAGGGTTTGGCAGTTATGTCTATAAACGCTTTTCAACTCTAGAGACTCAAGCAAAGTTCAGCTCCAAGAAGAAAGATAATTTTTGCTATTGGTGCATAAAAAGGCTTCAGGATACTGACTTTTTAGACATTGCAGGAAAGGAATTCGAGTTCTGGGCAATTACGTCATTTGTGGAAGGAAAGGTTGCTCAGCTGTGATGGCATGGAGGAGATTTTGCTTCCTGTTAAAGAGCTCTTATCAAGGAACATCTCATTTTTTAGCTTGAGTCAGAAAACATATGATGGACTCCAGCAGTGGTAGAAAAATCCAGTAAGACTGAATATTTGTTTTACAAGAATTACAGCTGATCATTTCAAAAAAGGCTAATTATCCTACAGCTCATTTTAATTAGTTAGCCTCTAAAGATTCATTGAGTCTCCTTTGTTTTTTTCCAGGTTGGGCAGAGAGGCCTCTGAACACTTTTTAAATACTCAAACTTCATGTTTTAGAACTTTCTTTTCTTGGTTGTCAAGAATTTGAGGAACACTCCTCAGCAGCCAACCCTATTCTAGGTGAAAAGACCCACAATTCTGTGTCCTCTAAAGAGTTTTCCCAAAGTAGCCCAATTTTCAAAAAGAGCACCAAGAGATTAGGTTGAGACAATTAGAGTAGCACGGAAAAGCCCTCATCTTGTCAAAGGGTCAGTGTGAACTCAGCGCTCACATGATTAGTCCCTCTGACTTTGCCTCTGGTTCTTTTTGCCTGTGTAAGTGAATCTATCAACACATGTACACGTGAGGTTCAGAGAATCTTGCTTCTTTCCTGGCTGCATTTTTCAGGCAAATCAACTTAAGTAATAAGGGCACTGTGTATTTTTCTTCTTCAAGCTACTGACCTGGTAACCTTGGAAGAAGTTAAGAATTTCCTTAACTCCAGTATTGTAGGCCAGGCCCTGCATTCTGACCACCGTGCCAGGCTGTGGAGGGACGCCGCTAAGATTAGCAGCTGTAGGGAAGTAGCCAAGACTATTGGGCGAACCTGGGGGGCTAAAGGGAGAGAAAGCACAGTGAACCAATAGGAATAGACAATGTCCAATATTCACTCTAAAAACATTAGTTACTTAAGGAAACAGACTTTCTTAAGATGATCTTTCTTAGAATTCTCACTTATCTCTCCCAAGACAGGGAAGCACACCATAGCTGATCTGTCCCATACTGCCACAAAAGTCAGAAGTTGAAAAGTAGAACAGTTAACATAGAGTTAAGTGCAAGGCTTCCCCAGAGATCCAGTTTTGAGATTCTTCAAGGGACAGGAGGGAGAGAATTAAACCTTCACAGTCACACAGCCACAAAGCACCGCTTTCAAAGCCCAGCTCATTGATGATTAACTGGCTAGTTACAAGAATAATAAGGCATGAAAGGCATGAAGTCAAAGGACTTCTAGGAACCATGGCCACAGTGACCAAAAGTATCCAAAGTTAGTGCTCCAAAGAATACACTGTTCTACCTATATGTACAAGCAACTGTACAGCACAAACACGAAGTACCATAGCACTCATGAGTTAGTTCTTCCAACCTGACTAGAAAAAAAAAAAGGTAGTGAAATGGGTAAATTGAAAGGCACACATAACAAACTAAATCAATCACCATTAACACAAGGGGAAAATTGATGCTTGTGTCCTCTTGTGTATCCACAACAATTAACTCCAAGGAGAAAGCCAAGTGAATACATAATCATTCTTCATGTGGCAGCTCAAGTGATTACCATATTATGAAATTAGTTTCACCCTGTCCCCCACCCAATCTGTTTTCCATCATAATTAGTGGCCAGATAACCATAATTGAAAACATATAGGTGGAAATTTTCTAAGGACCTTTTTAGCTTAAAGAGCAATAAAGACCCACACTTTAGATTATTAAATCTTATAAATTGGGTAATTATCCAATTTCAAAGACCAGTAAACACATAATGGAAAGGACTAAAAATCTTTGAGATTATTTATCCTACATAATCCTAACTGATGGCTTAATAGGAATAGTGCCAGATGTGCAAACAGTTCCAGGTTCCTTTTTTTTTTTTTAATTAGCATAGTAACTTTGAGTAAGACACTTAAATTCTCAGAACTTCAATTTCATCATTTGCAAAATGGGCATAATAGCACCTTCTTAGTTTCACAGAATTTTTCTTCAGATTCAATGACACAACATACCAAATTACTCCATAAATCATAAAATGAAGTAACTTGTGTTATTTCCATAACCATCTTTCCATTTCATCATTTATAAAATATCAGAGCCTGAAGATATTACTTGACATCAAGCTGCCCTTAACTTTTTAGGTGTGTACAAAGCACTGATCCTCAACTTGTTTGCATATTAGAGTCCCATGCTAGATGTTTACAACACTGTATGAGGAGAACCTATTTAGAGACTAACAGTCAATCTATGTGCAAGTAGGAGAGCAGAGAGAGGGAATGTTGAACTTTACATCTGAGGAGAAATTTAGCCATCACTGAGACACCGCCTCATTTTTACAAAGGTAGAAACAGAAACTAAGAGTTAAATAATTTCCCAAAGGTCATACAACCAGTTAGTTCTTCACCAAACCAGAAGAACCACCCCAAATTTTTAGCCACCATTCACTCATTCAGAAACCATATTTTGCTCATGTCAAATGCCTGATGGATACTCACTCTAATTCTCCAGCACCACCAAGCCTTCTCTGTGTATCTGAGTTACTAGGTTTCCATACTGACTATGAGAATCAGATGGTTTCCACAGTATACAACTCATTATCATGACTCTGTCCTGGCACATTCTAGTCCTTTGGCTAAAGATCTCTTATAAAAATTAAATCTAGGTGTCTAGTACATTCAAAATACAAACGACAAAACAAAAATAAAAGTTACCAACCGGAAATGTAAGGTTTTAAGTGACAGTTATGTTCGGCATCTATAAGGGAGCAACTATTCTCATAAAGCCTAAACGTGGAAACATATCCTTGTTTTTTGCACCAGGATTCCTACTATACACAAGGCATCTTAAGGAAAACTAAACAATTGTGTATTGTGTATCTACCTGACAGGATATGAGAATTTTTTTAAAAAGATTTTATTTATTTATTTGACAGAGAGAGAGAGAGATCACAAGTAGGCAGAGAGGCAGGCAGAGAGATCATGACCTAAGCCATTGACAGAGAGAGAAAGATCACAAGCAGACAAAGAGGCAGGTAGAGAGAGAGGGGGAAGCAGGCTCCCTGCTGAGCAGAGAGCCCGATGCGGGGCTCGATCCCAGGACCCTGAGATCATGACATGAGCCAAAGGCAGAAGCTTAACTCAGTGAGCCACCCAGGCGCCTGAGAATAAGAATTTTCTAAACTTAAATGCCAAAGTCTTTCGGACTGAAATAAGAATCAACAAAAAGAATTTATAAAATAGGGGCGCCTGGGTGGCTCAGTCGTTAAGCGTCTGCCTTCGGCTCAGGTCATGATCTCAGGGTCCTGGGATCGAGCCCCACATCAGGCTCTCTGCTCAGCAGGGAGCATGCTTCCCCTTCTCTCTCTGCCTACCTGTGATCTCTTTCCTCTCTGTCAAATAAATAAATAAATAAAATCTTTAAAAATAAATAAATAAAATATAGTCTAAATACAAGGAAAGACAGCCATGTTCATAAACAGAAGACTTAATATTGTTAAAATGGCAATATATATCTAAATTCACCTAAAGATTCAATCCAATAGCTATCAAAATTCCAACTGGTTTGTTACAAGGATCAAAAAAACTGAATCTAAAATGTGCGAGGAAATGCAAAGGAGAAGAGCCCTACTCCACTGAAGAAGAACAAAGCAAGAGTTACATTTGCTAATTTTAAAAAGTACTATAAAACTAGTAATCAAGGCAGTGTGGTATTTCCATGAAAGTAGGTAATGACCAACAGAACAGAACTGAGTGGCCAGAAATAAACCCTAACATTGGTAACCCTAACAAATACTCAAATATTTCATTTGAGTTTTGACAAGCATTCTAAGACAATTCAACAAGGAAAAAATACAAAAGCAAACCTTGGAGATGTTGTGGGTTTGTTTCCAGACCACTGCAATAAAGTGAGTATCACAATACAGGAAGTCCAATGAAGATTCTGGTTTCCCAGGGCATATACAGCATTTTGTTTAGACTATACTGTCATCTCTTAAGTGACCAAAAGCTTTAGGCCTAAAAACACAGTGGATATACCTTAAAAATATTTTACTATTAAAAGATGCTAAGTACCACTTGAACTTTCAGCTAGTTATAATTACTGATCACAGATCATAACCAAATAAAAAACTATGAAATATTTCAAAAATTGCCAAAATGTGAGAGAGAAATGGAGTAAATGCTATGAAAAAGATAGTGCAGGGTTGCCATAAACCTTAGACTTGTAAAAAACCCAGTATCCACAAAGTGCAGTAAAGCACAATAAAACAAGATAAGCCTGTTATCTTTCCCATAGTGCTGAATATCCACATGCAAAAGAATGAATTTAGATTTCTATCTCATACTATATATATATATAAAAAAAATTAACCCAAGTTCAATAAGACACCTAAATATGAGAGCTAAAATTACAAAACTCTTACAAGAATATGTAAGAAATATCCACAAGCTTGGATTATATATTTCAACAGAACTATAAGTGAGAAAATGATACACTAATAAACTGGACTTCACAAAAATTTGAAACTTTTGTGCTTTGAAGAACACCATCAAGAAAATGAAGATAACCCATAGACTGGGAAAAGGTATCTGTAAATTATCTCATAAGGTCTCTCATCTAGAATATATAAAGAAATCTTACAACTGAAAAATAAGAAAACTAATCCAGGGACTCCAGGGTGGCTCAGCCGGTTAAGTATCTGCCTTCGGCTCAGGTCATGATCCCAAGGTCCTGGGATCAAGCTCCACGTCGGGCTCCCTGCTCTTTAGGGAGCCTGCTTCTCCCTCTACCATTACCTTGGCTTGTGCTCTCTGGCCCTCTCTCTGTCAAATACGTAAAGAAAATCTTTGAAAAAAAAAAAAAAAGAAAAAAAGAAAAAAGAAAACTAATCCAGTTTTAAAATGTACAAAGGGGGGGCGCCTGGGTGGCACAGCGGGTTTAAGCCTCTGTCTTTGGCTTAGGTCATGTTCTTAGGGTCCTGGGATCGAGCCCTGCATCAGGTTCTCTGCTCAGCAGGGAGCCTGCTTCCCACTCTCTCTCTACCTGCCTCTTTGCCTGCTTGTGATTTTTCTCTGTCAAATAAATAAAATCTTAAAAAGAAATAAAAATAAAATAAAATCTTTAAGAGGCACCTGGTGACTCAATCAGTTGAATGAGTCTGACTCTTGTTTCAGCTGAGGTCATGATCACAGGGTCAAGAGGTCCTCAGGGCTCTATGCTGGACAGAGAGCCTGGTTGGGATTCTCTCTCCGCCCCTCCCCAGCCCAAATCTCTCTCTCTCTCTCTCTCATTCTTTAAAAAAACAAAAAAACAAAAAAAAACTTCTTTGTAGAACGGGGAAAGATATATATATATCTTTATATATATCTATATCTATATATCTTTATATATATATATGATAATAATGGAGGCCAAGGTGCCTACCACACCAGAACACTCATATACACATTACTGAAAACATGCCTGGTAATATACTTCCTTCATGTATTTAATTACAAACTACTAAACATTGGTAATACTAATTAATGTTATCAGATGACATTCAAAATAGAGGTAGTCGTAGTGTGACAATATTCATAATTTGAAGACTTGCCATATTTCTCTGGAAAAGAGAGGATCAAAGTATTAAAGAAATAGATTAAGTGAAAAGATTAGAGAACTACATTCTCCCTTCTGATAAGTCACAACACATTGAGAGAAAACACTGCCTTGCAAAATTATTGCAGACCGTTTGTATTAACATTTGTAACACCAGAGTGTCAACAAAGACCATGTGTTTGGGGAATCTGGGTGGCTCAGTGGGTTAGAGCCTCAGGTCGTGATCTCAGGGTCCTGGGATCGAGCCCCTCATCAGGTTTTTTGTTCCACAGAGAGCCTGCTTCCTCCTCTCTCTCTGCTGCCTCTCTGCCTACTTGTGATCTGTCAAATAAATAAATCTTTAAAAAAAAAAAAAAAAAAAAAGACCATGTGTTTGTAAAGCGACCAGAGAAACAGTATTTAAATCCCAGTTAAATGTAAAGGCTGGAGTCAATTTTCACGCAGGAATTTTTTTTCTTCCTAAAAGTTTTTTTTTCTAAGCTCACAGGGCTCAACTTGGGGCATGAACTATGACCCTGAGATCAAGAGTCAGTGCTTAACAAACTGAGCCACCCAGGTGCCCCTAGAAATTATTTTGAACGTAATTTTGTTGCTCAATTGAGAGCACGAAATAACATAAGTGATCCTCTTAGATGTTTAGGAGAAAAACTTTTTTTTTTTTTAAGATTTTGAGAGAGTGTGCAAGAGAAAGCACGGGGTGACAGGGTGGGGTCAGGTTGTAGAAGGGAGAAAGACAGAGGGAGGGGCAGAAGCAGGCTCCTCACCCAGCAAGGAGTCCAACTGGGGCCTGCAATCCAGGACACTGGGATCATGACCTGAGCTGAAGGCAAGTGCTTAATGACTGAGCCACCCAGGCGCCCCTAGAAGAAAAAATTTGAGGGGTTCCTTGCTGTCAGTAGAGCATGTGACTCTTGATCTGAGGGTCGTAAGTTAGAGCCGCACATGGACCACAGATTTTATTTAAAAAAATTTTTTTTTAATTTAAAAAAATTTATTTAAAAAATTTTTTTTAATTTTTATTATAAAGATTTTATTTCTTTATTTGACAGAGAAATTGATCACAAGTAGGCGGAGGAGCAGGCAGAGAGGGAGGGAGGAAGCAGGCTCCTCACTGAGCAGAGGGCCCGATGCGGGGCTCAATCCCAGAACCCTGAGATCATGACCGAGCTGAAGGCAGAGGTTTTAACCCACTGAGCCACCCAGGTGCCCCTAAGATTTTATTTTATTTTTATTTTTAAAAATATTTTATTTATTTGACAGAGAGAAACACAGCGAGAGGGAACACAAGCAGAGGGAATGGTAGTGGGAGAAGCAGGCTTCCTGACGAGCAAGGAGCCCGATGTGGGGCTTGATCCCAGAACTCTGGGATCATGACCTGAGCTGAAGGCAGACACTCAATGACTGAGCCACCCAGGTACCCCAAGATTTTATTTTTAAGTAATCTCTGTACCCAATGTGGGACTTGAACCTACAACCCTGAAATCAAGAGTCACACACTCCATCAACTGACCCAGTCAGGTGCCCCCCAAACTTTATTATTTTTTAATGTATTTTTGGGTTTCTGTTTTTTTTAAATGCAGTACTTACTGTTGAATGGGACTAGATTACAATCTATTGGGAGGTACAAATTTAGAAGTGTAACTCCATCACACTCTTTTCCCCCAGCAAATGAGAATTCCTCTCTAGAACCAACCCTATTCCAACTTGGTTATTACTAGCTAGCATTCTACAGACAGTTTATCAATTATTTTGAACTTAAATGGAAATGCTTCCTATTAAAGGAAAATTTGCTTTTGCTAGGAAAAACAAAAAGGTAGTTTAAAAGATCTCATTAACTTGGGGAGCCTGGCTGGCTCAGCTGGAAGAGCATGTGACTCTTAATCTCAGGGTTTTGAGTTTGAGCCCCATGGTGGGTGGAGAGATTACTTAAAAGTAAAAATCTTTAGGGGCACCTCGGTGGCTCAGTGGGTTAAAGCCTTTGCCTTCAGCTTGGGTCATGATCTCAGGGTCCTGGGATCGAGCCCAGCATTGGGCTCTCTGATCAGTGGGGAGCCTGTTTCTCCCTCTCTCTCTGCCTGCCTCTCTGCCTACTTGTCATCTTTCTCTCTGTGTCAAATAAATAAAATCTTTAAAATAAATAAAAATCTTTAAAATAAATAAGTAAAAGAACTCATGAGGAAAATCAAAATCAAAAGTCATTAATATAAAATGTTAAAATTCATAGACGAATGTCAGTTCTTCCTTTAGGCCTCCTTCAGTGTAATCTCTCAAAGATATACCAAGGAAATGTTTAAGGTAATAAAGGTAAAAGAAAGTTATTCTATCAACATTGATATATGTGTTTTACTAAATTCTCCTGCTTTAAAGTTATTAATGCTTTGAGAATAAGGTGCTTAAATATATATTTGGCATACAAATAGTAGCAGGTGAAAGAAATGACCTCTAGGTTTTCTACTTTAAAATGTTGGGGGCGGGGGGTGGGAGGCATGTGCCTGGCTGGCTCAGTGAATAGTGTGTGCAGCCTACTTAAATAATATTTTGGGGCGCCTGGGTGGCTCAGTGGGTTAAAGCCTCTGCCTTCAGCTCAGATCATGATCTCAGGGTCCTCGGATCGAGCCCCGCATTGGGCTCTCTGCTCCGCAGGGAGCCGGCTTCCTCTTCTCACTCTGCCTACCTCTCTGCCTACTTGTGCTCTCTCTGTCAAATAAAGAAATAAAATGTTTAAAGATTTAAAAAATAAAAATAAAAAATAATATTTTTAAAAATTTCCGGGATAGGAGTATAGCAGGGTAAACTGAAATAGATGAAACAAGATTGGCAAAATACTGATATTTTCACGAGTAGGGAAAAGATAATCTCTCGACTTTGAAAATTTATATAATAATTTTCTTAATGTTATGCTTGAAAGTAACATGATTCAAATTTTTTAAGAAAAAATTCTTAGAGGGGCACCTGGGTGGCTCAGTGGGTTAAAGCCTCTGCCTTCAGCTTAGGTCATGATCTCAGGGTCCTAAGATCAAGCCCCGCATCAGGCTCTCTGCTCAGCAGGGAGCCTGCTTCCCCCCTTTCTCTGCCTGCCTCTCTGCCTACTTGTGATCTCTCTCTCGCTCCATCAAATAAATAAATAAAATCTTTAAAAAAAAAAAAAAAGAAAAGAAAAAGAAATTCTTAGAAAAACAAATTTATAAATCAGAACAAATTGTATCAGGTGCTTTGAATAGTTATTTTTCCTTGATGTTCACCACACTGTAATTTTCTGCCATGCTAAAAAGAATGTTAAGCATTTGCATTTTAAATCCCTGAACTGCTCATTACATGAATAAAGTCCTCAGCCTAGCTGATGACTACTTCCATAAAAGCTATACTGAATTGTCACTGATAGTAGCATCAACGGCCTCAGTAGTTCTTTCTTATGTGATTTAGAATTGTCATCCAAACTGAAAAACCTGAGCTATAATCATTCCCACCAACGAAGATTATCTGATACTTCTCCATTATTACAACATCGCTTGATATTGTATTACTACAGTATTCTGGTATCACTTCACTGTGTGCTGAATCCCAGTTTGCATTTGTAGCACTAAATATTTGTTATAAAAAATTATTTTAATAACCAAGAAAAACATAGCCCCGTACTTAAGATATATTTTATCTATTTTCCTACTCCTATTGGAAAACTTTCACCAAATAAATTAGAAAGTAAACTGGCTGCCAAATGTTACTCTTGGGAGAAACTTGATCTCTCCCCACTATTTGTTACAATTGTGTGTGAATGAAATTATACTTATCTCGAAAGCTAAGCGTTGAAAATACAACATATAGGCATCTCTCAGAGAGTTGGTATTTTTTTGGTTCAAATGCAAAGAATTTCAGAAGAGAATATAGTAATGCTATACAACAAACCAAACAGTGCAGAATGCCTCAATATTACTCATACACATATTCATTGCTTAGGTAGAAATAAACTAATTGAATAACAAACAGAAATGAAGCACACTCATGAATAAAATATCCCTTGCCCTCTTTCTTGATTCAAGGTGATAGGCTACTTATTTAATGTCCTACCCAAGGTAAGGTAATACATGTAAAGACATTTGTGTGAATCTGGCTTTCCTTAAATTGGATGGCACAGAACTGAAAAATCAGCATGTTTCTTACCCCCCCTCTGTCAATCCCCCCACCTTGCGCTCTCTAAAAGCAAGTATTGTTTTTAAATTCCCTTTCTGTGAAATTGTCCTATAGAAATATCAGTACTTAAAGATCAATATGAGCTCTGTTTAATAGAGAAAAACTCTTTAAAATTAGAGGTCTAAAAATAAAGGAATTGTTAAATTCTGATGTATTTTCACTCTTGTGACATCATGTGGAAGTTACAAGAATGAGGTAAATATATACATTCCTTAGGGAAGAGGTCAATGACCCCTAGTGGCAAGTTAAAAAAAAAAAACAAAAACCAAAAAAACAAGAGGGGTGCCTGGGTGGCTCAGTGGGTTAAAGCCTCTGCCTTCGGCTAAGGTCATGATCTCAAGGTCCTGGGATCAAGCCCAGCATCGGGCTCTTTGCTCAGCAGGGAGCCACCCCCCCCGCCTGCCACTCTGCCTACTTGTGATCTGTCTCTCTCTCTGTCAAATAAATAAATAAAATCTTTAAAAAACAAAAGAGACAAGTGAGCAGTACATTTTAAGTATGCCACATTATGTAGAAGTACACATATAGGTGTTTATTACCAAACCAATAATAGAGACTGCTTCTAGACTTTAGAGGTGTATAAGACCGGAGTCTGCTTTTACTCACTATACTTCTATACTCTTAATATGTAACGATGAGGGCCTTACAAACTTTAAAACTACTAGAAAAAAAATTAACATATAGCCAAGGGTCCAAAATGACAGGAGTTATTAAGCCATAAATGTCAGTTCCTCTTGACTTTGGGGCTTCCATTTAAGACTGCAATTCCCATCTTACCATGTTAGCCAACTATTTCTAAGGGGTTCCTTCTTTTCATAGGGTCTAGATTACAAGTCAATGGTGGAATTGGATACTCTGCAAATGTATTCTTGAGTGGAAAAACAGCACTAGGCACCCAGAGGAACAATGCATTTCCCTCCTGACATCCTGAGGTGTAAGAAGGGTAGACAAAGATCTTCCTTATAACCAGAGCCCACAACTAGCAAGTGATTGTCACAGGGTCCGGAGTAGGTAACAGACTGGGACTGGGCCAGATGCCTGACACAGTGTTCAACCACGAACAATGATTCACGCTTCTGAGCCTTTTCAAATCTTCAAAATATTGCCGGCTGACAATTATTATGGCCTTCTCCCTACTCTTCCCCAGTAGAATAAAGAATACGTGCAACAGCATTTGGGTGTTTTAAGAATACCTAATAAAGTAACAAATGTAATTAACAGAGGCCACAAGCTTTACTGCTACTGAGATTCTACAGTTTCTGCTCCCTTCTAGAAAACTAGATGGAGAGGGGGAAAAAGGTACAATGTGATAGAGCAACTGTGGAGATTGGGTAGGTTACTTTCAGATCACTTATCAAAAAACCTCACATATTGGTAGATGTACTCAAAACACGTAGGCAAAATAGCTGGGAAAGGAAAATAAGGCCTTGGCGTAATTTTTAAAATCTTGAGCAATATTGCTTGCACCAAAGTAAAACTGTAGTTTAATAAAAATGTATCTTAAGGGGCTCCTGAGTGGCTCAGTCGTTAAGCGTCTGCCTTCGGCTCAGGTCATGATCCCAGGGTCCTGGGATCGAGCCCCACATCGGGCTCCCTGCTTGGCAGGAAGCCTGCTTCTCCCGCTACCATTCCCTCTGCTTGTGTTCCCTCTCTCGCTGTGTTTCTCGCTGTCAAATAAACAAAATCTTTAAAAAAAAAAAAAAAATGTATCTTAATACAGTTTTAATTTTAATAAAATAAATTTTTGTCTTAATAATGAACCGGTCACTGGCTAAACAGACCTTTTTGAAAAGAAAATTCGAAATGAGGTCATTATACATCCAAGTTAGAATTACAAGCAGACCTAGAAGGGACTTCCAAAAACTTGGCCAATCTCATCATTTTATAAGAACCAGAAAGGTTAAGTGACTTGCCCCAGTTGGAGTAAGAGCTGAGACTAAATCTCAGGTCTCCCAATTTTCAGACCAACAGCTTTCTCTCCATGATACCTGTTGCCTTCCAGAAATTGAGCACAACCAGTAAGAATGAATCAGATGAAAAGTATGTTGATTCTAAGAAAGTACTGAATAATCTCATCCTGGACATGTCAGTGCTGATTTAGAGGGGGAAAGCAGAGACGTCCTATAAAATTTAAAACAGTACTTATTATGGGTCAACCTGTGAATTGATGTGACTTAAAAATATAATTACTCTTGCGGATTTTCCTATTTTACAATCTGTTTGCAGGATATTGCCGCGCTGCTACAATGCTTATAGTGCTACTTACGTGTGGCCCTAATACGAGAGAAGGAAAAAAGGAAAGTTGTACACATAGGTATCCTACGGGATCCTGCTGTCAATAGATGGTTAAAAAATGAACTTGTTTTGGTCTTGAAATAGCCTTCTCGGTTGGAAAGGTGGGACAGAAGCTGTTGCCTGCCATCCTAATCTTCAGTGGCAGACAGTTCTTTTGTGAACTCAGGCAGTGCCTATCAAAGGAGTCCTTTGCTTCTGAGCCTCATCTCCACTCCCACCAGAGCCTTACCTGGGATAGTATGCAGTGTAGTTCATGAAGAGCTGAGTGCCCGCCGGGTAGTAGGCTGTGGCGGGCTGCAGTGCCCGTGGGTTCAAAAGCACAGAGGGCTGATAAATGGCAGCTTCAGTAGGAATAACTGCTGCAGGAGCTGGAAATGTGTAGGAGGGAGGAGACAGGCCTAAATAAGCAAAGAGAGAGACTTTGAGACAGACTGGTCCCGACGGACATTTGTGCTAGCTCTCAAGACCCGACGTCACCACTCCATACGTACGTACATTTGATTTTGTTTCACACATACATGCATTTTAAAAAATACCAGTTCTTTATCATCCCAAGCAACTTTTTTTTATTGTATATAATTAGTATTTTCTGAAATCTCTGTAACAATGTGAAATTTCTCAAATGTATAATCTTCTAAAATTTTGAAAAAAAAATTTTTTTAATAGTGATTTTTTGGTGAAGCTTCAAATTATCAATCATTGAATCTTGATCTTCCATATAAAATCTGATTAAAATGTCTAAGCAACTTCCTTTTGATTATATAGATAACACCTAAAAATAATCTCAAAACCTGATTGGGAAAAACCATTTCGTGACATGTGATTTTTTTTTTCTACTCTGAGTGCCAGTAACCACAAACTAACCCTTTGAGGAAAGAAACACAGGACTCACATGTAGTGTAACTTCACACTAAAAGCTGGGTGGTTTGTTGTTTTGAGAACTATGCTTCTCTTTCACCTTGTTATCTACTCTGTAGTATAATGTAAGATGAAAATGGTTAAGATAAAAATGATTTCATGAGTTCCATGCATTTCACGAGTTCCATGCCAAAGTATAGATGGGTGAACTGACCTGCATAGATTAACTCTGCATTATTTCCACCTAAGTGAACCCCAGAAGATGGGCTCTGAAGCTTAGCTCCATCTCTGGACCTGTTTTAAAAAAGAAACAAACAACAAAACCCTGCTAACCAGCCTGAAAAATAACTCAAGCAAAACATGCTCAAGTCTCGCTGAGAGTCAGCTGATAAAAAACTGACTCGGGTTGAAGAGAAAGCAGAAAGGATTAAATTCTATTATCTTTTAGTTATTTAACATCTTCTAGGCCCCAGAATGCTCTTAAGTCGTACTAGTTATTGCTCAGTAGCTGTAACATGTGGGATGAACACAACTATCCAGCTATCTGCATTCAACGGAACAGATAACAGAGTGGTTGCCTGAATTTAGAATTCTTAAATTTTTATACCTAGAACCATCTAATGTATTTTGCAAATAGCAGAGGCCAAAGGGATACCTTTTCACAGGAAAATCTCTACTGTCTCTTGTGTTTCTTAGGAGTTTCTACATGTGTATGGAGATGAGTAAGAGAGTCTGCTGCACAGGGCTACATAAACCAAAGACCAACAGAGCGATCTCACATTCAATTTTCAGGTATCTCCTTCCTAATTCACTAAATTTAGGTTAGGTTAAAAAAAAAAAAAATTCCAGTTGAATAGACGTAATATTAGCATCTATCAGTTGCAATTCTGATTTTTTTTTTTTAATGAGTGAACTCTTCCGCTAAAAGAGCAAGCAGTCAATTTTGGTTAAGATTTTTAGGGAATATTAAGATACATGGACATCTACTTTTGTATGAAAAAGCATTTTAAATTTTTTCTATTACCTCAAGGCTTGTGAGAGAAAGGGGGGAAAAAATGAAAGTCTTGTAAAGAAAGTCTGTAATGACCAGTTTTCCACCAGGAAGAGAGAGAGGTAAAAGAATACCATAGTAGAATAATTTGGGCTGCACAGCATGAAGAAATTCCCTTATCTCACAATGCTTGATAAGATTATCACTCAAGGAAATCGTAAAACTTACTGACATTATCAGTAGTTTATGGACAGAATATATAGGACTAATATCACTCTAAGACACCACTTAAGCCCAATCATAAGTTTCCAGAACTTGACATTCATTAGTCATCAACTCTTAGATATTCACCAATAGCAAGCAGCAGATGAATGGATTATTAGCATTTAGGAAGTCCAAGGGGAAAAAAAGGATTAAGCCCCACTGAATGTTCTATGAAAAATACTTCATCAAATATTTTATTGCCATAGATCCCTCTTTACAGAAAGTGATGTCCTAACACACTCCATTTTATTGGGATCAAATACATAATCCAGTTAGCTTTCCCCATTATCTTTAGACTATATCCCAAATACTACATTCTTTAAACATACCCAGCATGGCTCCTAACAAGGTATGTCTTATTCAAAAGTGAAAACTGTCAAAAAGATTCAAATTTTAACATCAGATCCGCAAATGTTCCTCAGTCACGAACCACAGCATGGTCTCCAGACTAAAGGGCTTATTCCTCTCACACAGGATTCCAGATGGTTTGCACCCAGGTGCCAATGAGCAAGAAGAGCATGGATTGAAATTAAGCACTGATCCTGCGATCCAATGGAAACTTTGGCTAATTTATTTACGCATTTGTGTTTTTTACTAACTAGCTCATTCCAGGTATCCCGGAGAGCAAGAGAAGTGCTCCCCAGATTGTCCTTTCCAAAGAAATACTTAATGCTCAAAAATTAAAAATGCAAAATGGGCATCAAATCACCCTTCCAAAAAAAAAAAAAAAAGTTTAATGTGTTAACAAAAAAATCAAAAGAAAAAGAAAAAGGATCCAGCCATACTTATTTTACCTTTAAATGCGTATTAAAATACCTACATAGCCAGGTTGCCTCCCAGAGTCAGTGCTTATCTTGAGCACACTAAGCTTCAGAAATCAAGTGCTTATCACTGGAAAAGCAAGAATATAATTTGAAAGGAGGTATTCGTAGCATCTCTAATTATGGGTGTCCACAACCAAGGTCTTAAATGATTACCAGATACTACCGATTTCAGATGGGAAAGCCTTATGTAACCCCCTCACCTGCCTTAGAAAGAACCAGAAAGTTATGAAAGCAGCTTAAGCACCTACCAGCATATAGCGTAGAAGAGCGCCAAGACCCAAGAAAAACTTACATGGTAACTTACATGGCGGTGGGGATAAGCCATTTCGATTTAAAGTGCCCCCCATTAACACAAAGTTCATCTCCTCAGCTGAACACTGAAAGACTTCAACATATCTGTCCTTCATGGTTTTTTTATGACACTTCTGTGCAGCCATAAATGCTCTGTCCGCAGACTTCATCTGGATAAAGGCATCTCCTGATGGACGGCCCTGAGCGTGTGGGGGGAAGAATGAAAACAAACGGAGACTGTCTCCTTCACCAAGGAAATGGTTGCTTACAAGACATGCAAAGTGACAATCACCCATAGTACAGACATTTTAGCCACAAAATCTGGGTGACAAGAGTGGTCTACTGAAAGCTAACGTGCACTTTATCACCTAATCACCAGAATGGCCCGCAAAACCTCGGAGAGAGTTTTGAGAGCTCATAGCTGAAAATGATCCTTTCTCATTTCTGCTAGTTAGTGTCAGATTCACAGGGTTTTGAAAGGGTCTTGTTAGAACTGGGGTTTCAAAGCATAGGACTGTATATTGGGTTTTGACTTTCTGAAAAATCTGACTAAATTTTATTTGATTGAAAACTGGGAACACCATATAAGTATGTATGCTCCTACATGAAGCTGAATAAACCAGCGTTCTGTGCTGGCTCTCAGCTGTCCATCACTGACCTGCAACACCCCTTACCCTTCTCCCTGAAGCCGAGGTTGGGATGTGGGCTTGGGAACAGAGAAGGGGTAGAAGGAAATGGGAACTGCAAAGCACAGTGAGGGCAGGTGAAAGCTCTATCATCAGCCTTGCTTAGGAGTACTTCTCTCTCCTCTTCCCTGGCACCTCCACCTTAAACCTTGCTCAGACAGGTGTTTACTGACACTTCTTCTATTACTAATTGCTTGCTAAAAATCCTGTTTAAAATGATAGACCTCTGTTTCACAGAATCAGAACGTGGGTTTTCTTTAACATGGACATTTTATGGGGGAGGAAAAGACACAATCGGCTTTTCTTTTCTTTCTTTTACGGATTTCTTTAAAAGTCTCGAAGGGACTATTTAGTGCAAATCATAACCATGCAAGTTACCATAGGAGTTACCATACCAGGGAAATGAGGGATACCAGGGAAACCCAGTCCAAGATGGAAACTCAACATCTTCAAGGTAGCTAAAAGCTCATCCATCATTAAAGAAGCATTTCTCCCAAATGCAATCATAATAGGTCACGTGGGTCAAAAAAAGGCAAATATGTCCACTGTGGTTAATCAAAGAACAATAATAGCCCCTAGGTCATTAGAAATGGTGCTCAAAGAGAAAACAAACAATTTTCTGGCGATGCTGAATTATAGGGAAGTTTTATTCAAAAGGACTCCCACCAGTGAAGCATGCTGAGAGGGTACATAGATTAAAAGTTGCAGAGCTTAATACTGACATAAGAGTTAGAACGAGCATGTGCTGGTGTGGAAAACCAAGCCAGGGGCTCAGGTTTGTTGATTCCTCAGACTCAGACTAGTAATTTAGAAAAATGTTGATATTTCCAATACACATCTGTATTCAACCCATAACACTCAGAACACTTTTAAAAACTAATGCAACCTTGCTTTTAAGAGTTCCAAAATTTTAACTGCGGTTTACAGGTTTTTAAAAATTCTGTCCCACTTACCATAGCACATAATGTTGGTAACTTATTTAGCAACTAATAGGATTAATTTTGTTTAACCAAAAATCAGAGGACACCAAGACAGAAACTACTTTTTATATGTTTAGAATATATACTTGTATACCATTAGAATTTGGTTATTCTTTGATGGAGGCTTCCCAACAATTCATTAACACATCGAGCGCCTGTTACTCTTTGGATTATACACAGTCTGCAATCACTTTCAAGCTACAATAGCAAAGCTCAGGAGCTGCAAGAGTAAAATGCTTTATCAGACGGATACAGCTGATAGTGTTTGTATCCTTCCCAAGACTACTGACAACCTGGTGGATATAAGTGACGGTGTGATCAGAGCTGAATTCAACTTACCACGCTAATGACAGCATTCTTTCTGGAGCTCATGTGAAAGACCTTGGGCATCTATAGCTAAAGCTTTCCTGAAAGACTTATGATAACGCTGATGAAAACCTGTACATTTCTTTTCCTTTTTAAATTGAAGAGGGCCTTTGCCCTTCAGAATAAGCAAATCAGTTTTCCAATAACTTTATTCCTTACCTGGTGATTCAATACCATGTGAACCCCATGAGTCCGAATATCTGTGGAAAACTCCCCCAGAAAGTCAAGGATGTCCTCAATTGTGGCCGCATAGGGAAGACCTCGAAGGCGTATACAGTCTCTAACATTTGTAGGGGGCACAAATTGCTGAGGTAGTACTGGAATAATGGGAGGAGTTGGAAGCGGAATAAGAGGGGCCGAGGAAAATCGATTCAGCACCTGTACTCGAAGCAAAAGAGAAGTGATTTAGAGCCTTGATTCTCCAATCAAGGCTTTGCAGACTTGCAGACTGGCTTGCCGGTCTGCAAGCCAGCACAGCAGCACTGTGGAGGTTGTTAGAAATGCAGCGTCTCAGTTCTGCCCCAGACCTGGGAAACATGAACCTGCATTTTAGCAAGAGCCCCAGGTAATTTATAAGCATACTCAAATTTGAGAAGCTCCTATGGAGAAAGGGATTCCCACTGCTCAGCGGGGAAAGCAGGAGACCCCCACTTCTGTCAAATGCCGGCTGAGGCACATGCTAAGTACAATACAATGTGCTTCGATCAAGGACTGGTCTACTGGACAAGTACCTCCCAGTCTCAGGGCAAACACCCTGCTGCTTGTGTAACAATCTGAACATAAGGCTAAATGTGAACTTTTGTAGCACTCTTATTAGATTTCATCTCATGAAGCATGGTGTTCCCCTTAATATTGTTATCACATTCTACCTCCAAATACAAGCAAGAGAATATCACTGTAAAAGAACCACAGGTCAAACAATGACTCTGAATTACAATACAATGCTACATTTATAACAATGCATAAAGCCCGAGACTGAATGGTTGGTAATGTAAGAATGAAAAAAATTATTTGGTGACCACAGAATAATCAGTTTGTTTATTTTTTTTAAAGATTTTATTTATTTATTTATTTGAAAGAGAGAGAGAGAGAAAGAGAGATCACAAGCAGGCAGAGAGGCAGACAAAGAGAGGGAGAAGCAGGCTCCCCGCTGAGCAGAGAGCCCAACGCGGGCCTCGTCCCAGGACCCTGAGATCATGACCTGAGCCGTAGGCAGAGGCTTTAACCCACTGAGCCACCCGGGTGCCCCAGAATAATCAGTTTTGATGTGAATTTGAAAGAGTGGCAAGACAGGGCATTTTGACTATTTTTTAAAGTCATGGAATTTGGCTATCTTGAAAATGAAGGTTCAGTTTACTTAGAAGAAAGGATTACTCCCGGCAAAACTCTGTAAGGTTTTGGTCTATCTTTATAAAAAAAAATTGAAAAAATTAAAAAGGGGCACATGGGTGGCTCAGCTGGTTAAGTGTCTGCCTTCAGCTCAGGTCATAATCCTAGAGTCCTGGGACTGAGCCCCACATGGGGCTCCCTGCTTAGCAGGGAGCCTGCAGGAGCCTGCTTCTCCCTCTCCCTCTGCCCTACACTCCCCTTATACTCTTGCTTTCAAAAAAAAAAAAAGAAAGAAAGAAAAAAAGAGAAAAGGTTCTGGTCTACTTTTGCCTTAGTTTAGAACATGCCTACTAGTTTATAATACTAGGAGGTCCTTCTTCAAACACCATGTGTGACATCCCTAAGTTTTCTGAACTTCTTTCTGTAGTCTTAACCATCCCATAAACTGAAAATATAGAATCAAAACCCTCTCCAAAAATTGCCCTAATTTCCTCCCTCCTACCCTGTCCAGTTGCTAAGAGGTAACAGAAATTAAAAAATAAATAAATAAAACACAAAGAAACTTTAGAGAGAGCAAGATTTTTTTTTTTTTTTTTAAAGATTTTATTTATTTGACAGAGAGAAACACAGCGAGAGAGGGAACACAAGCAGAGGGAATGGTAGCGGGAGAAGCAGGCTCCCTGCCAAGCAGAGAGCCCAATGTGGGGCTTGATCCCAGGACCCTGGGATCATGACCTGGGCCAAAGGCAGACGCTTAACAACTGAGCCACCCGAGAGCAAGATTTTTTAAAAAAATTATATAAGTAATCCAGACACAGCACAAATATTATGGAATGAACATGAACAGAAAATAAGTGTGGTTGTAGACAAACTGAGCACAGAAAATGGTCAATCACCCTCTGATGCCTGCCAAATAGAAGGTAAGCAAGTAGTTATTGAATAAAATGATTATTGGAATGAAAAGAGGACAGTGCAGAGCATATGATCACCTCAGCATTTCTTAAATAAGTCAGTAGGATGTGGGTTGGAGTAGAAGTTTATCTAGCACCCAAATCTCATTATGGTGAAGTCATAGAACAGCAGCATATGAAATACCTAAACCAAATCAGTATACAGTAGCCAAGGATCTGGGGTAGTCTAGTCAAGGCCAAGATTTCCATAAAACTGTTATTCCAATGGAAGATGATCTAAAATCTTATTTTCCCCTCTTCTGGTTTGGCACTGATGTGTTTAATGTTTGGAGCCTCAAGCATCTTTAGCTTATTTTAGAAATTCAGAATTTATGATACTCATTTTCAACAAGGTACAGAATTGTTTAAATGTTCACAGTTTAGGATTTAAGAGCACTAGTGCATAAGGATGCAGAACTAGCTTAAAATGTCATGTATGTTTATTCCAGGTATAAAAATCATGTCGGGGGATGCCTGGGTGGCTCAGCTGGTTAAGCAGCTGCCTTCGGCTCAGGTCATGATCCCAGGGTCCTGGATTGAGTCCCACATCGGGCTTCTTCCTCAGCAGGGAGCCTGCTTCTCCCTCTGCCTCTGCCTGCCGTTCTGCCTGCTTGTGCTCTCTCTCTCTGACAAATAAATAAATAAAATCTTTATAAAAATCATGTCGGTATCCAACCAGGTGAGAGGTTCTTTCAACTTTGGGCAATTGTTTCAAATCACAATACACAATGGGCTTTGCAGAAAGAAGCTAGACAAAATCATTTTATGAACTCATAAGAATGATAGTAGAGTCAGTGTCCTAAATTGGTTGTAAAAAAGATGACATGTATCATTAAAGCTGCTCTATTCTACTAGAGGACCCAAGGAAATGAAGTTGGAAAAGCCACATGTGAAGCAGATTGCATGATCTCAGATACAAAAGAAAAACAAAGACCCTTAAAGACCCTTCAGCTGTAAGTCAAGAATACCCAAAAGGCTCAAAACCCTACAGATGGTTCATGTCTGGATCATTCTGGGCAACTGATTGTCCCATCTGTGCCTCAAAAACATTTCTAAATTCTGAAAAAGAATAATAGGATAAAAGAACACTTTATAGTCACCAGCAGTATGGAACTGATCAAGTCTTCTGGTAAATAAATTTGATAAGATATTAAAAACCTTAAAAATTCACCCCGTCCAGTTCTAAGGAATCAATCAGAAATTGAGTTTCATAAGCATGTTTATCTAGAATTTCTTATAGATGAAAAAAAAAAGCCAACCTAAATGTACACTAGAATTGCTAAATGAATTATGTACATAACATTAAAAATGAAATTTTTTAGACATGGGTAAACTTGCAAGATATGTAGCTTTTAAAAAGAATATAAAATCTATAGCAATATTCTAATTACATAAAAATAAATGTATTTTCTCTGTGTGCATGGAAATGAATTCTAATCACAGAATGAAATTTTTTAAAACACACCTATACTTTCTGTATTTTTCAAGTTTTAACACAATAATGTGGGGTTTTCTTGGAAATAAATAGAAAATCACCCAAAGCCACCAAAATGCTCTTAAAAACCAACCTGCTGGACTTCAGCTGCTGTGCTCCTGAAGAGTTCAATGTATCTTTTACCCAACAAGTCCTTATGCTTCCTCAATGCATTCTGTGCATATTCTTCACAGGCGAAGAGGACAAAAGCATCCCCTGTTGGTCTACCATCTGGGTAGGTAACAAAGAGGATGCCTTCCTTCCCCCCAGTGATGGGGCAATGCTGTCCAAAGAAGGCCACCACTTCATCTGCTGTGGCTGTGAAAGGGAGCCCCCGCATGCGGACAATGACTTGATTTTCCTTGGAGAGAAACTGGGCTACCTCATTGGATGTACCTAGGGAACACAAATACCAGGAAGCATGGGGAGAAATGGTTAAGACATCAACTTCACCAAGCTTAAAATGGTAAAATTCTTGGTAATGTCTTGAGTTTATCATTAAAACTCATACTCCCACTGAATTCATGACAACATCCCAGGAATCAGAATTCTCTCCCCACAAATTTGAAACACCACTGCCCCCCGCCCAATTTCATACAACACCTAATTTGGGAAGGTGGCCAGACAATTAAATCCTGAACCAATCACTGTACTCTTCTCAGGGAGAGGCAGTAAGTCACCATGCTAGGTAAGAGGACAGGTCAAGGAACTAGAATGCCTAGGTACAATCTTGACTTTGCCATTTACTAAGCTATGACTTTAGTCAAGTTTAACCTCTATATTTTAGTGTCCTCATCTGTAAAATGAGAGTAAAATTACCTACCTCATAGATTTATGATAAATAAGTTGTTACACATAAAGCACTTTGGTGATTTTTGTTATTATTTCCTAATTACTTTTTATTAAGAAAGGTTCAAACATAAGGGAAGTATAATGAATATGCATGGGAGCCAGTTTTCAGATTTATCAACATTCTGCCCGTCATAAAGCATTTTGTTTAGTATTGTCATGTAGCAAATATTCAGAAGCACATCCTTCAAGCTCATATACTCCTAACATTTTCCTTTATTATTATTATTATTTTTTAAGATTTTATTTATTTGACAGAGAAACACAGCGAGAGAGGGAACACAAGCAGAGGGAATGGTAGCGGGAGAAGCAGGCTTCCTGCCGAGCAGGGAGCCCAATGCGGAGCTTGATCCCAGGACCCTGGGATCATGACCTGAGCCAAAGGCAGATGCTCAACAACTGAGCCACACAGGCGCCCCTCCTTTATTATTTTTAAGTAGGCTCTATCACTAACATGAGGCTTGAACTCACAATCCCTAGATCAGGAGTTGCATGTTTTACCTACTGAGTCAGCCAGATGTCCCAGTAACATTTTCCTTTAAGAGCAAACTCTCTTACTACCCACATACAATGAATTCCCAGTACTAATGTAGGAATTAACTTTGTCACCTAACATGGAACCTCAGAACCATTGCAATTCCAAATATATTTTACCCCCAACCAATATCAAACATCACTTTGGGATTTTGGAAACACTTGACCTTGAAGCTCTAAATTTGGAAGCCTTTGTGTATCTGAAGAATTAAGCGTCAAAATGGAAATATACCACCAAATTGTGCAAACAAGATGTTTTTGCTACAACTTCAATAGTTCCGGGGATTTTAACCAGGGCTATACATTACCAAGATACAAGTGTTCTCTGTATTTAAGGTGAAAGTCACCCCAGTATATATTTGGCAATAGTATATTTTCAAAAGCTTCTTAAAAGGTCTACCTGCGGGGCACCTGGATGGCTCAGTGGGTTAAGACTCTGCCTTCGGCTCAGGTCATGATCTCAGGATTTTGGGATGGAGCCCCACATTGGGCTCTCTGCTCAACAGGGAGCTTGCTTCCCCCCTCTCTGCCTGCCTCTCTGCTCACTTGTGATCTCTCTCTCTCTGTCAAATAAATACATAAAATAAAATAAATCTTTAAAAAAAAAAAAGGTCTACCTGTGTTCTTAGATTTACCTATCCTAATTTTAGAGTTATCCTAATGAGTGGCACTTTACAGAGATACAAAAATAATTCACTGCAACATACTCAGGGTGAAAAATTGGAAATGACCCATAAATGTCCAACAGGGTGTTTTAAAAAAAATGTATGGTACATAATACTGTACACTAATTAACATTTAAGAGAAATTTAGTTACATGGAGAAACATTCATAATATACTAAAAGGAGAAAGTTACAAAGGTGTATGAATAGAGCAAGAGAAACTTACAAGGTAGTTTTACGTATAGAAAAAAAAATCTTTCAAACCATAATGGACATTTTTTATGGATCGGTTACTTATAGGTTTTAAAGTAACATCACTCAATAATGAGATAAAAACAGTATCTGTTCCCATTTTTTTTTCTGACTTTATTGCTGCAAACACTATGTACTCAAACATGTTAAAGCCAAAAAACTACTGTGTTCCTGGCCATTGACGGATGAGTTACAGAGGCCTGAGAGAAAACCTACAAGCACATATCCAATAATTCTAGGTATTCTGGTGTATCTGTTTGAAAGTAGTGTTCAAACTATTTAATTTCTTTCAAGAACTACTTTATCCCTTTGTACATGACTTTACAGGACCCTTTCACCTTTGTAGGGTACTTTTTTTTTTTTTTTTAAGATTTTATTTTTAAGTAATGTCTATACCCAATGTGGGGCTCAAACTCACAACCCTGGGATCAAGAGTCAGAGAGATGCTCCAATGACTGAGCCAGCCAGGCACCACTGTGTGGAAATATCTAAATCTATATCTATCTTTAAAGTAACGTCTACACCCAACCTGGGGCTTGAACTCTCACTCAGAGACCAAGAGTTGCACACTGTACAAACTGAGCCAGATCAGCATCTCTGTATGGTACTATTTTTAATGGCCCTTTAACTATAGTTGGTTGACTGAAGTCTTAGGGCAAGTGTATACGTTGTACTTCCTCATACTATAGGACCATTTCTTTCGACTTTAAAAAAAAAAAAAAAAAAGCCAATTCCTATGTTTCTTTTTTTTTTTTTTTTAAAGATTTTATTTATTTATTTGAGAGAGAGAAACTGAGAGGATGAGAGGAGCGAAGGTCAGAGAGAGAAGCAGACTCCCCGTGGAGCTGGGAGCCCGATGTGGGACTCGATCCCGAGACTCCAGGATCATGACCTGGGCCGAAGGCAGTCGCCTAACCAACTGAGCCACCCAGGCGCCCCCCTATGTTTCTTTAGGAAAGAAAAACTATTCATGGCCCTATTTATCTACTCTGGTATATAAATGCATTTTAGATTCTTCTTAAAGCCGCATTATATAAAAAGCACTCACCACCAGCAATTTTAAGAAAATCTTCACCTGTTGCCTTGTAAACCTAAGAAAAGAAAGGGAAAGTAAATTCAGTTTCTGAGCCTTCCAACATGAATAATCATTCAAGATGTCAAGGAGCTCAGGTTGTGAGGACATACCTCAATGTACCGGGTCCCCATGTGATGTTTGTGCCTCTGTAATGCTAGATCCCTGTGTTCCTCGCTTACAAACCTAACCAGAGCTTCTCCATTCCTTCGACCCTGGGCATTCAGACAAAGTGCTGCACCTCCCCTTTGAAAAGGACAGATAGCAGTGGGGGGAAAAAAAGTACAGTGAGGAAAAATGATAGGACACCCATGATCTCTTTGGGATTACTAAGTGAAATAGAGATTAAAGAAAACCAACTTGGCAATATTGAGTCCTTTGAAGAATCTCGCGATATCTTGATCTGAGGACTGCCACGGTAAACCTCGCGCACGGACTATGGTGTTGTCGTCAATAAGTTCCATCTTGCTGCTGTGGGTCAAGCAAAACTTCACGTTGCCTAATTAGTACTAGAGAGTCTGACCTAGTCCATGCTACCATTTTCCTGGTTACACACAAGGTATCATCTGGTATCCAGATAGACTTGTAATACTGCCTGATTTATTTCATAACCTCAAAGATTATCTAGGCACAGTTCAAAGTACTCCTTAGGTAGTTCACTATAGAAAGCCAACTGCCTATGCAGGTCCAACACAGCTAGTTCACTCAGCAAACCATCCATCAGCTGAGCTGCTGCTTGCTGGGCATACACTCAAAAGGACCCAGGATCAACTCATAGGAAGCAAGGTTCTCCCAATACCCCGATGGTCAGTAAATTCCTAGAACCAAAAAGGAGAGGTTTACATTTATTCTCAGATCTGGCCCATATGCCCATGGAGTTGAAATCCAGTTTGACAGCAAAGCTTAAGACCTGCATAAAGCCGGCAATTAACCTACATCAGGAATGTGTGCATGCAGTCAGGACTCTGCCATTAAAATATCTCCCCTATCAAACAGGGGAGCCATCACAGAGTGTTTATGGAAATGCACGGAGTCCCCACGCCTTAATGAGTCACTTGCGAACCACCTATTGTATATTCTGACAGCTCTTGATGTTCTGTTCCTCCCATATTCCTATTTCCAGAAGTCCTGGGACACTTTCCAAATGAGTCACTTTCTACCCAACTAAATAGACCCCAAAGTCCCTCTATGGGCAAGGACGTCAGAAGTTTCTGTTCACTTCAGGAACCAGGCAATCTCAGGAATTCACCTCAGTGATTACAAGCAAAGGGTCTACCTGTGATCACAGAGATATCACCATTTCATACTTCTTGCTAGTTATTTCCTTTGCTTTAAAGTAGTAGCTGATAGGACATACTTTAAATTATCTCAGTAAAGATCTTGTGAACTCTTAAAGCCTATGATTTTTCCTTTGTAAGTTTTCCTGTGAGAGGATGAATAGTTCAGAAAAGCTAAAAGAGGCACAGACAGAATACCTAAGGGTCATAGTGACTAAGGATGCAAATATTTTATGAAGTTTAACCCTCAACAGCCAAGCTCACTTTAAGATACGACCTTCTTTTATAAATAACCTAATATTTAAAAAATGGATAGCCAAAAGGTTTAGCGAAGTTACTGAAATACAAAGGGAGTTAAGTATCACATTATGAATACAACAAATCAAAAGACTCAAATGGAATACCACTCTATGACTTACCAAGTGCCACTTTCAAATTTGTAATTTACTCTCTCTGGATCTGAAAACCTGTGATCTAAAAATGAGAACATGGAAGTCATCATTTTAGCTATTAGGGAGATAAAGCTGTGGACATTCAAAAGTATATATGAGGTAAACATAACAAGACCAAATTCTACATCTGCAACTGTTACAACAGCAATACTTACTATAAGGCTCTGAAATCATTGCTAGAATTATATTCCCCATATCTTCAACTTGAGAGGCTCCATATCGGGAGATCGAACTAGTCTTCTCAAAGTTTAAGCCTGGGATATTAAGTTAAGGAAACATTTTGAGGAAGTAAAATGAGGTGCTTCTAACCCAAGATTAAACTCACACAGAGCCAAGCAAATGCATCTAAGGTTGAGAATTATTTGAAATCATAGATAGTTGCTTCCTGTCAGTTTGGACTTCACTCATACTTCCTGGAATCTCCAATTACCCTCTTGGGTAAATACATAGTAAAACGGCCCAAACATTCCTGTCCTGAGGCCACTACCAGTAATAAAATTTATTGAGTAATAGCAAATGCATGAATACTAAGCACTTTCGTTTAGTGTGAAACCATGAAGTATGTACCAGAGTTAGTAAATTCCTTCACCCTATTAGCTTTACAGCATACGCAAGGCAATGAACATGTGGACTGAAAGACAGAGTCAAGACCATGAGGTATCAAATGGCTCCTTTTTTTTTAAGGCTATCTGAAAAAAGACACTTCAGATTACTGATGACACTATTTCTACAATGCCACTTTTACCGAGAACTTCCCCACTAGAAGATGTTTAGAGCCATGTAGTACAGCCATCCTAGATGGCAGCAAGTGCCTGTCCTTTGAGAGTGAATTTACACAATTCACTCAAAGCTAACAATGGCCAACGTGGCTCTTGATCAAGTGAATACATGCTTTGGGTAAGCTGGGAAACGTGGCTTTTAAGAAATACGTGGCTGGGGCACCTGGTGGCTCAGTGGGTTAAGCCTCTGCCTTCAGCTCGGGTCATGATCTCAGGGTCCTGGGATCGAGCCCCGCATCGGGCTCTCTCCTCGGCAGGGAGCCTGCTTCCTCCTCTCTCTCTCCCTGCTTGTGATCTCTGTCAAAACAAATAAATAAAATCTTAAAAAAAAAAAAAAAAAATGGGGACGCCTGAGTGGCTCAGTGGGTTAAAGCCTCTGCCTTCGGCTCAGGTCATGATCCCAAGGTCCTGGGATGGAGCCTCACATTGCATTGGGCTCTCTGCTCAGCAGGGAGCCTACTTCCCCCTCCACCTCGCCTCTCTCTCTGCCTGCCTGTGATCTCTCTGTCAAATAAATAAATAAGAATCTTAAAAAAAAAAAAAAATGAAGATAGACATTAAGCTCAAAGCACTACTTCACTGCAATCAAAGAGGATACAATGTTGAAACAGTTCGGAGAGCTCCCTTCCACAAACCATCATAATGGATCACTGAAGAGTTAATTCGGTGAGCAACATCCCTTTCCATTCAATTCAAAATCCCTTTCCATTTTCATTCCTACACACCTTCCTGCCCCCTTCTCCACTCAAGAGACGCTGTTTCCCCACTATGCTGGACAAATTCACTTCGTTCACTTCACGTGAACTGCCCCTCACCCAGCTACATTTCTCTGCCCTTAAACATCACATGGAGAAATGCAGCCATATGTTCCTTGGCAAATTACTTAACCCCACTAAACTTTAGCTTATCTGAAAAGCCAAAGCTGTGATAATCTTTGCCTCCCAAGGCATTTTTGTGAAGATTAAAGGAGATAAAACAAGTCCAGGGCACAAAGCAGGCATTATAAAAAGTGATTGTCCTCCCCCTCTTCCTAGAGCCCTGGGGTGGCCAACTTTCATAACCTACGATAATCACACTTTGAGGGTCACTCACCAGATGCTTATTTGTATACTCACAGGATAAAAAATCAAGTTGAAAAGGTAGATCATTTCTGCACTTCCCCACCCCGCAGTCCAAGCCTTTACATCATCTAGTGATGAAATAAATGTCCTGCCCACTGAGGGATTAGAAAAACAATCCCAGGAGATCCTCCAGCAACAGAGCAATGACCATGGTTTGGGTCATTAAAGTGATTAGTGGGGGGTGTTGCTGGCTCATCCAACGGACCATGTGACTCGATCTCAGGGCTATAAGTTCAAGTCCCACAGTGGGTGGAGAGATTACTCAAAAATAAAGTCTTAGGGGCACCTGGGTGGCTCAATCGGTTAAGTGTCTGTCTTCAGGTCATGATCCCAGTGTCCTGGGATGGAGCCCTGCGTCTTCTCCCTCTGCCTGCTGCTCCCCCCCTGCTTGTGCTCACATGTGAATGTTGTCACTATAATAGATAAATAAAATCTTAAAAAAAATAAAGTTGTGGGGTGCCTGGGTGGCTCAGTGGGTTAAAGACTCTGCCTTCAGCTCAGGTCATGATCTCAGGGTCCTGGGACTGAGCCCCACATCGGGCTCCCTGCTCAGCAGGGAGCCTGCTTCCCTCCCCTCTCTCTGCCTGCTTGTGATCTCTCTCTGTCAAGTAAATAAATAAATAAACTCTTAAAAAAATAAAGTTGTAAAAATAAAAAATAAATAAAATGAAACAATTATCCATGGAAGGTACACAATAAAGTATTAATTGAGTGCTGTTTTCAAGGAATATGATGACAGGACAGAAAAACAAGAGTCAAATGATGAAAATACTTTGGGGAGACAACTGCCCTAAATTTTCTGGGGAGGCAGGGGTGGGAGTAGGAGGACTTTAAGAATCCTTACAGAACTAAGAAGGATTAGCTACAACTAGCTACAACTAACCGTATTTTATCGCACAAACTCTGCCCCTATAGTTCTCTGGTAGGTTGCAGTTCTAATGCCTTTATCCCTGTCAGGGGCTAGATACAATGGAGTCAAGAGAAAGGCATTCAAGACATGGAGACCAATCCCATTGTATAAATCACTGCTTTTCAACCTTGGCACTATTGGCACATAGGCCAGATAATTCTTTGATGGGGGTTGGGAGGAGTTCCCAAATACTATAGGATTTTTACTAGCATACTGGCCTCTATCCACCCCAGTTCTGACTAAAAGTATCCCCGGGCATCACCAAATGTCTCCGAATGGGCAAAAATCAACCCAGGCTGAGAACCACTAGCATAGGTAATAGTTCCCAGCTGTCTCAACTTTACCCCGGTCCATCTACTGAACGAACCATCAGAAAAAGCTTATATATGAGACCATTATGGAACAGATTTTCAAGAAAATTGGCCCAAGGAACACCACCTACGAACCCAGTATGGTGCTGTGTCAAAACCCCTATCAACAGACACACACACACACAAAATCTAAACTATTGACCACCTGGCCCTTTACTCAAAGTTTGCTGACCTCTGGCCTAAAGGAAGAGAGAGGCCTTGGAGATGGCCAAAACCTGAATGCCACAGGAATGTTTACCACGTCACGCCCCCAAACAGAATATTGGAGGGAAATCAAGCTTTGGAGGAACAGGAGGGAGAGTATATTCCACTCAAACCACTATTTTCTTTCCTCTATAAGTAAGAGGTATGGAGCGTTCCCACCTTTGCTTAGGTAATTCCTTCCATGAAGCCTTATCTTCCTAATCCCCTAACCAAATGAGATCATAGGTAACTCCTACCCATCACCAATACCTTCTCTAACTGCTCTAGGCTGCAGCCATCAACTTAAGAGTTGATTAGCTACTACTATTCCTATAAAATATTACTCTCCTCAACTGTACTATTTATTTCCTAAGCACAGGTCCCTACCTTCCTCTGATCTCTACCACAGCACCTATCATTTCTCAGAATCTATTGACATAAAATGATGGGATTAAACACCATTTCATGCCAAACACCATCTGTTTCCTTCAATTTTCACAGCAGTCTTACCAGGCAGATAATGGTAAAACCAAATGGATGAAGAGACCAGGACTTAGAGAAGTTCCGTAACTCGCCCAGTCTCCCAGGTGGTAGGTAAGAGACCCAGAATTACGGTACAGCTCTGATTTGACTATGTGTATATAATTCCCAGGACCAAGATCAGAAGCTTTGCTTAATTCAGTTTGAGAATACTTTATTGGAAGATTTCTAAATGTATATATAAAACCAAGTGAAAAAGATTGAAAGTCAGGGCACCTGGGTGGCTCAGTTGTTAAGCGTCTGCCTTCAGCTCAGGTCATGATCCCAGGGGTCCTGGGATTGGGCCTGTATCGGGCTCCCTGCTCAGTGGGAAGCCTGCTTCTCCCTCTTCCACTCCCCCTGCTTGTGCTCCCTCTCTTGCTGTCTGTCAAATAAATAAAATCTCAAGGGAAAAATAAAAAATAAAAAATGGAGAGTATCCTGTCTGGGTAGACATGGATTAGTAGATGAAGAACTATTGACTGAATTTTGCTTTTAAAGTAGGAATATGTTCTAGACATTTGGCTAACTTGGTTCCACATGACACGTCCCAACACATTTCCCTTCAAGACATCACACACCAAGGATCAGCAGCTCTGAGCTCCTGATAACTTTTTAAAAGTCACCCAACCTCCTGCATGCCCAAACCAAAACCAAAACTTACACACATTTACATATATGCATGTGTGCGTGTGTGCACCAGCATGCGCACGTACACACACACACACACACACACACCCTCTCTTCAGAAGGCTCGTTCAAATCATAATTCCTTACCAGAATTTAATGTGAATAACAAAGGAGGGTAAAAAAAAAAGTTTAGTACCAATTCTTTCCCCTATCAATTTTAATTACATATTGAATGACTTGCTGCACGTCTGATCTTGAGGAAAGGAAAGATGAGTCTATGCCTCCTGATTTATGGCTCATCATGCACCTTACTCATTCTGCCCTCAAGGCAGCCACAACAGCACGAACAGGCTTAGCCAGCTTTACAGTGAGAAATGCCATGAGGAAATGAGAAAGGGGAAAGCCAGACACGGTGGGAACAACATTAACATTTGAGGCTACAATTGAGCAAAGTGCAACATTTATACCAAGCTCACAGAAGTCCAGACTTTGCCTTTATTTGAATAAGAGGAATGTTTTCCTTAGTGCTACCTTCAGTGAAACGGATTTCACGATTCAGCCCAAACATATTAGCTGAAGGTGAAATTCAGAGAGCAAGATTTTACAGTCTATCAATATGAGCTTACCATCTCAAAAAAACCCAAAAAACAAAAAACACACAAAACCAAAAATCAAAAATCACCTTTAAACAAAGCTCGCCACTATTGGCTCATCCACTCAGAAAAGTTACCTGTTCTAACTGCCTAAAAATGAACACATTTAGTTATAAATTTTCACTTGTAAGTAATATCTTTTTTAAACTAAATTTGTAGTTTATACTAGGAGAATTGCATACATAAAATACATTGTGGAATGATTAAGTTTAAGCTACATTATAACTGCATCCCAATTAAAAATTCTAACCCCAAGCCATTTTTCCCTGCCACAGACCCTTCAGAAGACAAGTCTGTTTCCTCCCCTTCTACTCAGCTCTTTCATTTAAAACACAATGGCTGAATGGCCAGACATATTACAACAAAATGACTATGCTAATGAACAAAGGAAGAGCCAAAAGAATATGGAAAGGGAAAAGTCAAATTAGTACCCCATGAAAGAATTCAGTTTCCTACACTTATGTGAAGGAAAGAAGGGAAAGAAATGATAAATTACGCTCAAATGACTTGCACAGTTTAAAAAATAGGTTCTATAAATAACCTTCTATATTTTAAAGTGAGCTCTGAAAGAAGCAAATCAAGAATGCCACTATAAAATATAACTGGGAGTCAAGGCAACAAAAACTTTTTCATACTAGTAATTAAATGCCGGGGGGAAAAAGTCTAAAACCACAGTTTTAACTCTATTCCAAGAGGGCTTATTCCTTCCAAGAGGGAAAACAGTAAGACCCATCCTAACAAATATTACTTCAGGAGATATTGTAACAAAACACAGAACTGACAACTCAATTATACCCTCAAAGAAATAAGACAGACGTAGGTAATTCAACAAAAAAGTGAACATTTTTACTTTAGGAAAAGACATTTGGGTGGGATAAACAAATTAGGAAAGGGAGACTATGTATAAAAACAAATCTCAGTCCTTCTAAAACAAACCAAAAAATTACCCTGAAGTTCCCAAACTCATATTTTTGAAAGTAAATTATTTTATAATTAAAATAAACCACACAAAATGAACATAACTCTGAGAGCCGGCCAAGAATATACAGTATTTCTAGTCACTTATTATAGACCACAAACCAGAGTATTTGCGGATTTGGCTCATATCATGCCGACGTGATGCCAAAGATAATTTCTTCCCCCCTCCAGCTAACAAGGTCAGCTACTAACCTAGCTTAACTGTACACCTGAAGATATTTAAAATCCCTTTCATACGCAGAAAGGTACCAAGGAGGATTCAGCACTTCCCTCCCCTTTTTAAGCAGGGCAATGAAGGTTTATGCAATTGTAAAGGCCCAGTTCAGTTTATCAGAAGTACGGAAGTGCAGAATTAATCACACATACAATTTTACAAATGGAAAGCAAAAAAACCTTGAAGATTAGCTGTACTAAGACGTACTGGATGTCTTAAAAGGTCTATATCCAATCTCACTCAAAGTAAAAAAAAAAAAAAAAAAAATTTAAGTATAGTTTAAATAAGGTCTCAAATCAATAAGCAAGTCCTATTTTAAGTCCGTGAAGCTGTTTTTCTTCATCTGAGACCACCACTCCGCCCCAACAACCTGGTAAGGTTCAAAGGATCACAGTCAACATCAAAGAGTGTGTGACAGGCCAGGTACTGGCTAAGAGGTTGCATACAGCATCCTGTTACTCCTTACAGTAGGAATGGCCATTTTAAGATGAGGAAACCGAAGCTGAGGGACACA
>CM053606.1:128078460-128095955 GCA_028646535.1 Procyon lotor | reverse complement strand
ACTCCCCATCTACTTGGCAAAACCATCAAGGATGTGTAATGACCATCTTTAGGTTTCCAAATTCAGTGTCATTTCCATACGAGAAAGGGAAATACTTAGTGATCTGAAAGAACACAACTCTTTAGTCCAGACATTGTGGAAATCCTCTGCATAGATAAGGACAAGCGCATAGTCAAATTTGGTATGATTGTTTTTGACCTGAGGACCTAGGTGGCCCAGTCAAGGGAATAATGTTTTCTCTGAATAGGAGTCATAAAATAACTGATTACAGCTTCAATGTAAAAAACCACTGTCAGGAAAGCTTAAGATTTCTTACCTATTATTTTTTTAAATTTTATTTATTTGACAGAAAGAGAGAGAGAAAGCACAAGCAGGTGGAGGAGTAGCAGGTAGAGGGAAAGGGAGAAGCAGGCTCCCTGCTGAGCAAGGAGCCCTCTGTGGGGCTCAATCCCAGTACCCTGGGATCATGACCTGAGCCAAAGGCAGTCGCTTAACCAACTGAGCCTCGCAGGTGCCCTAGATTTTTTACTAGGAAATAGGAAAGAAATATGGAAGATAGGAAAGGAATATGTAGATAGAACATTAATAAGAGCAGTTAAGATTAAAACTCTATTTTCAAAACAAAACAAAAACAAAAACAAAAAACCTCTATTTTCTAATTGGGAATAAAACTATAAATCTAAGATTCTTCCAATGTAAACCCAAAGAAAATAGGATATAATTAAGATATTTAAGAAATAGAAAATAGGGGCGCCTGGGTGGCTCAGTGGGTTAAAGCCTCTGCCTTTGGCCCAGGTCATGATCTCAGGGTCCTGGGATCGAGACCCACATTGGGCTCTCTGCTCTGCAGGGAGACTGCTTCCCTACTCATTGACAAGCCGCTGCCCCCCACCCCACCCCCTCCATCTCTCTGCCTACTTGTGATCTCTCTGTCAAATAAATAAAATCTTAAAAAGAGAGAGAGAAAATAACCTAGTTTTTCCAATGAATGCATTACTAAATGGCCATGAGCTCCTTCATATTTCAAGTGTCATGTGTCTGAAATGGATCCCAAGTTAGCTTTATTCACAATTCATTTGTTTACTATAGTCAGATATTTCTGATTTTCATCTTCATGGTACTTGAAAAAAGAACCACCAACAAATAATTTCAGAGCTAGGATTAAAGTGAATGACAAAAAATAATTGGCAAAGCATCCTATTTCTTCACTTAAATGTCAGTTCAATTTTTTATTTTAAAAATTACTATATATTGATATGTAAATAAAGCACAAAGTAAAAAGTCCAGATTACCACACTGAAAATGCTTACTAATAACCCCGAATTTTATATACATGAAGGTCTCAAGAAAAAACCAAGGAGAAAAAAGAAAAACAGATGAACTTCTAGTAAGTTTTCCCTAAACTGTCAGCACATTGAGAAAACTGAAAAACCCAAATATAAGAACCTCTTGCTTGTAGCTAGGGAAATTTTTACTAGCATGTGACCTAAAATCACTAGGGGAAGCTTGTCTTTGCCAAAAGAGGATACTGAATAGTCAAAGATAAACAGTTCTTAATATATTGCCTTTTCTACTCAAATTATTTTTCTAAATTAGATAACTTATTACACTTTCCCTCATCTATTTTCTTTCTAGATTTCTTTGGTTCTCTATTTTGTCTACCTTAGACTTCCCAGACTCCATATCTGTGAGCAAATAATATTTCTGTTGTTTAAGCCACATGGTCTAGTAGTATTTGTTATGGTAGCCCTAGCAGACTAATACCACTTTCAAATCAACAAAACAATTAGTAACAATTTTTCTGCTGTCCCAACCTTTTAATTCTTACAAGAATTCCCTCAAAATGAGCTTACTGCACCCCCTCCTCCCAGCACTAGTGGTAATGCAAAAGCAAGTTTCCAGCTAACTACTTCTAGGAAGAAGGCAGATAAAATGGGTTTAACCTGTTTATAACAGGTTAGGAAAAACGTGTAAACATTTTCCATTCAGGAAATGAAATTTTGAAATAAAACAATCAGGCTTTAACTCTTGAAAAGAATGAGTAAAGAAAAAGAAGAAACATCGACAACCCTTAAGGTCCTGAAAGTAACTTAAACCTGACTTCAAGTTGGCTCTCATAGTGGCTTTGGGTCAATTGCCCAACTCTTCTATTACTCAATTTCACATCTGATGTTAGCACATGACTACTTATTAGTTAGCACTTTAAAGCCTTACTGATGAAAGATGATGGGTCAGTCACGACTACAAGATTTGTGATTATAAAATTTACTTTCACAATACATAGTGCATCAAATATACGATCTTGGTAATGAAAGAATTTGGAGGGTAAAGTCCCAACATCATTTTATCATCTCAAAAGATGACTTATTATGATCACCACAGTCTCAGACGTATTTGAGAAAGTCAAGGACAACTAAAAGGGATACCAATGAAATGTTTGTAAAGGGGTACCTGGGTGGCTCGGGCAGTTAAGCATCCATCTTCGGCTGAGGTCATGATCCTAGGTTCCTGGGATGGAGTCCTGAATCGGACTCCCTGCTTTGCAGGGAGCTTGCTTCTCCTTCTATCCCTCCCCACTGCTTGTCCCCCCCCCCCCTCTGTTAAATAAATAAAATCTTAAAAAAAAAAAAAAGTTTGTGAAGAGCAAATACCACTACTTAAAAAAAAATTCTTATCCATTCAAAAGATGTCAAAGTCCTAAAACCAAGATAATCAAGAACAAGTGGCCTTAGAATCAGTATCAAAGGTAGTCTTCATTCTTAAACCAAAAAATCCAGACACTCCCAATAATGTGAACTTGAATTCTATTTTAGATGTGCTCAACTCATAAAAATCCAACTCTAAATCCATCTAACTAAATCAGTATTCAAATTCAATAAATCATAACTACTTTGAAAGTTGCCTGTAAGTGTACTATTAGTTCTTCCTAGCACAATAGTCAAATTTTGGAGAGGGAAATTTCATTCATACAGTAACAAAGTTAAAAATATTTTAGGGGTGGGGTGCCTGGGTGGTCCAGTCAGTTAAGCAACTTTTTTTTTTTTTTTTTAAGATTTATTTATTTGACAGAGAGAGAGATCACAAGTAGGCAGGGGTGGGGGGGAAGCGGGCTCCCTGGAGCCCAATGTGGGGCTCAATCCCAGAACTCTGAGATCATGACTCAACCCACTGAGCCACCCAGGCAACCCCTGACTGACTCTTGACCTTGGTTTAGGTCATGATGTCAGGGTGCTGAGATGGAGCACTACATCTGGCTCTTCACTTAGGAGTCTGCTTGAGATCCTCTTGCCCTCTTCCTCTGCCCCTACCCCCACTCGTGTTCTCTCTCTAAAATAAATGTCTTTTTATTAAAAATAAATCTTTAAAAAAAATTTTTTTTAAATAAATCTTAAAAAAAAAAAAAATTTAGACGTGCCTGAGTGGCTTAGTTGGTTGAGCCTCCAACTCTTGGTTTCGGTTCAGTTCATGATCTCATGGGTCATGGGATCAAGCCTTGCGTAGGCTCCCTGCTCAGTAGGGAGTCTGCTGGAAGATTCTCTCTCCCTCTGCCCCTCCTCCCACTCTCATGCTCACATGCTCTTCCTCTCAAAAAAATCTTTTGAAAAATACTCTAAACTTTCTTGAATTGCCGTTTTATCTGGAGCTACCTTTTACAATGACTCAAGGGTAATCACTTAAAGGATACACTCTGTCATTGCTGCGACATCCAGTTTATCAATATCAGCTGAACCAGGACAACACTTCTTGAATTCTTTTCGAAGGTCAAAAAAGGAATAGAAGCATTCAGGCAATAATACATTCTGAGGAAGGACAAAAGTAGGCATTGTTAACTAGATGAATTTCGTTCAATGCTTCTCTAAAAATTAGAAACCTAAGAATTGAATGGTAGTACATTTTGCCACAATTAAATTTTTTAATCAAATAGAAGAGTGACTTTGTTTTCTAGTACAGTATCACATCCTATATACAAGTGTCATGGAAAAAACACCTTATTTTAAGGCAACAGATTACATTTGTGTTCCATCATGCATTCCATCTGAAACATTTTGAAGCTATAATACATTTGGGCTGTCATGTATTTTCTGATTGATAAAGCTACACTCTTTTTTCAGCCATAATTTCAGACCATCTGTATTTTCAGATAGCAATATTAGCCCTTTTAGTTCTCAAAGATGCCTATGTTTACAGTGTCTACCTAGACATAGGACTCAGTTACAAAACATAGTATTTTTAAATACTGGTTTCATGTAATATGTATTTTCTGTACTGAAATCAGAGTAAGATAGTAAATTTCTGATTGCCTAAAAAGGATTATTTTTGTGCCAAGTTATAGTCCCACATTAGTTTTCCTGACCAAGATTCTGGCTATACCTGAGAACTCAAATTAGACTTTTTTTAAAAGAAAAGAAAAAAAAAATTCCACAAATCTCAAGAGCGTGGGAGAAATAGTTAGCTACCTGATCTTCTTAGCTACTAGCATCACTCTGTGGTTATTAAGCTAGTTCAATTGTCTGGGCAAATACTATATACTATTATGTTTTTGTTTCCCTAGTGGGGAAGAGGAACCCACATTTAATAGCTTTCAAAGATGACTTTTTAAAACTGAATTTAGATTTTTCTTATAATCTCAAAATAGTTTCTCTTCACTCACTGGGAATTTCTACCCATTTACACACTAGAAAGTCAAGGAAATAAAGACTTTTTAATGTTTGCAACCTATATAACATTTATGCAATGATGTCTCTTTCTATCCAGATTTCCTAACTGGATTCTATTAGATGTAGACCTGCTCCTGCTATATTTAAAATAGATATCAGGGCACCTGGCTGGCTTAGTCAATAAGCATGTGACTCTTGATCTCAGGGTTGTGAGTTCTAGCCCCACATTGGGTGTAGGGATTACTAAAAAAATGGTGAATCTTCAAGATTACCTACAAGAATGTTAATTTAGAAGCTATTGATAATGATAACTTACATGTTCAACAATAAAAGATAAGTTTAAATAGCTGTATCCACTTAAAACACTGAACATTTCTTAAAAAAGATACTGATGTTATACTAAATTATAAAGTAAGCTAAAAAATGTTATACTAAATTATAAGGTATGAATGTTCTTTGTAAAAAGAGGCTTTTCTACAAACACCTGGAAGAATACTTTCAAATATATTCATATTAGAGAAAAACACTTTAGTTTTCTGAATAGCAAGATAGTTTTATGATTTAATCTATTTTTTTTTTTTAATGAGTAGAATTACCTTACAATACTAATTTCTTGTTTTAGGATACTAATTGTTTTAGGTTTCTTTATCAAAATCCAAATAGAAATGACTCAGAAAAATGTCTCAATTATTCTCTGGAGGCTTTCCCACATTTAAAGCAGTCCATCTGAAATAAAAACAGCTGTTTTCCTTCAGCCCAACAGAAAAAGGGTTAAGTTTTATCCCTCTCCACAGGAGTTTGAGGGGAAGAAAAGTATCCTCATATATCTATTTCTGGATCAAGGGTATAGCAATTGGCCTAGCATCTATTAATGAAAATCACTCTTTTTTAATTGAATAATTACTAAAGTTGCTATAAAAGGAGTGGTTTTCTCAACTCTTATGATAGAGGAACTTGAATTTCTCTTCCAGACTTTTAAAACTGTCATTAAACATATTTAACTTGTATCTTTCCATTTCTTCCCTAGTGAGGTAAAAAGAAAATTATGCACTGACTAGTCACTATACTTGTAACATCAACGTCAGTCTAAATCTTTCTTTGAAAACTTGCCTCATCCAGTTTCTTTATAAAAATATTTTACTTCATCTTTTCAAGTTCAGTGTTTGCCCACCACAATAAAAAGTTACAGCTCAAACTAATTAAGTTGATAAGATCAACTATATTAGCAGTGATTGGCTACACTGGGTCTGCCTGCTGGACTCTCCATTTTCCCTCAGCCCCTCAGTATCTACCCAGGGAGGGGAATCACCTATATACAGTAAGGTCATACTTTTCTCACTCCATATTCTTTTCCAGATCAGAAAGACCAGCAAAGGTAAAAGATGAGGCTGAACCTACTGTTCTGACACAATATATATTTCATCAGTTTTGAACATTTAAGTCAAAGTGCAGTATGCTATAATTAATGTTTCACTAGTTATATGGCTCTCTTTACACAGTACAAAGCTCTTAAATGAAATTAGTTACAATTAAAAAGGTTTACTTCCACCTTTTTCTTTGGCTCCTTCCTTTCTAAGAGAAAGCATGTTCCACCCAGGAGAATATCACAATGTCTTAAAATTTAAAAGTCAATGTTTTCTCCTGCCTACTTGCTGTTAATTTAAAAGTCAAAAATTCTTGTGGACAATGGGGAGGGTATGTGCTATTAAGTGCTGTGAAATGTGTAAGCCCGAAGATTCACAGACATGTACCCTGGGGCAAATAATATATTATATGTTAATATGATGGTTCTATATAATAAATACATCCATATAAAAAAAAAAAGTCAAAAATTCAGCTAACTTACTTTGGGAAAGGGAAAATGTCAACCATCTCTGAAACTTAACATAAACAAAAAGAGAAACTTTATTATTAAGTTACCAGGGAGTATCTATAAAATTACTGCCATTGCAATTAGCTCTATTGAAGGGTCATTAATTTTTTTTGTGGTAAAATACACACAGCACAGTATTTACCATTTTAACATGGAAGCGTACAGCTCAGTGGCATTTAGTGCATTCACACTGTTGTGAACCATCACCACCCTTCCTTTGTCATCCTCTCATGCTGAAATTCTGCCATCAAACAGTAACTCCTGACATGCATCTTTTTAAAACGGAGAAACTTGGATAAACCATTTAAAAAAAAAAAAAAGCAGCCTCCAGTCACCCCCAAAGGTCCGATGATTCTCTGAGAAGCCAGGGCTCTTACCTTCTTGGAAGCCTCAGGATGCAGGATTTGCCTGACATGCAGCTGCCCATCAGTACAGAGACAGAAGGAGGTTCCCACCCCAATATTCAGTTCATTGCTTACTGACTGGTTAAACTGAAAACAAGACACAGAGAGGCAACTGATGCAGGATTTCCAAACTCTGGCAAAGTGGTCCCACGTGTTGATAACCAAGTAAAATCACACGGCCATATAAGGGGACACCAGTGCTGGGGCAACGTTAGAAAGGCTTCATTCCCACAAACTATCTAGATTCCTTTAGATAGGAAAGCTTTCCAATCAACCCACATTTCACAGACACGATAATTTTTAGTACATACATTCTTCCTTCCATCCCCCCTTCTATTTTTGCAATAAATCCACATTCAAGACTTAATTTAAGTCGGGTCTCGTTTCATCAGCAGGTTGCCTTCAGATTACATCATTCCCTGGTGTTACTTTATGTTTGGATGCTTCGAGATTAAGAAAGATGCCAGTTTGTGACAAATAAGTGTGGTTAATGGGTAGAAGGACCCCTGGAAAGTCTGGCAACACGTTTCCTGGAACAGAACCCAAAGATGGTAACTTACCCCTGTTAATTCGCACCCTGTGTGCTACGGCAGGCGCCGTGAGAGCTCGGACCCTCACCCGCGCACAGGTGTGCAGCGTCCCGCCCTATCCCGGATCCAGTACCCGTCAGAACCACAAAGCAGCCGGTTTTTTGGTCACCTCAATTCCATTAAGGGGATTCCACCAGTTTCACAGTGAACCAACGAGCAGCCTAACGACAAAGGCTACTGAAGAAGTAAGAAGGCAACCAGAACCGAGCGTGTCGGAGTCCAGAAGCCTGAAACGAAGCAGGCACCCTCAGGTCCCCACCAAACCGGGCCATCTCTGGTACGTCGCGCGGGACCACCCGCTCCTCTACACCACAGCCATAGCGCCCTCTGTCCCAGGGCTGAGCTACAGCCCCTAACCCCCGCAGATGAACAGGAGCGTCTGGGGTCTGGGCCTGGGGCGCTAGGATTCAAACTCAGCTCCTCATTCAATTGGTAAAACCCGACTGGTTCCGAGACTACAGGAATATCTCGAGAACTAGCGACTTTTGGCCCAGGAGCCTAGGGGCTGGGAAGCTTGGAGGAGCAGCGACCTCCTCCCGAAAGGTCCACCCCGGCCTCCAGGCCGGGTTTCCACCCACGCGGCCGGGCGTCTCGCCGCCCTGCCGGCCGATGCGCGTGGACCCGTCGGCAAGGGCGTGGGACCTGGTAGGGCTGCCTTGCGCGGGTTGGGTGGGGGGAGGCCTGAGTGGCTTGGATAAGGGTGGGCGGCGCGGCCCAGGGCTGTCACCTGTCGGAGGGCTTGGTCCAGCTGCGGCGCGGAGGACAGACTTTCCGCGTCGATCTTAGTTTCTTCTTTACAATCCTCCGTCAGCTCCAACTGATCCGGTCTAACTAGTACTTCATGCAACTGTCCCACCTCCAGAGGAGAAAGAACGTGGGGTCAGTTTTCCCCTTCCTCAATTTGGAAGCCTCCATATTCCCCCTCCTCCCTCGCTGCCCTGCCCCAGCGGCCGGCGCCTCTCGTGGGGTCCGGCAGCAGAATCAAAGCTCACTTGTCGCGAGCGGCTCCAGCGGCAGAGGTCGGCTCGCCCTGCCTCCGGCCCCACCCCCACCCGGATCAGGTCGAAAAGGCCCTGGAAGTGGGAACCCGGGCTCCAGGGATCCCACCCCGGCTCCGCGGGGCGTCCCCCGACGGGCAGAGAACCTGGCTCGGCTGCGCCCGGCCTCCCCACCTGAGCCAGACTTCGGATTAGGAAAACGGTTCTAAAGCCGGTGGCCAATACGTTTGGTTTTACTCTGGATTCTGTAGGCCTCGGGTCCAGCCTCGTAAGTGGCCAAACAAGAACACTTGTTTACCGGCTCCCCAAACTTCTACAACAAACTTCTAGCCCCATTCCTATCATTTGGACAGAAACCCGGAGAAATACCTTTTTGTTGGCCAGATCCACGACTTTCCACAACAGCAGTATCAGCTCCTTCTCATCCGAGCCCAGCTTGGCCCCGGTGGCCCCAGCAGTGATTCCAAAAAGCACCACCAAGTAATCCGGAGACGCCGTCATGACGATAGGTGGGGAGGGGGAGAGGGGGGTTGGGAGGCGGTGAAGTGGGGTGGAAGTGAGAACGAGAAAACCTGTGCTAAAACCTCTTCTAAGAGAAAAAGAAAGAGCTCCCACCCCCCCCTCCTAGCCGCCGCTGGTGCAAAAGGCGGTAACCAACCACCCGAGCCCACACCTGGCCGGTGCTCCCCACCCTGGGCTGGAAGGGGGGTGGGAAGGAGGGCGCAGGAGGCCTGCCCTTTTTGTATTCAATGGCCGGTGCGCCTATGCAAAAAGCCAGGAGCAGCGCTGCACCCCGGGTGGAGCGCGCAATGGCTGAAAGCTTTTCTGTTTTGGGATGTGGCTCTACCTGCCCGCCCCTTCCCCCTCCCCCACGTGGTGCAGGTAAGAGACACCTGGCGGCGCCGACCCATTGGCTCCTTCAAACCACGACGTGGCAGCGGTGGGGGAGGAGGCCGCCTGGGGAAAGGCGAGGAGGGGGCGGGAGACAATGGCTGGATGAATGGAGAGGAGAGGGCGAGAAAGAAGGAGGGGGAGACGTGAGGGGCGGGGAAGAGGCGGTTGCCACCTAAAGGGTAGCCCAGGCCAGACGCGAAAAGGGTGAGGGGTGAAAGTCGCGGAGGGCAGTGCCGGAGTCGCTTGTGGGGGTGGGGAGGAGGTCACCCCTCCTTTGAAGGTAATGGAGAGGGATGGAGGGGCAGGGGAAAACGCCGGCTATGGGGAGCGACGCCGAAAGTTCTTTTAAAGGGTCAAGGGAAAAGGCCTGGCGCCGGGAAGCGAAAGGAGGCCAGAGGTGAAGCCCTGGGTGCAGAGCTACTCAGGGCGCGGCGCGGGGGGACCGCGAATCGCGGAGGGAGACACCGGCCAACGGTAGCGGGGCGGTGGCGGGGCAGTTGCCAAACACCGGAAAAACCGCTCCCGACCCCAACACACCTTTAAGTGCAAACTGTAGGTAAACCTCATGGGCCCTCCCCCTCCGGGCCGTAGCCCAGGCACACGCCCGCCGCCCTAAACCCCGGGACGCTGCCCACTTTCTGGAAACAGCCAGACGCCCGGGGATCACACTCAGTCACCAGCTTTCGCCCAAAGACGCAGGTGCACCGCGCTACGAGGAAATTTAGGCACAATGGACCCCACTTCCTTGTCTTTCAATTACTCCCTTAATTGCTATGTCTTGATCGGTTCTGGCTGCTAGTTGGAGACTAGAACATTCTCCATGGCTGGGCCCACTTCCTTAGGTTTGCTCTAGGCAGTACAGAAAACGTATACACTAATGTTTTCCAAAACAGGCCAAAGCAAATTTTTTCCTCAGTTCCCCGCTCTGACCGCACACCCCTTGTTCATACCTTTTCCTTTGTACTTATGTGTCGATTTGGCCAACCTTGCGAGCGCTCCCCCTCCTCTAGCTAAGCTACATCTGCATTGAGGCTAGGCGCCCACCATTAACCACCCCCCCATCCCCGGCCACCAAGTCAGAAGGTAACTTGGTAGGGCCTTTAGACGTGTGAGAGAAAAGCGCCAGAGGTGGCGTTTCCTCGAGTTTTAGATTTCAAGCTTATCTACTCTTGGAAACCGAAATCCGTCTGAAGCGTTACTAGTTGGGCCCCTGGTATCCACCCTTTATATTCATGGTGTGAAGTCAGGCAGGCACACACACTGCAGTAACCCACTCCGGGTGCAAATCTGAGAACCCGTCGGGATGCGGGTCTGGGGAAGCTGAAGATTGCTCCCCCGCCCCCCGGGAGCGAGAGGCGACAGAGTGGGGAGCCGCTGAGGATTCGAGTGGCTGAGGGAGGGCGGAGTTTGGGGAGCCCAGGGCCGAGCCGCGGCGCTTCCTGGCAGGACCGTGCGGGCGGAGGCGCTGCGGCCGGTGGCGCAGGTAGCAGCTCGCTTCCCGGGAGAGCGGGCGGAGGCTGGGTTCTGGCGCGGCCGGGCAGCGCTTCAAGGTACCACGAGGGTGCCCGGTACCATCGTCGTCTGCAGCCCGAGTTCCAGCGGCGCGTGCTTACCGCACCCGGACTTCGGGATGCAGGGTGGGAAAGGGGCCCCCGAAGTCCTCCGCTGGCTTGCAGCGGCCGCCTCGGCCCCCACCCCCGGTCCCAGTGCGACGCTCCCCGGCCCGCAGGCGCCGCGGGGGCAGGGACTGGGCGCGGAACGAGGCAGGGAGGGACCTGGAAAAACCACCCAGATTGCATTGCAGTGGGCGAGGCCGCCCGGAGGAGCCGGTTCCCCTGAGCCGCCTCCCCGCGGGGCGTTCGCCGAGCGCGGTTCCCAGGTGCTCGGCTCTGCCTGGCCCGGGAGGTGCCGCCCGGCGGGGACGCGGGGCTCGGTGCGTGGTGGCCCACGCCCGGCGGACCGGAGCGCGTGCGACGACCGCGCGGAGGGCCAACGCCCGGCGGCCCACAGTGGCTGAGAAAGTGATTACAGCCTCTCAGGAAGTCCTGCGCCGCCGGTCTTCTGTGGCCTCTGGTATTTCGATTAATCATTTGTGTAGCGCGTTTGGATGAACCGAGAACTTTATTATCCGCTTGTCTATCAGGGATTCCGCGGCGCTATCGATATTAGAATCGAATCCCAGAGCTGCTGCTCCTATTCAGGGACTTGTCTTCTTCCTGTTTAAGGAAGTCGGATCCCTGGGTTCTGAGGTTTTTAATTTAAATTTGAATGTGTACAACTAGGTTACAAGGACAGGGATTTTGTTTTGCCCTCTAACGTATTCCCAGGGTTGGAACGGAGCCGGACGTACAGTAGGCACTCAACAAATATTTGTTGAAAGATTTTAATGAGTAACACCCACCCATTTTTTGCAGCCCTTGTTTCCTAGCGAGGGCATAGTTCATCAGTGAGAAGGAGAAATTCTGAAAATGGGATTCTACAGGTAATTTAAGTCTCAAGTGTTTAAAAAGAGTAGGTGCTAATTTTTCGACGGACAAACCTACTTTTGTTAAATAAATTAAACTCGTAAAATGCAGGAATGCGGGGGGCAGGGAATCTATGCAACACTGCAGTTCTGAATACGAAAGAAAAAGTTTTGTCTATCCCACCATCTAGAATAATTCTAATATACTAAGAATAATCGGTAGAAGGTGGCTGGGAGGGACCTTGAAGGGTGTGTTTCATTACACGTTTGGTCTTCACTCAGGACCACACTTAAAACTCCCCTAACAAATGAGAATCTTTCTGTGGGTGTGTTTAGCAGCAGAGACCCAGTTGTGGGACACACTCCAGAATATGCCTGAATACATGAAAATATTAAGGTTATGAAGGACAAAGACTGAAGAACTGTTCTATATGAAAGGACTTTATGAGACATGGTCATTAAATGCAGCATGGATCCTGGACCTGGAACTTTTTTCATTCCCTTTAATGGACATTATTGAGGGGCGCCTGGGTGGCTAAGTGGGTGAAGCATCTGTCTTCTGCTCAGGTCATGATCCCAGAGCCCTGGGATGGAGCCCCAAATCCGGCTCCCTGCTCAGTGGGCAGTCTGCTTCTCTCTCTGCCACTCACCCCCCTTGTGTTCTCTCTCTCTCTCTCTCAAATAAATAAAATCTTTTTTAAAAATAATGGACATTGAGATAATAGGAAAATTTGAGTAAGGTCTGTAGATTAAATAAATAATGGCATTGTATCAGTGTTAATTTCCTGGTTTTTATATTACTGTGGTTTGGCAGGAGAATATCCTTTGTGTTAGGAAATATCCACTGTTTAGGCATAAAGGTAATTATGTATATAATTTTACTCTCAAATGATTCTAAATATATAGGAGAGAGAAAATGATAAAGCAAATGTGGCAAAATGTTAACATTGGTGAACCTGAGTGAAGGAATTTTTTATACTATTCTTTGCAACTTTTAAAAGCTTTTTAAGGGGCACCTGGGTGGCTCAGTTGGTTAAGCAGCTGCCTTCGGCCCAGGTCATGATCCTGGAGTCCCAGGATTGAGTCCCACATCAGGCTCCCAGCTCCACGGGGAGTCTGCTTCTCTCTCTGACCTTTGCTCCTCTCATCCTCTCACTTTCTCTCTCTCAAATAAATAAATAAAATCTTTAAAAAAAAAAAAAAAAGCTTTTTAAAAAATTTTAGAGGACTTTTTGCTGCCACCACCATTTGGTTTTTAACAAAGCTCTGTCTGATGATTTTCTATGCTAAGCTAATCCTTCTTTTTATGGAATGAAGCCATTTTCTTTGTCTTTTCCTTGCTGAGAGGAGGAAATAAAGGTCATCTCATTTTTTTGTTTAACAATCCTCTTAAATCCTCTAAGGTTGTTCTTTTTTTTTTTTTTTAAGATTTATTTATTTATTTGATAGAGAGATCACAAGGAGGCAGAGAGGCAGGCAGAGAGAGGGGGAGGATGCAGGCTCCCTGCTGAGCAGAGAGCTCGATCCCAGGACCCTGAGATCATGACCTGAGCCTAAGGCAGAGGCTTTAACCCACTGAGCCACTGAGGCGCCCCTCTAAGGTTGTTCTTAAATACCTTTCCTAGACTAAATTACTGCAAGATCTTGAAGCTTTCACTGTGAATCTTTTCTACTTTCAATTATCTTCATTACACTCCTTGGATGCTTTTCTTTTTATCACTTTTAGAGAACAGCTCTTGAACTGGACAAAATTCAAATGTCTCTACCATGGCCTGACATTGACACAGTGGTATCTCTATGTCATATTTTTTTTAAAGATATTTATTTGTTTGTTTTAGAGAGAGGGGGCGTGCAAAGGTGGTGGGGGAGAAGCAGAGGGAGGGGGAGAGAATCTGAAGCAGACTCTGCCATGTGTGGAGCCCAAACTGGGCCTTGATCTCACGATGGTGAGCTCGTGACAGCTGAAACCAAGATTCAGACGCCTAACCAACCAAGCACCCAGGCACTGCTCTATGTCACTTTCTTATAACTTGTAATGCAGTTCCCTTTTTAAAGACTATAGTAGTAGCACTGCATTTGCTGGCTCCAGTTTTGTTTGAGATTTGTAGATCTTTCTTGGAGTTTGCAATTGCACATACCTAGCTATTCTCTTGTACCTGTAAGGAAAGAGTCTTCAAGGGATGCCTGGGTGGTTCATTAAGCATATGTCTGGCTGCGGTCATGATCTCAGGGTCCTGGGATGGAGCCCCACATCGGGCTCTCTGCTCAGCAGGGCTCTCTCTTTGCCTGCCTCTCTGCCTGCTTGTGATCTCTCTCTCACTCTGTGTCAAATAAATAAATAAAATCTTAAAAAAAAAAAAAAGAAATTATCATTGAGATTAAATAGTGGCAGACATGTCCAATGAATATTGTGGGAGTTCAATCCCTTTATAAGTCTTGTGATAGATGAATGTGTGGCAATGGCAACTCAGGGGGCAACAAGAATATTGGAGTGGTGGTAACACAAGGAAATAATATCGTTGTATTAGAAGCCTCGGAACAGGTATAAACAATAGGCGTGTTCACTGGAAGAAATCAACTGCTGCCACATGTCCCCTCTACGTAGCACCTGTTTTACTACAAAATAAAAATCAGGTCATGTGCCTTTTTATATTGAACTTTTTTGTTAAATCAACTTTCGTTATAGAAAAGTGAATCAAATGTTCTTGAATTAGAGTGGTGATGGTTGGTGGTGAATATACAAAAAGCCACTGAATTGTACTCTTGAAAGGGGTGAATGTAAATTATATCTCAGTTTTGTTTTTTTTTATATCTCAGTTTTTTAAAAAGCAAATCAGTGTAAAAGCCTGTGTTCTGAGGCTACCACAAGCCATTGATATTTCTTGGTTGTTTTAGATGCAGTTGTCAAAGAGCTCACATTTTATACTCCCTGGACAAATCCAACCTCTCTGAAGGTAAGGGGAAGTGATGGTCAAGATAACTGAATACATTATAATTTTCTGTGGATTACTCTGTGCATCACATATTTAAACAAATTGCTGGTCTGAACCTTTATTATAGCAATTATTATGGATGGTCTAAATGGAAAGTGTGGGTTTATTAATCAGCCCTGCCATTTTCTACCTCATGGCCTTGAATGTGGCCTTTAGCTTTACAAGGATTCAGTTTTTCACCTGTAAAAATGGGGATGATGACGATGTGTATGTCATAGGTTTTCAGGGGAGAAGAAATGCATAAAGAATATCTTCCTTAACACAAACCTGAGAACTAGGAAGTTTACTATTCAAGAGCAATCTCCAGGTGGGAGGGGTCTCTTGAGACAACCACAAAGGCCTAACCCTCTGACCTTAGTTAGCTTAGACTAAGGACACCATCAAGGCAGGCTGAAACATTTAATCAAGACTTTACTGACTGTCATGTCATAGGGAAATATACAGAAAAATTACATATAGGGAAATGGTCCATGAACCTGGACAAGATGCACCTTCTCCCGGGGAACCACAGATGTACTTCATCTGGCATACTGGGAAATGATTCCACCCAGAGAATTCCTCCCTCCTTATGCCTGGCCTCATGCCCTTTGCCTAGGAGTATATCCCTGCCTGTCCCAAAATCCAGTTAGAGAGGGAAGCGGGGTAGCAAACCTTATCTTTTCAGTCAAGGTGGGTTGACGGAACTGGGTGTTTAAAGATTTTCTTTTTTTAGTAATCTCTCCACCCAACAAGGGGCTTGAACTTAAAACCCTGAGACCAAGAGTCATAGGCTCCACTGACCAAGCCAGCCAGGCACTCCTCCACATTGTCCTTTTTTGTCTCCTTCAGTCTCCCATTGGAAGAAAACATATTTTAGAATTTTGAAGCCACTGCCTTGATCCCTTCCAAACATCAACAAATTGATTTTCCTGACACTCACTTGTGTTTTTAAAATTCATAGATATTCATAGGCACATAGATGGTGCCTGGGTGGCGCCATCATTTGGGCCACTGACTCATGATTTACCTTAGGTCATGATCTTATGGGTCATGGGATTGGGCTCTGCTCTCAGCAGGGAGTCTGCTTGCGATTCTCTCCCTCTGCCCCTCCTCCCCACTCATGCTCGTGTGCATGCTCTCTCTCAAATAAATAAATCTTCTTTTTTTTTAAATTTATTTTTTATTTATCTTTTTATTAGTATATAATATATTATTTGCCCGAGGGCACATGTCTGTGAATTGTCAGGCTTACACATTTCACAGCACTTACCATAGCACACACCCTCCCCAGTGTCCATAACCCAGCCACCCTATCCCTACCCCCCCTACCCCCCAGGCACCCTCAGTTTGTTTCATGAGTTTAGGAGTCTCTTACGGTTTGTCTTCTTCTGGATCCCATCTTGTTTCATTTCCCACCCACCCCCCAACGACCCCTCACCCTGCCTCTCAAATTCTTCATATAAGAGAGATCATATGATTCAAATAAATAAATCTTTTTTTAAAAAGATTTTATTAAAAAATAAAAAAATTTTGGGCACCTGAGTGGCTCGGTGGGTTGGGCCTCTGCCTTCAGCTCGGGTCATGATCCCAGAGTCCTGGGATCGAGCCCCGCATCGGGCTCTCTGCTCAGCGGGGAGCCTGCTTCCCCCTCTCCCTCTGCCTGCCTCTCTGCCGACTTGTGATCTCTTGCTCTGTCAAATAAATAAATAAAATCTTTAAAAAAAATAAAAATAAAAAAAAATTTTTTTAAAAGATTTTATTATTTATTTATTTGGCAGAGAGGGAGAGATCACAAGTGGGCAGAGAGGCAGGCAGAGAGGGGGGGTGGGAAGCAGGCTCCCTGCTGAGCAGAGAGCCCGATGTGGGGCTCGATCCCAGGACCCCAAGACCACGACCCGAGCCGAAGGCAGAGGCTTCAACCTGCTGAGCCACCCAGGTGCCCCACAAATAAATAAATCTTAAAAATAAAATTAATATATATTTCAAGTGCTACAAGTATGTCATCTTATTAGCCTAATCATTCCGCATGTTTTATAAGAAAAAACTATAGTTCCCTCTCTCCTGAATTCTGACTCCTGCTTCCCACAGGCACCTACCCACTTTCAGCTATTTTCTGTTCTTATAACCTCATTTGCAACTAACATTTATTTACTAATATTGCCTACTTCAATCTTTTTTCTTTGGTGAAAGTACATCTCTCAGGTACCTGTATCCATGCCGCAAAGGAAACAACACTTCTTTCTACAAGACTACAGCGATGTCCCCATCTAACAGAGCTTGCTGAAATTTCCAGCCAGGGTGACACTCCATTTGTTGTGCACTCCAAGTAAAGCTGGTTAAAGATCACCATGCACAGGTGCAGAACTCAAAACTTTCAAAGCCCGACTTTTTTTTTTTATCAGCACTCCTGATTTTATAAACCATGAAGCCCATCAGCCCCGTTCCTACCCAAATCTCCTGCTAAACTTCCCAGAGCCCCCGGTGATTACCACTATAGACTATGTACTTAAAATGCTGCCCTGTATTATTTATTTCAAGTAGGCAACAGCTTTCTTAAAATTCTAGACTCTCAATGGTCACTTTATAGCTGCTTTTATTAAACTCTTTATGTGCACTTTATTATTTTTTTTAAGTTTATTTTT
>CM053606.1:128059103-128071530 GCA_028646535.1 Procyon lotor | reverse complement strand
TAAACACCACAGGAAGAGTAATCTTCCTAATACATCTTTTGTATAATTTAATTCTCCTTTCAAGGAGGAGTAGAGTAAGACCGGTCAGAAGACTATTATATAGCTCAGTGGACAAATGCAGAGGAACTCGGGTCAGGCAGGGCACTGGATGGAGAGAAGGAGCCCCACGTAAATGTCATGGGTGTGAGCCCATCAGGACTGACTGGATGGGATGGAAATGAAGAGAATAAAACATGACTGCCAAGGCTCTGGCTTAAGGAAGCAAAGGGAGAGTGGTGTCTAGGGATCCCCATTTCTTGGGGGGTAAGCCGAACTGAGGTTCACTGAAACTAAGTCACCCTCCAAAGACAGAGACATCAGCGTGGGAGGAAAGAGACTGAGGTATGCATGTTCCCTAGTTCTTTGCATGTAGAGCTCAAGTTTTATCGGAGGTTGAATTCCTCTAGACTGGTGTTTTTCAAACTATCAGTGCTGAACGATCTTTTTAAATTTCCATCCCACCACTGACCAATACTTTTTTAAAAATAACAAAATGAATTACTAGAAAAGTGAAATTAAAAAACCCAAAGACCTACAAAATATATTCCCCGGGTTTTATATTATTTGATTCAACAAATATTAGTCTGTTAAATTGGTGTAGAAGTTTCTAAACACCCACTCTCAAATTCTGTTCTTATCTCTTCCTAGATGGTAACAAATAGTTTGTAGACTCCTGGCCCCAAGTTTACAGCTATAGCTCTGATGATTTCCTATGAAGTCTCCTCTCTCTGCTCCTTCAGCCCTAGCGTGATAATGGCTTCTTAGGATTGGTTGTCCATTGATGCTTTACTCGACTTTGCTCACACTTCAATAAATAGTTCCTTCATTAAAGATTTAATGCTCCTTTAAAGGGGCACCTGGGTGGCTCAGAGGGTTAAAGCCTCTGCCTTCAGTTCAGGTCATGATCTCAGGATCCTGGGATCAAGCCCCACATCGGGCTCTCTGCTCATTGGGGAGCCTGCTTTCCCCTCTCTGTCTACCTGCCTATCTGCCTACTTGTGTTCTCTCTCTCTGTCAAATAAATAAATAAAATCTTAAAAAATCCTTTAAAAAAAGGTTTATTAATTTGTTTTGTGGGCGCAGAGTGAGAGGAGAAGAGAAACTTAAGCAGACTCTGCACTTATGACCCTGAGATCACGACCTGAGCCAAGACCAAGAGTCAGAAGCTTAACAGACTGTGCCCACCCTGGTGCCCCAAACATCCTTTTTTTCCCCAGCTTTATTGAAGCATAACTCATATTCAATACACTGCATATATTTAAAGTGTATAGCTTGCTGAGTTCTGACAATGTACTCTGTAAGCCATCACAGTGATCAATAATCATTCTCACTACCTCAAAAGTTTCATTAAACGTTCTTTGTTTCTTTTAAAAAATCATTAATCATTCATTCTTTTTTTTTTTAAGTAAGCTTATGCCCAATGTGGTACTCGAACTTAGGACCCCAAGATCAAGAGTCATATGCTCTACCAACTGAGGCAGCCAGGTGCCCCATATCATTAAACATTCTTGAATTAAACTTTTGAATGTGCCATCTCTTCCCTGTCAAAACTCTGACAGAGTCCCGGGTCTCAAAAATTCAGTTTTTTACTCTAAGTCCAGTGATCTCTTTATACTATAGCCTATAATTTTATGAACAGTCTTAGATGATCGGTTATCTTTCTAACACTTATGTTTTATTTCTGTAACCCTATTGTTAGTTCAACTGAGGTCATTGCCATATTTCATTTTGTTGCATACGTTCAACTGCTTGCAGAAGAACACTTGGTGAGTAGTTGTTTCAATGTAGGACTGTTTGCAAGAGCAATGCCTGGGCGGTTCATTCCGTTGAGTGTCCAACTCTTGGTTTCAGCTCAGATCATGATCTCAGGGTCATAAGAAACCCTAGTGTGAGTTTCCGTGCTCAGGGGGGAGTCTGCTGGAGGATCATCTCTCTTCTTTTACCCCTCTTCCTGCCCATGTGCGCTCTCTCTTTCTCTCTCAAATAAATAAATCTTAAAAAAAGGAAAGAACACTTTGCAAGAAATAGAGACCCACTCAAACTATTGAAATGGAAAGGGATTACACTAAGAAGCATTAATTTCAAACAGGAGCTTTGACATGGCTGGGCCTAACTCAGCCCTGGGACCTCAGCACAGGTGACCATCAATGATTGTTCCAGTTTAACCCTTTGTCATGAAGTTGGCTTGGCTCTATTGCATGAGTGTGCATCCTTCTGTCTCACTGCCAGCTGGTAATTTCACTCCGATCTCTTATCTTTTTGAATCAGGCCACGTAAGTCAGAGGTTGCTGCCAATTGATGACTCTCTACAACGTACCTTGTGCCAGGTGACCATCTTTGGTCCAATTAGCTGGGAGACCACGTTATGGTTACTGCACAAACTGAGGAAGATTTAGATGGGGTAGAATCTCTGATGTGGGGGTGTTACGTGGTTCTAGAGAGAGAGGAAACTAATATTTGTTCATCAACTAACATAAAGTTCCTATATAAAAATAAGTTTTTAGTCAACTCCATTCATTCTAGCAGCCATCTTCAAATCCTTCTAGCCTTTATACTTACGCTTTTATTTGAAAATGCTCAAAGAAAAAAAAAGAAAAGAAAATGCTGAAAGAAAGAGTAATCCATAAGACTGAAGTCACTAGCTCTTAAAGATATAGAATCCGTTGAAGTTGTTAAGAGCAAGCTTAGACTAAGCTGCAAGTGCTAGTTGTTAAGTCCTAAAAAGTTAGAAAAGTTTCTTCTCTGTGTACTTCTTAGATCTTATAATATGCATGATGAAGCTCTAAGAGGGAGAAAGGGTATACAGAATTTCCCAAATTACTTTTAATGATAGAAACCCTTTTTCCATGGGCTTCTTAAGGGAATATGCTTTGAGAGACTGGGGATCTGCTAAACACAGTAGAGCAATTAAAAAAAAAGAAGTGCCTTATGTAAGGCTTATATTCTACATAGTGTAGACCCTGTGCCCAAGGGCAGAACTGATCCACAAAGTTTTGGCTGTTTGCCAATCTTTAAAACAGATAGGATCCCAGAGTGCTATACCTTCATAAAGCAAAAAAAAAAAAAAAAAAAAAAAAAAAAAGAAATTGAAAAAAAGCTGGGTTCATTAAATCTTTCAGAACAACTGACAGACAGTAATCGGTGTGCTTATTTCAACATAGTTTATTGTATAGATGATAGTTTACAATCCATGTTTCTCAAATTCTTAGGTAGTCTCTGGACTACATTGTGAAGAATGATATGGAAGTTTTGCAGCAAGCCCTTGGCTGATTATCATAATCAAGTCTCCTGGAGAAAGAGTGGCAGCTGTTACTTTTAATCAGTGTGCTCAGAGAGGGAAGAAAAAGGAGGCTCTTTGTGTTTTGGGTGGTGGATGGATGGCTTGTAATTGGCAGTTTGCCAGATTACCCAATCAGTTGTTCTTGATACACTTGGTCTCTGGAGAGGTTGAAATGATTGGCAGTTCTCACAGATCCTCCGCCTGCTCTGTGTACTTGTGTGTACTCAGTTATCTCTGAAAGGAGCTCATGTGTTACCAAATAAATGCAACATTGTGTTGTCCTGGGCTAGTTAGCTCTCTCCCACCTCTTCGCCTTTTTGTAAAGTTCTCCTGGAAAGCATTCAGATTCACAGAAATTGCTTTTCACATTAGAGGCAATTTTTGCTTTTTTGCAAGTTGCTCTATTTACTGCAGGGTGGTGGAAATCAAAGAAGGAAAGACACTATGGCCGGTCAAATAGCAATAGCTACAATGGACTGTTTACAGAGCCCTGCTCTGGGGGGAGTTGATAATCTGATGAGCAAGACACACAAAAATGAAAGAATATGGGCTGCTTGGGTGGTTTAGTAGGTTAAGCGTCTGCCTTCAGCTCAGGTCATGATCCCAAAGTCCTGGGATCAAGTCTCATACTGGACTCCTTGCTTAGCAGGGAGCTCGCTTCTCCCTCTGCCTGCCGCTCCCTCTGCTTGCTTGTGCTCTCTCTTTCTATCACTCTCTCTCTGCCAAATGAATAAAATAAAATAAATCCTTAAAAAAAGATTGAGAAAATACCTTAAAAAAAGGAAAGGGTAAGAATTGTACAACCTAAGCCTATGACATATAACATGTGCTCAATATGTAATTCTAAAAGTGATTCGATATAGCAAACAAGAAATCAATTCACTGGGCGCTTGGGTGGCTCAGTTGTTAAGTGTCTGCCTTCGGTTCAGGTCATGATCCCGGAGTCCTGGGATCGAGCCCTGCATCGGGCTCCTTGCTCTGCAGGAAGCCTGCTTCTCCCCGCTACCATTCCCTCTGCTTGTGTTCCCTCTCTCGCTGTGTTTCTCTCTGTCAAATAAATAAAATCTTTAAAAAAAAAAAAGAAATCAATTCACTCAATAACTATTTTTCACTGTTTAGTGTGTGCTAGATACTAAGGATGTATTGATGAACAATACCAGGTAATGAAGATTTACCCATGATTTCTTCTAAGAGTTTGATGGGTTTTGTTCTTGTAGTTATAAGTCCTCAACCCATTTTGAGGGTTTTTGGGTTTTTTTGTTTCTTGCTTTGTTTTGTTTTGTTTTTTGGTATATTGGATGAAGTAAGAGTCTAAGTTCATTTTTTGAATGTAGATACCCAATTATCTCAGCATCATTTATTGAAGAGATTATTCTTTCCCCATAGAATGGCCTTGGCACCCTTGACATATATATTTACTATGCATAGTGTATATGTTTATCCTTATGCCAATACTACAGTTCTGATTGCTCTAATTTTATAGTAAGTTTTAAATTAGTAATTTGGAGGATGCGTGCATCCTCCAAATGTGTTCTTCTTTTTCAAGATTGTTTTTGTTATGTGGGACCCCTTGAAATTCAGTATGAATTTGAGGATCAGATTTTCCATCTCTGAAAAAGGCCATTAAAATTTTGATAGAGGTTGCATTGAATTTGTGGATCACTTTATTTTATTTTTTAATTTTATTCATTTATTTGACAGAGAGACACAGCGAGAGAAGGAACATAGGCAGGGGGAATGGGAGAGGGAGAATCAGGCTTCCTGCTGAGCAGGGAGCCTGATGCGGGGCTTGATCCCAGGACCCTGGGATCATGACCTGAGCTGAAGTCAGACGCCCAACAACTGAGCCACCCAGGTGCCCCTGTAGATCACTATAGGTACCATTGTCATCTCAACATCTTCTGTCATCTTCTGATCCATGAACATGGAATGTCTTTCCATTTATTTGCCTTCTTTAATTTTTTTTAAAAAGCAATATTTTATAGTTTTCAGGGTATAAGGCTTTCATCATTTTGGTTAAATTTATTTAAATATTTTATTCTTTTGAATTCTATCATAACTGTTTGTGGTGTTGTGTTTTTGTTTTTGTTTTTTGAGAGAGAGAGAGAGAGCAGGGTGAGGTGGGGGGAGAGACAGAAAGAGAGAATCTTAAGCAGGCAACATGCCCAGTGCAAAGCCCAGATACAGGGCTCGATCTCACAACCCTGAGATCATGACCTGAGCTGAAGTCAAGAGTCAGATGCTTAACTGACTGAGCCACCCAAGTACCTCATGTAACTGTGTGTAGGTTTTTGGAAGCCATAGCAAGGGAAACATATTCAAAGTAGAGGAAACCATGTTAAGCCATAGGGCACAGTATTGTGAAATACCTCTATATTAAGGGAACCATATCTAGCTGGGATGGCTGAATCAAATGATTTGTCAAGAACAAGGTGAAAAAGTGAGCAAGGAGAAGTGAATCTGGGGCCCTCCACACTACGAAGGTGACAGACCACCAATCAGGGATTCTAGGCTCTCCTAGAAATCTGGTTAATACTTTATCTCTTCTATATATCAGACTATTCTCTTAATTGGATGATCTCACTACGGAGATAGAAAACTATCAAAAAGCAACTTCCTCATTTCCATATACTAAATCGTTACTCCCATTGCATGTACACCCATGGACTCCTTCTTGCCCCTGGTCAATAGAGAACAAGTATTCTTTTGAGCAAAGGTCACTTTCTACTTGGCTATCAGGTATCCTATCCCCCCATACTCATTCAATATTTTGCTGCCTCAGATATCCCCTTTCTCTTTATCATCGCTGTTTCCATCTCCATTGCTTCATTCCCACCAGTCTACATGCTCTGTTATTTCCCATCTTAAAAACACTTTTTCCTGACCCCAGTTCCCCCTCCCACAACCACCTCATTTCTCTGTTCTATGCAACAAAAGTTATTGAAAGATTTGTTTATTCAAATTTTCTTTATTCTTCATCTTTCAAAATTTGCTGATAGGTAATTTTTGTACATGGAGATAGATCACCTCTATTTCTATACTTTAGCCATCAAGTCCCCCCTCCTTGGAGGCAACAACTATTACCAGTTTCTTATATAATTCTTTCAGAGATAATCTATAAATTCAAATACACGTATAGTATATATGTACAACACAAAACAAAGGGCCCGTAATGTAAACTATGGACTTTAGTTAATAATAATGTATCAATACTGGTTCATCAATTGTAATAAATATACTACAGTAAAGCAAGATGTTAATAATTAGGGAATCTTTCAACGGGGGGAAGGGGAATATATGGGACCTCCAGTATTAGCTGCTCAATTTCCTATAAAACTAAAACAACCTTAAGTCTCTAAAACAACCTATAGTCTACTAATGGGGCACCTGGGTTGCTCAGCCGGTTAGGTTTCCAACTCTTGATTTGGGCTCAGGTCGTAATCTCAGAGTTGTGAGATTGAGTCCCACATGGGACTCTGGCTTCATGTTGGGTGTGGCGCCTGCTTCACATTCTCTCTTTCTCTCTCTCTCTCTGCCTCGCCCCAAATAAATAAATAAATCTTAAAAAAAAGAAAATAGAAGAATGCTGGGAATAATAAATATGAAAGCAAGAACTAGTTCTTTAAGAAAGCAAATAGTAAAAGAAATGAACTGTTAGCTAATGAAGGAAACGTGCTGAGGAAGGGGACGGATGATGATTTACTTTAAAAAATTAAAAAAAATAATTTATTATTAAATATTTCAGGCATACCAAAAGGCACAAACAATAATGTGAGGCATGCCTGTGAAACCTAAAGAATGGAATATAATCAAACAGCATTTGAAGCCCTTGTGCACTTCTTGATTTCATTTCCCTCCAGTTTCCCACTATCTTTAAATTCTAGGGTTTATCATTCCAACGCATTTTGTAATTTTATAATTTATACACATCCCCCCAAAAGTTATATTTATTTTGCATGTTTTGAACTATATAAATGCTATTTTACACTACATATTCTTCAACCTGTTTGCTTAGTCCTGTTTTTCCATGTTTATCCATATTATCCACGTTAGTAGATATGGAGTACATTCTTTTCTACATGCTATATACTATTACATTGCATACATATATCACAATTTATTTATTCTTGTTAATGTCAATAAACAGGTTTTTTGCAACTATTAAGTTTTATCATTAGCATTCTTGTATGAGTAGGTATTTCTTGGGGCCCATGTGAGAATTATGCTAGAAGCGGAGTAGGCACATGTAATTTTACCAAACAATGCCTAATCGCTCTCTCAAGCACTTGTGTCAGTCTAGACTACAAAATAGTTCCTGTTGCTCCAATGCTCACCGACACGGAGGCAGTGAGAATTTTCACTCTATATTTCTATGTTCATGGCATTTTCCGTTATACGAATTCTCCCAATTTTATTTCAATTAGTTCTCACAATAAGCCAGTGGGTTAGGCATTATTATTCCCATCTGCAGAGAGAAAACAAAAAAAATCTCTCCGCTTTGAGACAACGGTTTCTTTCCTTTCTTAAAAAAAAGTCTAACTCTCCGGCCTCGCGTCTTGAACTTTCTTCCTGTTCGCTCTGGAAAGGCTGCTGCTAGCTTGGAAAGTAGATTGCACTGGGCCGGGTGTCCACAGTTGGCTGTGTTCCCTACCCCTCCTCCACCCTCCCCGAAGACCGCCCGGCACCTCCCCACCCCGAGGCCGTCGTGGCTCTGCAACGCGGTAGAAGGACAGGATTTGGACCACTGACGACGCCGTAGTCCCCTCCTCCCTCCCCGCCCCCCGCCCCGTTCTGTGCTCCGAGGGCGCCCTCCGCCGCGCTGGAGACGGAGGGGTCGGAGACTTTCCGCAGCACCACTCTTCCGGATAGGCCCAGGCTTGCGGCGCCAGAGCTCTGGTCGCCGGAAGTGCTGCGGTCTCTCCCTCTCCTGAGCCGCTGTCGCCGAGGTTGGAGCGCTGCCCCGGAAGTCCTCCCCCTGTCCCCCCGCCCGCGGCAAACATGGCGGTAGACTCGGCGATGGAGCTGCTATTTTTAGATACTTTTAAACATCCCAGCGCTGAGGTAAGGCTTCGCGACTTGATTCCGACCCTGCTTCTCGACTTGAGGACCCTTACAAAAGGTCGTTAGGCGTGCCTCGACTTTTCCTCCTGCCGATTGCCGCTCTAACCCCTCACATGCACAGCCCCCTCCCCCCAGCTTGGGTGTGGGCAACCACGTCTGAGGGAGGGCGGCGGTAGCCCCCTCGTTTCCCCTGCTTTCCGTTAGTTCCCCTCATCTGTGGTCGAGTTGGCGGCTCAGCTTGCCTTGCTCCTTTGTTGTTGTGCCGTTGTTCCTGTCAGCTTTGGGCGTTGAGAAGGATCATGGTTCCCAGGTTAACCTCAGGTGGTGTTTTGGGAGGGGTCTTGGATAGCTTGAGTTTGACAGGACAGGTGACTGAGCAGGTCACGTAGGCTTCGTGGTTCCTAAATCCCTCCTCCTAGGTCTCCTTCCTTGCAGGAGTTGTGCTGCCCAGACGTGACCCTCACCCGGTTTAGGATTGCGGCGTTCTCCAGTTGGCCCCGAAACTTTCCTCTTGGAAAGATTTCGCACGGCAGGGCATGGATGACTTACACGGAACGGCCTTTGCGTGGAGAGAACTTGCGAAGAAAGAATTGAGAGAATTGCAGCCAAACTGTACAGCATAGTTGCATTGTCGTTTTTGAGGGGGTCTTGTGGAGTGATCGTTCTGTAATAACTTGAGCGCCCTTGAACGTGTGACCGGCCCTGTGATCATTAAATTGAATATAGCTGGTTACCTAAAGGATCCCGAAAGCTGGCGACGATGAACATTAACGAAGTCCATTGAGAGAATAAAACAACCCAGAACTCACATTGCTTTTTCAGTGTATACTTAGGGAACTCTTCTTTCCTCGGAGATAATGATGATAGTGAGTAGTGGTTGTATCTTCATGCTTTGTTTGGCAAAATAAAAAGTTGACAACTTTGGTCTTCTGGATTGTTTCAACGAATGGTTTATAGGTGTGTAAAGATCAAAACTTTGGAAACTTAAGCATGTATATGTGTACAACACAAAACAAAGGGCCCGTAATGTAAACAGTGAATGAATTTGTGGTCTCATTTCTTGTGGTTCAATTAGTTGTGCTTGTTCAGCGACCATGCTTCTCTGACTGTACTTCTAGCTAGGGTTTAGAAAACTCATGGAGCTGGTAGTTGGATCAGAACAGACCTGTCATGTGTACAGTAATAAAGAACAATTACATACGAAAGACGCATATGATAAATTAGTGGCATTCTAGTTTAGGAAAATCAGCATTCATTCACTTATGTATTTAAGAATCTAGTGTTTCTTCATTCATCCTTAGACATTGAGAACCAGGAGAGGATAGGATCAATTTGGGCAATGATTGAGGGAGGCTTAGTAGAGATCACATTTGAACTGAGCCTTGAAGGAAGGCTAAGGGCTTTTGGGGGATATGGAACACTGAGTTGTTTGTTCCCAAGGAGTTTATAACTAAGTATTGTAGGTTAGGTCCACAAAATTATGATTCAAGTTAGAATGCGGTAAGTATGTAAAGAAGCAGTTGGAATTCTTTGGGGTTTATCATCTCTCTCTCTCTCTCTCTCTCTCTCTCCCTCCCTCCCCCTCTCGTTTTAAAAGTAAGTTGTACACTCAGTGTGAGGCTGAGATCAAGAGTTGCGTTCTCTACCAGCTGAGCCAGCCAGGCGCCCATATGCCAAAGTGTCGATTTGTGTCTGACATATTAGGACCCCAGTCAATATTTCTTTTTTTTTTTTTTTTTTAAAGATTTTATTTATTTGACAGAGAGAAACACAGCGAGAGAGGGAATACAAGCAGAGGGAATGGAAGCAGGAGAAGCAGGCTTCCTGCCTAGCAGGGAGCCCAATGCGGGGCTTGATCCCAGGACCCTGGGATCATGACCTGAGCTGAAGGCAGACGCTTAACGACTGAGCCACCCAGGCGCCCCCCAGTCAATATTTCTTAAGCTTCCTTAGGTGCTACCAGTAAAGGCTATGTGATTTCAGGGGAGGGAGAAAATCACTCTTGATTTGAGAATATCAGGTAAGACTTCATCGAGGCAGTTGGCCTGTGAACTTGGTCTTTGGTGAAAGAGGAAATGTTCCACAGTTGTAAATAAGAAAGCAGGGGATTCATTCTTAGTCAATTTGCTGTAGAGAATGCCTGAAGTCCTAGTATGAAGTGATAGCTGAAGGGCAGTTCGGAGCCAGATCATGGAATTTCTTGAATGCTCAGCTAAGGAGTATGGACTTTATTTTGTAGGAAATACATAGTTTTTGAGCAGGTAAATTAATTGACTGTAGAATACATTGGATTGATTAATTGATCAGTAATACCTAAAATGTTTCAGAAAAATTAGAGGTAGCAAATAAAGAAGAAAAAGTGAAATGTGAAAGTTCCAGGTTAGCAGGTAGGCAATAATCATTGCCAGCATTTTTTTTTTTTTAAAGATTTTATTTATTTGACAGAGAGAAACACAGCGAGAGAGGGAACACAAGCAGAGGGAATGGTAGCGGGAGAAGCAGGCTTCCTGCAGAGCAAGGAGCCTGATGCGGGGCTCGATCCCAGGACTCGGGGATCATGACCTGAGCCGAAGGCAGCCGCTTAACGACTGAGCCACCCAGGCGCCCCTCATTGCCAGCATTTATTGAATGTTTATTTTGTGCAAGATGCAGTGCTTTGGTAATTTAAATTTATTATCTGTAATTACCTTTCAATAATTTCGAAAAGATTCTTATCCCCTATTTATAGATAAGAAGACTTCATGTGAGAGGTTAGGTGACTTTCCTAAAGTGGTGTAGCTGGATTAAGGCATTCCAATGCATATTTCCTGGCTCTAAAGCAATGCCATACTATGTCTCAGTGGGACTAAGTAGGAGGGGATAGGTATGAGATAAATTTTAGATATAGAATTTGACAGCATGGCAACTGATTGTGTGAGGGAGAAAGAGTAGTTAAAAATGATAGAGTTCTAGTTACAGAGACTAGAGAACTGGTGGGATCATTGCTAGAAATAGAAATGTCTGGAATTGGGTGTAATGGGAACAAGATAATTTTAGTTTTTGGTGTATTTAGTAGTATACCAGAGAGATTTGCTCAATAGGAAGCTGGGAGTCTGTTTTAACAATTACTTATGAAAAATACTTTTTGAAGGTGAGCCATAGCTCGAGGAGGGGCAGTACAAAGAAGAAAAAAACAAAAAACTCCCAAAATCCAATGCCCTTGCTTTCAAAGGAGTTTGTAATCTGGCGAAGAAGATACTTATTTACATTTCCCAAGAGGAAAACTGAAACGAGTTTTGGTAGTTCTAAATGAATTACAAATTGTGTTTGTGGGTTTTATGTTGCTTTTTAAAAATTAAATAACTTATTTTAGTAAATTTTAATTTCATTATAGAAAAATGAGAAAGTTCAGAAAAGCAAAGGCTTTCATCATTCCACTTTTCTTAGTCTGAGCTATGATTAACAGCTTTTTAAATTTTTTTTCCAGATCCTCTAGTAGATACATATATGCTTAAATGTATACACCATCACCCACATTAACATACCCACACTGTATTACTGTTTTGTGGTTTCTTTTCTCACCTAACAATGTGTCATACATCTTTATAGATCAAGAGTTATGCTTATATATCATTTTAAAAGTATACTTTATTTTAAAACATTATCTTTTTATTATGACAAGGTAACACATGTATGAGGTACAAATTCAAAAGGTACAAAAGGGTATATAGTAAAAAGTGTGTCTTTTTCTTATTACTGTCCTTTAGCAATCCTGTTTCTTTCCCTAGATGTTCTATATAATACAACTTTTTTGCTGCATAATATTTCTTTAAGGCTGTTATTTGTATATTCTCATACATTTAGCTTTCTAACTTTTTACAGTGATGTGTTTATTTTTTTATTTCTATTTTTATTTTTTTAAGTAGGCTGTATGTGCAGTGTGGAGCCCAGTGTGGGGTTGAACTCATGACCCTGAGATCAAGACTTGAGCTGAGGTCAAGAGTTGTACACTTCACTGACTGAGCCACCCAGCCACTCCAGTGCATCATTAATTATTACCTTTCTAGA
>CM053606.1:128017332-128059003 GCA_028646535.1 Procyon lotor | reverse complement strand
ATTTATTTATTTTGAGACCGAGAGGGAGAGAGAATCCCAAGCAGGCTCCAAACTCAGTGCAGAGCCTGACGTAGGGGTAGATCCTATGACTCTGAGCTCATGACCTGAGCCAATACCAAGAGTCATACCCTTATCACACTGAGCTACCTAGTCACCCCAGTCCTACTTTTAGAGTTTCTTTAAGAAACCATTTTGGAACTCATCTGAATAAAAGTGTTAATGCAAGTGAGAGGAATAGATGAGATAGCCTTAGCTTACCTTTAAGGAGAGCATAAAAAGAAAAGAGAAAATATTTTCAGGGATAGAAGAATGAGGAGGGGGAGACAGCTATACTGTGACACACAGGAACTCTTCCTGAAGGTAAATGTGGTTCAGAGTCCTGGAATTTGACCAACTTATTTTTCACTTCCTGTTACCTCCATAATCATTAATCTCTCATGATTTCCCATTACCAGCTTCTGTTCCTAGATTTATGTACTCCTCTAAAAAAAGACTCCCTTTTTTATTTTTAAAGTTTTATTTTACTTTTTTGAGATTTTATTTGTCAGAGGGAGAGAGAGCACAAGTAGAGGGAGTGGCTGGCAGAGGGAGAGGCACGCTTCCCACTGAGCAAGGAACCTGATGTGGGACTCCATCCCAGGACCCTGGGATCCTGACCTGAGTGGAAGGCAGATGCTTCACCGACTGAGTCACCCAGGGTGTCTCGATATCTTTTTTTTTTAAGATTTTATTTATTTGAGACAGAGAGAGTGTGCACAGGAGAGGGGTGAGAGGCAGAGGAAGAAGAATAGGGACAAGCAGATTCCCTGCTGAGCTGGGAGCCTGATGTGGGGCTCGACTTGGTGCTCAATCCCAGAATCCTGAGATCATGACCTGAGCTGAAGTCAGACACTTAAACCGACTGAACCACACAAGCGTCCCTGTACTCCTTGAGATAACCTTAAGCACCTACTTCATTGTAATATTTTTCAACTTTTTGAAAACATAATTCATTCGGTTTTTATTAAGCACTTATTTAAAGTCATGCATTTTAAAAAAAAGTCATGCATTAAATGAATATGCTAGGCACTATGAATGTAACTGAGACTTCGTTCCTGTCTTCTTGAAATACCACTCTATTGGGAGAGAGAAAAGAAGCAATTACAATTTAGTTTGATATGAAGCATTTGAGTCACAAGGAGAGGCACCTATTTGGACTTGCTCTGGCACAGCTTGCAAGAGAAAGTTGACCTCTAAAAGGAGATGGGACAGAGGAGTGTGGGAGCAGAGATAATAGCATGAGTGGGGAGTGAAGGTGAGAAATTTAATTTGATTTGACATGGTATGTTGGGGTTATAAATTTGGAGTGATAGGAAGAGAGTGTATTTGTGTGTGTGTGTGTATGTATATATACACACATATATACATTTTAAAGATTTTATTTATTTATTTGAGAGAGTGAGAGAGCATGAGAAGGGAGAAGCAGACTCCCCATGGAGCTGGAAGCCAGATGCGGGATTTGATCCGGAACTCTGGGATCATGACCTGAGCCGAAGTCAGTTGCTTAACTAACTGAACCACCCAGGCGCCCCCTGTACTTGTATATTAGACAAGGAATTTGGGAACAGGGGAGTGATACATTCACCTTCTAGAAGGACCATACTGCAAGAGGAGAATGGGTTGGAAGGCGGCAAGAAAGAAGCACAAAACTGGTTAGAATACTGTTGCTGTAATTGAGATTAGTGTGAATAGTGTCTAGAACTTGAGAAGTGACATCAGTAATGGAGAGAAATACACAGATTTTTTTTAAAGATTTAATTTATTCGGGAGACAGAGGATGAGTTAGGGGGAGGGACATATGGAGAGGGAGATGCAGACTCGATGCCTTAGCAGGGAGTCCAATGTGGGGCTCGATCCCAGGACCCTGGGATCATGACCTGAGCTGAAGGCAGAGACTTCATTGACTGAGCCACCCACGTGTCCTGAAATACACAGGTTTTAAAATATTATGTATTTATTTATTTGAGAGAGAGCAAGCGTGTGAGAACATGAGTGGGGGAATAGGGACAGAGGGAGAAGGAGAAGCAGGCTCTCTGATGATCAGGAAGCCTGATGTAGGACTTGATCTGAGGACCTTGGTATCATAACCTGAGCTGAAGGCAGATGCTTAATCAACAGAGCCACCCAGGCACCCCAAGAAATACACAGATTTGAAAGCTAGAGGTTTAATCAATAGGTTTAAACATTTTGATGTTTAAATGATTTAGGTGAGAGAGAATGAGAAAGAAGCAGAGGATGATAATGGTTTCTGTCTTGGCCGTCATGTAGATGGTGGTGTTATCACTGATAGAAGATTTCAGTTTTGGACTTGTTGAATTTGAGGTGCCAGAGGGACGCTGAGGTGGAGCTGTCTGGTTGGCATTTGGTTATAGTGGTCTGGGGCTTGGGAGAGAGGTCCTAAATGGTGATTTAGGTTTGGAGTTGACCTATGGCAATGGATAAAAATTTTACTTCTTGGGTGCCTGGGTGACTCAGTTGGTTAAGTGTCTGCCTTCAGGTCAGGTCATAATCTCAGGGTCCTGGGATCTAGCCCTGTGTTGGGCTTCCCTTTCAGCAGGAAGTCTGCTTCTCCCTCTCCCTCTCCCTTGGCCTTCTGCTCCCTCCCAACTCCCACCCTGGCTTGTGTTCACTCTCTCTCTGTCAAACAAACAAACAAACAAACAAACAAATAAACAAACAAACAAACCCACCCACCCACCCACCCATCTATCCATCCATCCTTAAAAAAATAATTTCCTGGGGCACCTGGGTGGCTCAGTCGTTGGGCGTCTGCCTTCAGCTCGGGTCATGATCCCAGAGTCCTGGGATCGAGCCCCGCATCGGGCTCCCTGCTTGGCAGGAAGCCTGCTTCTCCCGCTACCATTCCCTCTGCTTGTGTTACCTCTCTCGCTGTGTTTCTCTGTCAAATAAATAAAATCTTAAAAAAAAAAAAAATTTCCTTACAGGAAGGAATCATAGCACCAAAATTTGAAACAAAAAGCCAATTTCTTTTATGTAAATCTATTATAGTATCTGTGGAATATCTACAGTATATTTGTAATAATTAGGATACAAGTTCAGCTGCTGTCACAGAAGTCAAATTAACAGTGGATTTGATAAAATAGGATTTTTCTCTCAAGCTAGTTGTAAGTATTCTAGGGATAATATGACAGCTCCGCAGATTCCTTCTATACTGGTCCTCTGCCATCCTTAGAGTATTGCCTGTATTGTCCAAGGTAGCTTACCCATACCATCAGGGTTCTTGAAAGGCAGCAGAATTTTGGAACGAGAGGTAGGAGTTTTTGAAGTCTGAACCTTCCCTTTAAGGACATGATTCAGAATTGCCTGCATCATTTCCATTTCTATCCCATCAATCGGAATTTGTTTCTTTATTTTCCATTTTTCAGAATTTAATGATCATAAATTCACAGTGGCTTCCAGGAGTCTGTGAAATCCAGTCTTAGTTCACTTGTGCCCAGCTCAGGCTTTGTTAGCAGAAGAGGAAAGTAGATATTGGAAGACAGCAGTCGGCTTCATTTTGCATTCATCCTGTTTGTTTTATATCTTCGAGAGTTTTTAAATACATTTGAATAGTAAACATTATATTAAGATTTCTGTGCCCATATATTTAATCATGATCTCTGAGTTTAAAAATGCAAGGTTGGGAAGTCATCTTCTCTCACATTTTATGAAAAACTAACTTGAATAGTCTTTTGGTCTGTTTATGTCCATGATATTCTGTGCAGCTTTAAGAAAGACTCAGGATACAAATAACATGAACCATTCTTCTCATGAATTTTTGATCACTAAGTAATCATAGCTGAACTGCTAGGAAAAGTTGATGTAAGATTGTCTAAAATCAGTATGACAAATTCCTTTTTAAATTATTGATCACAAAAGCTATCTTTGATGCTATGTCAAATAATACATAGAAACAAATGTATGCTAAATATAATTTATGCTATCCACTTCTTTAGTGTGATAAACAGTTTGTGGATTCTTTTTCAAATTTCAGGAAGGGTTTAGCTCAACTATTAAGTGCCTAAATGACTCCCTTTGATCTCTTGATATTAGGGGTATGTAAGTTTAAATTAAGCTAATTTAAGTGTGTATTCACAGTCTCTTCTCTATAATTCAGAAATTCAAAAAGGGCAGAAAAATCTGCCCTGAGTTCATTTGGCTATGCAATCAGATTTGAACTGACATAATAGTTATAATCTTTATTTAGTGTGAATGTTTATACATGTAGTTGAAGAAATATTAATGCTGTGATTACAAGGTACTGCCCCAGAAGCAGCAGGTGTTAAGTACTATGCCGTATTTGTATTATATTACCTTTCTAAAACCCCAGTAAATCAGGACTGTGAAATGCATCTTTCCCAGTAAGGGATTGTGGGTCTGTATTGGCCTAAGCAGAACATCAGCAGAGGCAAATATGCTGCAGAAAATGTTAATACACACACGGAAAGATTTAACTACGTACATTTTATCATCCACTGTTTTCAAAACAGTAATTTCTAAAGTATCACAAATAATGTAATAGTACTGTTTTAATGATATGGAGTTTAAGAATATTTGTGACATTCTGAAAGAAATAAATTGAAGGTGAATAAATTTTGAATAAACAGTGTTTTGCTTACAGTATGTCCTTCTCCTTCCCTTTTTTTTAAAAGCAAAGTTCTCATATAGATGTAGTTCGTTTTCCATGTGTGGTTTATATCAATGAAGTCCGAGTCATACCCCCAGGAGTAAGAGCCCATAGCAGCCTGCCAGATAATAGAGCATATGGGTAAGTCAACTTTCTTTTTAAAAGTGTTTGTGACTAAAGATTGTCTTAGACTTACTCTTAAATATAAAAATTTAAGTTAATCTTTTGGAAGTAAGAAAAAAACCCCAAAAAACTCAAACTTTATCCAGTTATAGCTATGTTATGTTGCATTGTAATTGACTATATAGGTTTTCTATATAATCTGTATCATAAATTTGAATAAGAATTAGTCTGAAAATTTAGAAATAATATCTTTTATATTATTTTATAATATCAGTTTTCATGACTTAATGGTGATCTTAGCCTGATACATGTGCCTTTCTTTAAATTTTAGTTTCACATTATCCATTAGATGTAATTAGCAAATAGTTGTTTGATGCTTTCTCTTTCTTAGGCTCTGTGGGAATAAGCAAAATGTAAGACATGGTCCCTGATGTGTTGTGTATAACTTCAACAGCTGACCTAAAATTGGGAATTTGATCTTTGTTGTAACATGAATAATCATTATCATCTTATTTTAATTACATGAATTGGAAGTATAAGCCAAATTTTGTTTGTGGAAGCACGAATATATATAATACATTTATTTGTGTGAGTTTTTAGCTTATAGTCTCAATACCATATTTCATTACCTGCATGCTGTGATAGCTTACATTTTGTTACTTGTAAGAGTTAAACCAGCTACTTAGTAGTCAGTGTTATGGTATAGATTCAAAGTTAAGGGCTCATTTCTTCATAATTATGAAATGTAGTTGGCTGTTTATAGAAATAGATATAAAATGTTCAGAGGTTTTCACGTCATTCCAAAGTAAATACAAAATGAGTGTTTAATGTTTATAATGAGAAATAATTTACTTTGTATCTTTTTTCCTTGTTTAAGGAAATTAAAACTTATGTTTTCCCTTAATTTCTTCCTATTTTTTCCTTTAAAGGAGATGTGCATAGAATGGGAGAGATGAGAGAATGACAGTGTATCTAACAGTCTTCTCTAATCGTATTGCTTTTGGTCAAGGAAGGTTTATTAGTTATCTATTGCTACATAACATATTACAGCAAAATTAGCAGCCTAAAACAGTAAACATTTATCATTTCACACTATTTCTGAAGGTCAGGAAACCAGAAGTGGATTAGTTGGCTCAAGTTCTCTGATGATGTTAAATAGCCTGGGCTGCAGTCTCAGAAGATTTGACTGGGGCTGGAGAATTTGCTTAAAAGCTCACTCACATGGCTATTGTCACGAGACTTCATTTCCTTGTCGGGAGATTCTCTCCATGGGGCTGCTCATGTCACAACATGGATTCCTCCAGAGCCAGTGATCTTAGAGAGAGAGCATGCTTCTGACTTAATATCAGAAATGGCATACTGTCATTTTTACCATATTCTGTTGATTACATATTCTGCTGGTACAGTGTGAGAGGGAACTACACAAAGGTGTGAATACCAGAAACGAGGGATCTTTGGGGGCTCTTGGACACTGGCTAGCACAGCAGACAAAATGGATCTCTGCCATTGGCTACAATTGGTAGGAATATTGTTACATATTCCATTCTCTTATCTCTCTTCTATTTCTTAGGTTGGGGGTGAATGGCAGTTCCTGTTTTAATAATTCCAAATATGAAATTATCAGAAACAACTTTATAAATGATTAATAGGTTACAGAAGAGTAAAATGAAGTATTAATACAGTCATACAAATGGAAGTAATGTTAGAGATCAAGTGATATTTGTGCAGCATACTTTACAGTAGTGTTTTTTTCTTATTATAAAACTCAGAAATGTATAGGTAAAATTAAAGTCCCTTTAATTCTTCCATCCTGAGAAATCCTTACATTTGATGCATTGTGTTATTTAATGTATATGTGTGTGTTTATTTTGTTGTTATTTTTTGTAAATGTGGTATCTTACATGAGGTTAGGTTTTAGAGTCAAGTTTTAAGATGAAAGTCTAGTGCAGTCAAATTACCATTGATTATTTTATTTTATTTTTACTTTTAAAAAAGATTTTGTTTATTTGTTAGAGAGTGTGCAAAACCAAGGGGAGAGGCAGGCAGAGGGAGAAGCTCTTTGAAGCTCTTAGAGCTCTTAGAAGCTCCTTGCTTAGCAAGGAGCCTAATGTGGGACTCAGTCCCAAGACCCTGCAATCATCATCTGAGCCAAAGGCAGATGGTTAACTGACTGAACCATTGATTCTTTAAATCACCTTTCAGTTACTAGCACCTGAGTCTTTGGGGCCTCAGAAGTAAAGAATTTGCATTTGAGCCCTTTTTCCTGTCCTTGAGGTATTGAAGGCCAGGGTCTAGTTTGAAGAAGGATATGAGGGAAAGACTAGAGATGCTGAACACATATGTAGTTGAATTTGGGTAAGGTAAATGTATGGTACTCTGACCCAACTGTATACTATTTTGTGTATTTCTTTATTTTATTTAACATTACATCAGGACTACTTTCACATCATTAAATATTATTTGAAAATACAGTTTCTAATGATTGTATAATCTAATGAATGACTGTACAGTAGTCCCCCCTTATCCACCATTTCACTTTCCGGGTTTCAGTTACCTGCGGTCAACCGCAGTCCAGAAGCAGATGATCCTCCTTCTGACAGATCGTCAGAAGGTCAGTAGTAGCCTAATGCTAAGTCACAATGCCAATGTTACTCACCTCACTTCATCTTATCACATAGACATTTTGTCATCTCATATCACAAGAAGAAGAGTGAGTTCAGTACAATAAGATATTTTGAGAGAGACCACATTCATATAACTTATTACAGTATATTATTATAATTGTTCTATTTTATTATTAGTTAATCTCTTACTGTGCCTTATTATGAATTGTAGGAATATATATGTGTGGGTATATATATATATATGTGTAGGTGTTTATATATATATATGTATGTAGTTATATATATATGAGGAAAAACATAGTATATATAAGTGTTTAGTACTATCCATGGTTTTAGGCATCCATTGGGTCTTGGAACTTGTTCCCTGTGGATAACGGAGTACTACTGTACTGTAATTTATTTGGCTAGTTTTCTATGTGGGGATCATAAGGTATTTTTTACTTTTCAAATTACAAGTAAGAGTATCATGAGCATCCTCTTGAAAAAAATCTTTGTATAATAGTGTCCATAGAAACACTTCCTAGAAAAAAGTATCTCTGGATCAGATGGTGTGAGCATTTTTTCATTCTCCTGAATTCTATTGCCATATTGGCCTTTCAGAACAATTGCACCTGTTTTTACTTCTATCAGTGCATGAGGGAACCTGTTTGATATACTTTGGGCATTATGCTTTTTACCACTTGGATTTTTTGTAAATAGACAACTAAGTATGTGGTATTTAAAAATCAAAGTTTTCAGTTAAGTCTAAGTAAGGAATTTCAGCCAAGGGTGAAATATATCTCAAGTAAGATTTCATTCTAACACAAATTAAATAGGATTTATTCTTAACTATATAAATCTACAAAAGAATTTATGCTTTAAGTCACAATTTGGGGCTCTGATGCTAAAATTATTATAATCTTGTATTAGTATGGGTTAAATCAAATTATAATTATATAACTTGAAGTTAGTTAACTCCTGATTCTTTTTGCTAATGGAAGGTAATCATGCTATAAAGAATTATAAAATCAGATGTGAGAATTAATTAGCATTTGCCTTTATAATACATTAAAATTTAAAAATATTTACATGTATTAGAATGGTCCAAGTAGCAGGCTAAAGATACTTGATTATTAAAATTTCACTTTCAGTAATACTCAAAGTGAAATTCCCTACTTGAGAATTGGATATGAATAAAATTATGGAAAATACTGTAATTAACTATATTTTTATTTAAATCTTAAGATATAATTCTAGAATTGCTTTTAAATTTGTACTTACTTTGTCTTTTGTTTTAATGTAGGAACTGATTATTGGCAAAGGCTGATGTTTTATCTTTGTTTCATTCACAGGGAGACCTCTCCGCACACATTTCAATTAGACTTATTCTTTAACAATGTAAGCAAACCAAGTGCCCCAGTTTTCGATAGGTTGGGAAGGTACGTACCTACCAGGTAATCTTACCAGAAATGCAGGACTTAATAGGCAAACCTTTGTATTTCTTAGATAGAAGAGAAGGATTTATTTGACCAGTTGGCATTATTAAAGAAATATCAACCTCCTAGGAAGATGCTGAGTTTCTTTACAAAATAAAAATTTAAATGTATGAAACATTAGCCATCTTTTGTTTGCTTTTTATTGGTATATACATTTCTTATACATATCAAATGATTTGATAATAACCTAATTTGGAAAAATTGCTTTTAAATTTCTTTAAAAGAATTGTATAAACACATTGAAAGCTAATAATTTGTTTCTTTTACATCACACTGCTACATAATTTAAAATTCCATAGTCATATTTTATAAAGTGGGAGAATTTAGTTAATAGAAACCCCCATGTTGGATTATATAATACATGGTTGGTATTATTAAACTAGTTGTTTTAATATCTGCAAAATAATTGGCTATTAAATGAGTTTACTTAGAACTCATAAAATAAAAAATTTAAAGGTGGCTTAAAAATGGAAAAATTTGAGGGAGTAGGTGGCTGGGTTATGGACATTGGGGAGGGTATGTGCTATGGTAAGTGCTGTGAAATGTCTAAGTCTGATGATTCACAGACACGTACCCTGGGGCAAATAATACATTATATATTAATTAAAAAAAAAGGAAAAATTTCTATCCCTGTCCAGGAATTAGCAGTTTTTTAGATTTCACTTGTTATTTAATTGATCCTTCACTCAGTTATTATTAACTTATATTGATAATTTAACTTTTTTTAAAAAAATGAAGGGAACCTAGATAATCTGAAGTAGCTAATTTTTAATATTATAGAATGTTTTTCTTATGTCAGTACCTACTTGGTAAAAATAAGTACTTTTTTCTATTTGGTCCCATTATACATTTTTGGAAGGCTATAATGCAATGGTTCTCCACTTTGATTATATATTGGAATTACCTGGGATGCATAATTTTTTTAAGCTGGGGATGCTTATTAAAAAAAGTATTGATATCTATGCCCATCCCAAACCAGTCAAATTGGAATCTCTGGGGAGTTTGTTTTATACTTGATAACTTTTTGGGGGGAGTAAATTAAAACTACACTTTGTGGTTTATTAAAACAATAACCTAGCATTTGGTTTTATTGAAACATAAAAGTTTAGAAAGATTTCTTCATGAACTGTGATGTTCAGTGTTTGAGCCTATATTTATTCCTACTCTTTTGGCAGCCTGGAATATGATGAGAATACTTCTATCATCTTTAGACCCAACTCAAAGGTAATTGCAGAAGTCACTTTTCATCTTGTTCCTACTGTTTGTTTTCACTTTCATTAAAAGTTTTGATCTAAATAAACCAGCGATGCAGAATATCAGCCTATTTGGTTCTAGTGCTGCAGGATAACATCATTTCTTGTCTGATTCCTCTTGTGTCTAGAAGCTATTTTAAAATGGAGCAAAAACAATGTAGTGTCACTGTCTACCCATAAAGCTCTTTCTTCCTCTAATTCTAATGTGAGTCAGGAAGAGGCCAGCATTTGTACTTTCCCTTCTTTCCTTTAGGTGAGCAAGTTAGGAAGATTACAGGAAGGTAAATTGTTATTAGACACCATTGTACCTTAGGTTTCTTAACAAATACATATTTTATATCTCTTCCTTTCATATAAAAAGTATGCCTTATTTCTTGATATACAAAATGCCATTCAGGAGGCATCTAGAAGAGCTAAATCATGGGCAATCAATCAGATATGTAAAAATAATTGTGATCTTATATGGGACTACTCAAGCTTTTTGTTTTTTTAGTGGGGAGGTGAGTATTTAATCCTCTATGGTCTGTTTGACTAAAAATTATCTTCCTTATCTTTATTTGTCTCCTAGTGGGGCTTCTGTTTAGAATCTGTTGATCCCTGGGCATTGTCTTTGAGCCTTTCTTCTGGCCTCTAGCTTCCCTTTACTGGAGTTTGCTAGAGTTAGCAAGGAAAATAATAATTTCTTTCTTCCTTATTATGCCTTTAGAAGGGGTCCCAGTACTACTTATTACAATTTCATCTTTACTCAACATGGTAGAATGGAAAGAACTCAGAACAGGGGCTTTGGTTTCTAGTTCAGGTTCTTCTACTGACATTCTGATTTTCTTACCTGTGGATGATACTCACTCTGGCTACCTCTCATAGTTATTGTGAGAATATGGCAATTAATGTAGATAAGTATTGAAGAACAAAAGAAAATATTGAGAATTGATGGCATTGATAAAGTCTTTGATCTTTTTAGGAGAAAGTTTCTTTGCAAAAACACTTTGTTTAATACTTCTGGTTACCCTTAGTTTTTAAGTACAATTCAAGAATGTAAAATATACCTGCATGTATGAGTTGGGCATGTAAAAAGAATGCTATACGGTTTTATGGACTTTGTAGTTCTTCAGACTGGGCACAGTTTGTGCTTCTGTGCACTTCCATGACTTCTTTAACTGTTGGGGTTTAACTTACTAATTGGCAGTAACTCCCACTTAATTTTGTTCTCATTTCTATTCTCATGATTGGGAATCTGGTTATTCTTTTTGAACAGAGTTGACATAAGGTATCAGGGGAGATGTAGTCTTGAGACAGGTTTACGTATGGCAATTCTGGAGGGCCATATAAAAGCCATATAAAATATTGGTGGTCAGTTTCCACCAATATTGATCTCTGCAGTTTCAGCATACTTTTAAAGACTTCAGTTTAACCACAAAGTAATTTGATACCAGTTTACTTTTGGTATATTAAAACATTAACTTGAAAGATATTTTCCTCCAACAAATTAGGTGAATACTGATGGTTTGGTGTTAAGAGGCTGGTATAACTGTCTGACACTGGCAATATATGGATCAGTGGATAGAGTGATAAGTCATGACAGAGATTCTCCACCTCCACCACCACCACCACCACCTCCTCCCCAGCCACAGCCAAGTTTGAAAAGGAATCCAAAACATGGTGAGAATTTTAAATTTGTCTTTGTTAGTGACACTTATGTTTATTTTAGTAGGAAAAGGTAATTCAAATAGCTCTTTTCACCCTTTGAACCTTCCTTAAAACTTGAGAAGTGGGGCGCCTGGATGGCTCAGTGGGTTAAAGCCTCTGCCTTCGGCTCAGGTCATGATCCCAGAATCCTGGGATCAAGCCCTGCATCAGGCTCTCTGCTCAACGGGAAGCCTGCTTCCCCCTCTCTCTGCCTGCCTCTCTGCCTACTTGTCATCTCTGTCTCTCTGTCCAATAAATAAATAAATCTTTAAGAAAAAAAACAAAAACTTGAGAAGATATTGTCAGTCTCCCAATTCTTTCTTTTTTTTTTTTTTTTTAAAGATTTTATTTATTTGACAGCGAGAAGCACAGCGAGAGAGGGAACACAAGCAGAGGGAGTGGTAGCGGGAGAAGCAGGCTTCCTACTGAGCAGGGAGCCCGATGCGATGCGGGGCTCGATCCCAAGATTCTGGGATCATGACCTGAGCTGAAGGCAGACGCTTTAACGACTGAGCCACCCAGGCGACCCTCCCAATTCTTTCTTATAGGAGTTTCTTTTTATGTTGAAGTGGTTACATTTTATTTTCTTCCTCTAGTTTCCTAGAATGGTTTTTGAATTAACCTGAGGTTTTTTTAATTTAAAATATGTGAATGTAATCCAGTGGTTACTTGTGGTTTAATATCAAAATTATCTCCAAAAGAATTGAGGAATGGAAGTAAGTTTGGTATATATTCTTAGAGTACTCATCTTAATGGTTTTTTTTTCCTCAAGAGTGCATTTCACATTTGGTTAGATGTCTAAATGCAGATTTTCCACCATTTTTCAGAACTTTTGTTCATTAACTGGAGACAAGAAAAATAAGAACTGTATTAAATTTCAGTGGCTTTCCTTCTATAAAGCAGGCAGCTGGATTCCTGTTTCCCAGGATCTCTTCTCCTTATTCCAGTATTATTCTCCATAAGCTATTGAAATAAGGAGATTCAGAAATACATTTTGAAATTATAATTGAGGTCACTAGGGAAAGTCTTTTGCTTTACATTGAACATTTTATGAGCCAATAAAATGACCTCCTCTTAAGCATGATATAATAGTGTGATATGAGCTCTTTGTCTCTGATAGTCACAGACTGTATTTTTTCTCTTTGCTTTTCTTTTTTAAAGATTTATTGATATATTTTAGAGAGGGGACAGGGAGAGAGAGGGAGAAAGAATTTTTTTTAAATTTAAATTTAGTTAATTAACATAATGTATTATTGGTGTCTGAGGTAGAGGTCAGTGATTCATTAGTCTTATATAATACCCAGTGTTCATTACATCACTTGCCCTCCTTAATGTCTCTCACCCAGTTACTGCATCTCCCCACCTTCCTCCCCTTCAGCAACCCTCAGTTTATTTCCTATGATTAAGAGTCTCTTATGGTTTGTCTCAGACAGAGAAAGAATTTTAAGCAGACTGTCTTGAGCATGGAGTCCCATGACCCTGAGATCAGGACCTGAGCCAAAACCAAGAGTCAGATGCTCAACTGACTCACCAACCAGGTGTCCCTTTCTAATTTTTTTTTTTTTTTTAAGATTTTATTTATTTATTTGAGAGAGAGAGCTCACAAGTAGGCAGAGAGGCAGGCAGAGATGGGGAAGCAGGCTCCCTGCTGAGCAGAGAGAAACTGATGCGGGGCTCAATCCCAGGACCCTGAGATAAAGACCTGAGCTGAAGGCAGAGGCCACTGAGCCATCCAGGCACCCCCAGGTGTCCCTTTCATCTCTTTTCTTAATCTTACCTATTTAGTAAAGTTATTTTTTAAAGACTTATCCATTTATTTTAGAGAGAGAGTGAGAGCACGGGATAGAGGCTCGGGTGGGGAGAGAGGCAAAGGGAGAGGAAGAGAATCCCAAGCAAACTCCCTGCTGAGCATGGAGCCTTCCTTCCAGCGTGGGGCTTGTTCTCATGGCCCATAAGATCATGACATAAATAGAAACCAAGAGTCAGATGCTCAGCGATGAGGCACTCAGATGCACCATCACTTTTTCTTTTAAGCCTTCGGTTTTCTGTGCTCTTTTGTCTTTTTTTTTTTTTTTTTACCAGACTTTAAGCTCCTTGTGGACTAAGAGTATGTTTTACTTGCGTTTGTGTTTCTAGTCTTATCAAATCTAGTATTTTTTTTTTAAAGATTTTATTTATTTGACAGAGAGAGATCACAAGTAGGCAGAGAGGGGGAAGTAGGCTCCCTGCTGAGCAGAGAGAACCTGATTCAGGGGTCGATCCCAGGACACTGAGATCATGACCTGAGCAGAAGGCAGAGTCTTAACACACTGAGCCACCCAGGTGCCCCTCACATCTAGTCTTAATCACAGTGCCTAACATATATAGTGGCTGCTCAGAATTTTTGTTTAATATACTGACTTGTTGGGGCACCTGGATGGCTCAGTGGGTTAAAGCCTCTGCCTTCAGCTCAGGTCAGGATCCCAGAGTCCTGGGATCGAGCCCTGCATCGGGCTCTCAGCTCAGCAGGGAGAGCTGCTCTCAGCTGCTTCCTCTTCTCTCTCTGCCTGCCTCTCTGCCTACTTGTGATCTCTCTCTCTCTCTGTCAAATAAATAAATAAAATCTTTAAGAAATATATATATTGACTTGTTTTAAAATTGACACTTGTGCTCATATATTTTCTGTATATAAGTATAAGTATATTTTTAGTTTTTTATTTTGAAATAATTATAGATCCATAGGAAGTTGCAAAGAACTGCATAAGGAAGTCCTATGCAGTCTTTTTCCAGGTTCCCCTACAGATAACATCTTTTACATCTGTAGAACAGTATCAAAACAAAATTCTCTATAGAGCTCGTTCAGATTTCACCAATTGTGTGTGTGTATATGTGTCGCTGTATGCAGCTTTATGTTATGTATAGCCTTTCATAACCACCACTACAATCAAGATGCTTGATTGTACCATCAGATTATTCTGGTGTTATTCTTTAACAGCTATATGCATGCCACTTATCCTTAACCTTTGGCAACCACTAATCTATTCTCCAACTCTGTGATTTTATTATTTCATGAATATTACATAAATGGAGGCATGCGGTAGGTATCTTTTTGAGATTGGCTTTTTCACTTGATCTTAGCCAAAAGACCAAGAAGCGAAGAGATTGGCTTTTTCCAGTCTGCATAATTTCTTTGAAGTTCATCCACTTTGTTGTGTGTATCAGTAGTTCATTCTTTTTTATTGCTGAATGGTACTACATTAGTATGGATATATCATAGTTCATTTAACTGCTCAACCACTGAAGGACACTTAAGTAGTTTCCAATTTTTGACTTTTGCAAATAAAGCTGTTTGTTATGAGCAGCATTTTGTGTACATCTTCTTGAGAAAATAAGTCTTCATTTCTCTGGGATAATGCCCAAGACTATATTTTGGTATGTGGGAAGTCAGAAATTCTAGCTTTTGTAATATAAGTTAATTAGTAAAATTTGTTAGATGTTGGGAAGGAAAAGCTTATCAATAAATTCTGAAGATGAAAAACTCAAATGATTAACAGCATTTTTGTCATACATTCATTTCACTTTATTTTAATAATTTGGAAGTTCTTTTTCTGTCTCTACTAAAACTAGCTGATGGGGAGAAAGAAGATCAGTTTAATGGAAGCCCTCCAAGACCACAGCCAAGGGGACCAAGAACTCCTCCAGGACCACCTCCACCTGATGATGATGAAGATGATCCCATACCTTTACCAGGTATGAATAAAATCAGTCCCCCCCACCTTGATTAATGTTATAGTGCTTTTTGATTAAAGGAAAAAATTAGATATAGGTAATCAAATCTTAATGAATGCCCCCGACCCTTTTCCTGTGCAGTATTTCCTGTGTTTTTCTGTTGGCAGGTGAACTAGTTTAAAAAAAAAAAATCGGTTCATTCATTTGAAGCTGTACCAACATTGCTTTGAAAATAAAGTGCTGTGGTGATACATACAGAAGAGTACCAGTTAAAAATAAGCAGTATGGGGCGCCTGGGTGGTTCATTGGGTTAAAGCCTCTGCCTTCGGCTCACGTCATGATCTCAGGGTCTTGGGATCTAGCCCCACATCCGGCTCTCTGCTCAGCAAGGAGCCTGCTTCCCCCTCTCTCTCTGCCTGCCTCTCTGCCTACTTGTGATCTCTCTCTGTCAAATAAATAAATTAAAATCTTTAAAAAAATAATAAGCAGTATGTATTGGAAGAGATAATAACCTGTGTAATTAATAGCTGAAAAGAAAAGGCTTAGTTTCTAGTGTTAGGACATAAAATAGTGAACTTTATTAATTCTTACTGTATAAAATTAAGCAATACATACTCCTAATATTTTTAGAAGTAGTTATTTCTACCACTTTTTAAAAAGGGTATTTATGAGCTAAATTATCCAACATATCATTAAGTGGCTGCTGTATCCAGTCTGCTACCTCATGTTATTTAAACAATTAAAATAATCTGTCTCTTGGGGCGCCTGGGTGGCTCAGTGGGTTAAAGCCTCTGCGTTTGGCTCAGGTCATGATCTCAGGGTCCTGGGATCGAGCCCCACATTGGGCTTTCTGCTCAGAGGAGACCCTGCTTCCCCCTCTTTTTCTGTCTGCCTCTCTGCCTACTTGTGATCTCTCTCTGTCAAATAAATAAAATCTTTAAAAAAAAATAATAATCTGTCTCTTAAATCTCAATTTTTCAGTTTCTGGTGATAAGGAAGAGGATGCTTCTCATAGAGAAGATTACTTTGAACCCATTTCTCCTGATCGGAATTCTGTTCCCCAGGAAGGGCAGTATTCTGATGAAGGAGAAGTAGAAGAAGAACAGCAAGAAGAAGGAGAAGATGATGAAGATGATGTGGATGTAGAGGAAGAAGAGGATGATGATGAGGATGATCGCCATACAGTAGACAGTATCCCTGAGGAAGAAGAAGAAGATGAAGAGGAAGAAGGTGAAGAGGATGAGGAAGGTGAAGGTGGGTTGTATTTATTAGGACTTGTTGGTTTTAAGTACAAGGAATTAACTTGATGTAGCTACGAGCAATGCCAGAGAATTTAAAGCGAAGATAAATGGCTTTCAAGAAACTTAAAGGATAGAATATAGCTGGGCCTCAAGACTTGACTATTTATGTTTTATGTTTTTACTTTATTTTCTTTCTGTCAGCTAACTGTTGTTTCTCTGTTCACCCCACAGGTTTAATCTCTTTTTAACCAACCAGCCTAAATTATCTGGCTGTATCTCAGTCTTATTTGCATTTTCCTGGGAGAAAGATTGTTTGGCTTGCTAAAATATCAGTTGCCCCTTGGTACCATATAAGTTTTGGCCAGGGAAGCAAGCTCACATTGCAGATACCTGATGATTAGTGATTTGGTGGGCTGTTTTCAGAGTAAGGAGCGTTGTTGTAAGCTGAATGAAATTCCTAAAGATGTCTGCCACCTAGATATTTTCACAAAATGCTACATTTTTAGAAATTCAGGGGAAAAGAATCTCGACTCTGCAGGTTGTATGACAGCATGATGCAGTACTTTGATTAGGCTTTATTTTTCCTTTGAAAGCAAAAAGTGAGATTCAAGCTAATTGACTCTTTTTTTTTTTTTTAAAGATTTTATTTATTTGACAGAGAGAAACACAGCGAGAGAGGGAACACAAGCAGAGGGAATGGTAGCGGGAGAAGCAGGCTTCCTGCCGAGCAGGGAGCCTGATGCGGGGCTCGATCCCAGGACACTGGGATCATGACCTGGGCTGAAGGCAGACGCTTAACGACTGAGCCACCCAGGCGCCCCAAGCTAATTGACTCTTAATTTGTCCAAGAAATAGCATGTAATACTAAAGCATTTATGTAAAATGACATACCCCTATATAGCAATAGGGTGCTTGCCCATAGAAAAGCTTAATAGAAACTGCCTTATTTTCCCCTAAAATAGTGAAGGTGAGGGTGATTCTACATGAGAGTAGATTTTGGTATCACAGGGGCCCTTTTACAGAATAGAAATAGGTTAGTGATACTTTTTTAGCTTCTCCCATTCCCAGATTAGCAAATAATATTTTTTATATTTATTGTATTTGACTGGCAAATAGTAGTTAGATTTCAGGCAGGCTGTTTTCTTAATCATTTTTGTAGAAAAGGTGAGAGAAAGAGGCTGGTTAATTTAGTTTTTAAAAGAAGGTATTTGGCCTATCCCAGAGTCAAGCCTCTGTAAGCCCTTATCTTTTCAGATATGATGAGTATATGGCTAAGGCTAACTTGTTTTGAGCAAAAGAAGTCAAAAGATGGCTGATGCTGGAAGAATACTCTAGAAACATTTCCTTTTCTTACATAGATTGTTATTACTCATGCCAGTTTTCCCATAGTCAGGCAAATAGCAGTGTTAAAAAGTAAAACCAGGTTTTCTCTTTAATCTAATTTTTTTTTTTTTAATTAGAGGAAAAAGTTGCACGTGTATAATGATAAGAAAGTTTTGTTTTGGCCCAGCCGAACATTTTAAGTGAACAACTTTTCCATAACAATAAAATACAGACCTAGGAAACTGTGATAGGTAAATGAAGAGAAAAAAAAAATCAGGAACATGACATTAATGTTAAAAAAGAACTTAAATATTTTCATTGAAAATACTTGGTTTAGTTTTGTGATTATGGCATTATTAGTTAAATTTAATCATCTTTCCCATCAATTTTTTTTCCATCTTAAAAATACTTAAAAATGCTCTTTCACGAGGGCAAAATTAACTTCTTTGCTTTTGAGAGAGGTATTTTTGTTACTTAACGACATTTCTAATTTTATTTCTGTGAGGAAAAGATATCTGTAGCACAGTTAGTTAAGTTGAACAGATAAAAGACTTGGCTTATGAAGTTTCTCATTAATTATTCTATTAGAAATTGTAAGATGTTGGTAATTGTTGATAAGATATTGGGGCAGAAGTTAATTTTGTTGAAAAATCATTAATTCTTATTTTTTGCCATATTACTAAATATTTTTTGATTAGTTTTTTGCATTAAACAACAGTGATATAATATTTAAATATTATTTGAACTGATTTTCAGGGGATGATGGTTATGAACAAATTTCCAGTGATGAAGATGGAATTGCTGACTTGGAACGTGAAACCTTTAAGTATCCGAACTTTGATGTTGAATACACTCCTGAAGACTTAGCTTCAGTTCCTCCTATGACATATGATCCATATGACAGGGAGCTTGTACCACTCTTATACTTCAGCTGTCCCTACAAGACTACTTTTGAAATTGAAATCAGTAGAATGAAAGATCAAGGTCCAGATAAAGAAAATTCAGGGGCGGTAGAAGCTTCAGTGAAGTTAACTGAACTGTTAGATTTGTATCAGGAAGATAGAGGTGCAAAATGGGTAACAGCTTTAGAAGAAATTCCAAGTTTAATAATAAAAGGATTAAGTTATTTGCAGTTGAAAAACACAAAACAAGACTCTCTTGGCCAGTTGGTAGACTGGACCATGCAAGCTTTAAATTTACAAGTAGCTCTTCGCCAGCCCATTGCCTTAAATGTCCGACAGCTCAAAGCTGGGACCAAATTAGTGTCCTCACTAGCAGAATGTGGGTCTCAAGGAGTCATGGGATTGCTACAAGCAGGAGTAATCAGTGGATTATTTGAGCTTCTGTTTGCTGATCATGTCTCATCTTCCCTTAAGTTAAATGCTTTTAAAGCTTTGGACAGTGTCATTAGTATGACAGAAGGAATGGAAGCTTTTTTAAGAGGTAGGCAGAATGAAAAAAGTGGCTATCAAAAACTCCTGGAGCTCATACTTCTAGATCAGACTGTGAGAGTTGTCACTGCTGGTTCGGCTATTCTTCAGAAGTGCCATTTCTATGAAATCTTGTCAGAGATTAAAAGGCTCGGTGACCATTTAGCAGAGAAGACTTCATCTGTACCTAACCACAGTGAACCTGATCATGACACAGATACTGGACTTGAGAGAACAAACCCAGAATATGAAAATGAGGTAGAGGCTTCAATGGATATGGATCTTTTGGAATCCTCAAATATAAGTGAAGGGGAAATAGAAAAACTTATTAATCTCCTAGAAGAAGTTTTCCATTTAATGGAAACCGCACCTCATACAATGATCCAGCCACCTGTTAAGTCTTTCCCAACAATGGCACGTATTACTGGACCTCCAGAAAGGGATGATCCGTACCCTGTTCTCTTTAGGTAAGACATTTTTGGTTTGGGAAAATACACTTCACAGATCACTGCAGGCAGTTTTATGCGGTTGATTTTGTTTTTTTGAATTTGTCTGTAAGCAGTGCATATCTGTGTAAGGATATTCTATATTTGAAAATAGATCATAGTGAAACAGAAGAATACTACTATGGGAGAGCTGTATTTTATTAGCACTTAAAGTAGTAAAAGCGATTTAAGTTAAGGATAGTCTTAGTCAGCAACAGTGCTTAGATAAGCTTGTCTATCAGAAGAATAAATGAGGAACAGTAGAGTTGCTTCTGGGAAGGTGGTGTGGTACAAGAGGATGACCCAGGAAGGAGAGAGTTTTCCTGTGTGAACCTATTTGTACTTTATCTCTCTTACATTGCAAGTTAAACTTACATTTTACTAATTTAATTTTACAGAATTTACTGGTTAAATTCTTTAAGTTTCATTTACCACTTATTTATACTAACTCTGTTTGTTGTTGTTGTTTTTAAGTGGGCCCTAAGGTCAGTGTGGGGCTTGAACTCACAACCCTGAGATCAAGAGTCATATGTTCTACCAGCTGAGCCAGCCAGGCTCTATTTGTTGGTAGGGTTTTGCCATTATTAGGATCATTGCCCACAGTAGATTTTTAAATTTTGTTTTAATTTTTGATACTTCTTTTTGCATTTTGCCTGTAAATAATTTTCTAGCTAATGGGAAAGTGGTATTTTTATTATGGTATTCCTTATATCTGTGATTAATTTTTGCCTTGATTTGGAGCATACTGCATTAACAGAAAATAGGGTGCTTGTCCATAGAATCTGTATCTATCCATTCCTGTTTTTAGCTGAACTGTTAGATCTTGCCTTAGTTTGAGTTATTTCAGGAACAAAAGATGATAATGCTAGAGCAAAGTCTGGTAGGAGATGAAGTCAAGAGTACAAGTGTAGGGGTTTGGTTTTGAACAGAAGAAATCTTATGTGTGTACAAATATAGATACATTTGTAGTATGGAGACAGTAAAGGAGCCAAAGCACTTTGCACTGATCACTTCATTTTTAGTAAGGTAAAAGGTGAGGTCATACACTGAGAATAAATGAGGGTAGTGATTCTAAGGAAGGGAGTTATGCTTTCAGTCTCTGAAGGGAAACTGGTAATTAAAAGCTTATTAAGTATTATTTTCTCCTCTGTACCTGGAGAAGGTGCATTTAGTAGCAGCCCTGAGGAAGTAAGGGCCTTGAATGCTGTGCTGAGGAATTTGGATTTTGTTTTTATTTGTTTGTTTATTTGACAGAGAGAGAGAGAACACAAGCAGGGTGAGTGGCAGGCAGAGGGAGTGGGAGACGCAGGCTTCCTTCTGAGCAGGGAGCCCAACATAGGGCTGGATCCCAGGACACCGGGATTATGACCTGAGACAAGGCAGACACTCAACTGACTAAGCTACTCAGGCACCCCTATTTTATTTATATATTTATTTATTTATTTTAAAAGATTTTTATTTATTTATTTGTCAGAGAGAGAGAGCACAAGCAGGCAGAGAGGCAGGCAGAGGCAGAGAGAGAAGCAGGCTCCCTGCTGAGCAAGGAGTCCAGTGTGGGACTTGATCCCAGGACTCTGGGATCATGACCCGAGCCGAAGGCAGCTGGTTAACCAACTGGGCCACCCAAGCATCCCTTATTTTATTTTTTAAAGACTTTATTTAGGGGCGCCTGGGTGACTCAGTGTGTTAAAATCTCTGCTTTTGGCTCAGGTCATGATTTCAGGGTCTTGGGATCGAGCCCCGCATCAGGGAGAAGCAGGCTTTCTGGGGAGCAGGGAACCTGATGCGGGGCTTGATGTGGGGCTGACCTGAGTCGAAGGCAGATACTTAACGACTGAGCAACCCAGGTGCCCCTCAAAGTAGTATTCTAAGATTATATGTTGTAAGATGTATTGCAATGGAAAAGAAGTTGGAGTTATTAAGTAGAAGAGCCAGTCCAGATTGTACTGTATTAAGTACTTACCTAATATAGTGGCACTTATAGGGAATTGTGCAAATATTGAGAGTTTGTGAAAGAGCAGTTACTAGGACTTGGCAACTGGACCTAATAGCTAAGAGAAAGAAGGAACTAAAGATGTTTTGAGGTTTCTAGCTAGGGTAACTATTGGAACTGGGGTTTTATTGACAGAAACTGGTAAATCAGGAGGGGCAGTGAATTTTGAAAGGAGAAATAATTTTGTATTTTGGAAGGATTAGTTTGAAGTGACGTTAAGGCTCTAATGTCCTCTGTGTAAGTCTCCAAGGTCACTCTCAGGATTTGCCAGTGGGACTCATAGGACTCAGTACTATACTAAAAAGTATGGTTTATTACAGCAAAAGGATATAAGGCACAATTAGGAAGGAAGAGGGTCCATGGAGAGAAACCTTAGGAAACCAGTCTGAGGCTTCCAGAGGCCTTTCCCAGTGGAGTCACATAGGACCTGCTTAATTCCCTTAGCAAGGAATTGTGACAATGTGTGTGAAATGTTGCATACTGAGGAAGCTCATTAGAATTTCAAATGCAAGCTTTTTATTGGAGGATAGACACATAGGCCCCCCCCATATCTACTGTGAAACAGAATCCCCGCCTCCCAGAAGGAAAGCAGTTTTTCAGTGTAAACCATATTGTTTGCACGAATAGTGTAAGCATAGTGAGCATTTTTATCTGTTGGGTAATGGGAACACTCCCCAAATCCAAGTTCCCAGATACTAACCAAGGGCCTGCCGTATAAGAAGGTGTTCTTAAGAATGTAAGTAGTCTGGGGCGCCTGGGTGGCTCAGTCGTTAGGCGTCTGCCTTCGCCCAGGTCAGATCCCAGCGTCCTGGGATCGAGCCCCGCATCGGGCTCCCTGCTCCGCGGGAAGCCTGCTTCTCCCGCTACCATTCCCTCTGCTTGTGTCCCCTCTCTCGCTGTGTTTCTTGCTGTCAAATAAATAAAATCTTAAAAAAAAAAAAAAAAAAAAAAAAGAATGTAAGTAGTCTGAGGCCTGCATTGTTAACTACTTTCTGAACACTATACAAGGTGGTTAGAGATACTCTTAGAGCATAGTAATCATGGGATTTTGTCTTCTTGAGAGTTCTCTTTGCCTTCATAGGCAAGAAGTTACTGGGGGTGTTTATTATTCTAAAGTAGAAGCCTGAGTTTAAGGAGAAATATGAGAGGCAGTTATATACTCTGTGGTTCCAAATATAGGACATTCTGAAAAAGGCAAAACTAGGAAGACAGTAAAAAGATCAGTGATTGCTGTGGTTAGGGGGCGGGAGAGGAACAAATGCGTGGAGCACAATATTTTTAGGACAGTGAAAATACTCTATCAGTAGCATTTATGTCTGTTTTGGGGTCTTGAGTAAGCTCACACTTTTTCTACTAAAACTACATATGCTAAAAAAATGGTTCTTGGGTTTGATAAAAGTGCTATGTATGGGAGTATTAACTCTTCAAATACTAAAAATTGATATATGAATATGTTTTCCCTAGAGGTACTAATACAGATATACTGCCTACAGTAAATAGGAATAAACTATATATTTTTTATAGTATATGTACTGTGTTTGTCCTAAGTGCACTAATTCAGATAAACTGGTAGACCATGTGTAGAGTAGAACCATGGTGAAAAAGAAACATTTAATAAGTGGTCTGGAAAGAAGGCCCAGAATTTAAAGTCAAAGTTGATTCTGGAAAGAGAAGACTTGTCAACGGTTATATGTCAAATATCCCATTGAATGTTAGCTAGAAAAAAGCCTCATATAACTTTTACTTTTATTTGACCCAGTGGAAAGAAGACTTGCTGCCACATTATGTTTTTAGTTAAACTAGTGTATTGCTAAGGATAAGGATTATGGCCATTAAAATTTTAAATGAAGAATGTTTTGCGCTGATGTCACATATATTAATTTTTCTACAGGTATCTTCATAGTCATCACTTCTTGGAGTTGGTTACCTTACTTCTGTCAATTCCAGTAACAAGTGCCCACCCTGGTGTGCTGCAAGCCACAAAAGATGTTTTAAAGTTTCTTGCACAGTCACAGAAGGGTCTTCTTTTTTTTATGTCGGAGTATGAAGCCACAAATTTGTTGATCCGAGCTCTGTGTCACCTTTATGATCAAGATGAAGAGGAGGGTCTTCAGTCTGATGGTGTTATTGATGATGCATTTGCCTTGTGGCTACAGGACTCAACACAGACATTGCAGTGTATTACAGAACTGTTCAGCCATTTTCAGCGTTGCACAGCCAGTGAAGAAACTGACCATTCAGATCTCCTGGGAACCCTTCACAATCTTTATTTGATTACTTTTAATCCTGTGGGAAGATCAGCTGTTGGCCATGTTTTCAGTCTTGAGAAAAATCTCCAAAGTCTTATTACTCTAATGGAGTACTATTCCAAAGAAGCCTTAGGGTAATTTTCTTTTTACTCCTTGAATTTTCTTTCATACTGGAAAACTACATCAGTAAAGGGCTATTTTCTTAAAAATGTTGCTTTGAAAGTAAAAATTATTATAATTTTTTTGACATAATACATAATTTGTTCATTAAGATTAGAATGATAGAAATTTCTAAAATATATGTTTGTAAAGCAACAAAATGGATCTTTTAGCAGCTTCCTCGTTTCCCTTGCTGTTGACAAGATTACAACTATAGTACTCTTGCTAATTTGTGTGTAGGGGAATCCTAAGGCACCAGAAATACTTGCAGAGTAATGAGGACTATCTTGCTGTCTTGAATTTTCCCTCACGTTTAAACTATGGTGCTATGGTTTTAGAAGTACTTTGAATGGGGGTAGGAGATTTAGAATGCCTGTTTTTAAGAGCTACCTGGTAGGGCAGAAGATTGATTTTTAGTGTCTGAGGAGATAAACATGCTCTTCCTGGCTCATGTCATACAAAGCAGTAACATCCAGGTAACTGGCTTCACAACAGGGTCTTGATATGACCTCTTGAGTGACAGGTCTTTTGGGGGGAACTATGAAAGACAGTGGCTTCCATACATAGCTCTACTTCAGCAGTTTTAAGGTAGAAGATAGTGATGGTGGCAGTAGATTGATTCATTACACTTATTCCTACTTACCCGGAGTGAACAGCATTTTAAAGGAGACCATTGAAGTATACTTCTGAATCTTTCATTGCTGATGAAGTATACTTGTTAATCATTTCATTGTTCTTCTGGTCTTCTTTCTTAATAGAATTTCACTTTCCATTGTGATACTTATGCTTCATTTATATACTTTAAGTAGTTTTCAAGTGAATTGGAGGTGTTTCTTGTCTTCAGGGAGTTAGTCATGTTTCATTGTAAAATTCTTTGGTCTCTTTAAAGCCAAATAGAAAAAAATGTTTAAAATTGTTCCTGAAAAAATTGTTTTCATATCAAAAACTTTAAAACCTTATTTTGTTTCAGTGATTCCAAGTCTAAGAAGTCAGTAGCTTATAATTATGCATGCATACTTATTTTGGTGGTGGTTCAGTCTTCCAGTGATGTCCAAATGCTAGAACAGCATGCAGCATCTCTCTTGAAGCTTTGTAAAGCAGATGAAAATAATGCTAAATTGCAAGGTATGGTACTTGAAGTTATTTAAGCATTTGTGATATGTGAAGGGAAAAAGCCTTTGAATATCTGTAATTAGTACTTTATCATGTTTTGATAATATACATAGTAATAATCTGTTACTTCTTGGAAGTACCCTTTGTGAAAGTATTTTATATGGTGTTCTTAAAAAGATTTTTAGGAAATTGTCACAAATAGTTTTTCCTGGAAAATCATGGTAATTAGTGGTTAGTTTAAGTTCCTAACCAAAATGGAAGTAGCTTGAAGGTGAACTCAAATGTTCAGGTTTTTTGTTTTTTTCTAAGATTTCAAAATTATTATTATTATTATTATTTTTTTTTTTTAAAGATTTTATTTATTTGACAGAGAGAAACATAGTGAGAGAGGGAACACAAGCAGAGGGAATGGTAGTGGGAGAAGCAGGCTTCCTGCAGAGCAGAGAGCCCGTTGCGGGGCTCGATCCCAGGACTCTGGGATCTGACCTGGGCCGAAGGCAGACGCTTAATGACTGAGCCACCCAGGCGCCCTTCAAAATTATTTTTAAGTAATCTCTACACAAGCCATGTGTGGCTTGAACTTACAACCCTGAGATTGAGTCACGTGCTCCACTGACTGAGCTAGCCAGGGACCCCAAACTTTTTTTTTAAGTAGGCTCCATGCCCAGCATGGAGCCCAAGGCAGGGCTTGAACTCATGACCCTGAGATTGAGACCTGAGCTGAAATCAAGAGTTGGACACTTAACTGACTGAGCCACCCAGGCACCCCTTCAAAAGTTCAGTTTTGTGTATAGTTTGTGTACTGTGTGTGTTTTCTCTGTGTGTGTGTGTGTGTGTGTGTGTGTGTGTGTGTGTGTGTATTTCCTTTTTTTTTTTAAGATTTTTATTTATTTGACAGAGAGAGATCACAAGTAGGCAGAGAGGCAGGCAGAAAGAGAGGGGGAAGCAGGCTCCTAGCTGAGCAGAGAGCCTAATGCAAGGCTTGATCCCAGGACCCTGAGATCATGACCTGAGCTGAAGACAGAGGCTTTAACCCACTGAGCCACCCAGGCACCCTGTCTGTATATATATATTTCTAGGTATAAAATTATTCTAAATACAATTTAGAAATCCATTTGTCATTGGTTAACATACATATGCTGTCCTCAAAAATATAGGATAATGAATATGAACATTATTTTCTAAAGTACATAATTATAAATCTATGTTGAATGAAGTTTATGGCAAACCTTATGTGAGCAGTTGTGAAAAATTGAAGGTATCTAATCGCAGTTTTTTTATTTTGGTTTCTTTCTAACCTTACTAGGTAGAAAATTTGATAACATTGAGTAAATATTGTAAATAGTGTGTGGACTTTTTTTCTTTTATTTTTCTGAGAAAGCATGTAAATGTGGGGGGGTTGGTGATGGGGGAGGACGGACAGAAAAAAAGGGAGAGAATCTTAAGCAGACTCCCTGCTAAGCTCAGAGCTGGAGGAGGGGACTCGATTTTATAACCCTGAGATCCTGACCTGAGCCGAAATAAAGAGTCGGATGCTTAATTGACTGAGCCATCCAGGTGCCCCTTTTTTCTTTTTAATCTTAAATTTTATGTGTGATACCACCAGTAAAAGTAAGTTAAACTCAACCTCTCATGTAGGAAATGGGTTTTTTTCCCTGTAGTGTGCCTTTATAAAAGGAGGACACACATCTTCAAAGATATTATTAATGTTTTACTACTTATTCTGGGTGATGGGTACACATATTTATTTTATTATTGTTCTTATGTCTTTCACTTGAGCAATATATGCTGTATATATGAAAGTTAATTTAAAAACACACTGGAAAAATACTCATGGAAAAATGTATGTAGTTGTAATCCTCGTGGAGAACTGTAGAATCAAGGAGAGACATGACTACTATTGTATGAAAATGGTATGACTACTATTTTCAGTTTCCTTTAGTTATTCCTAAAAAGTGTCAGTAACTGGCATATCACTTTTTTTTTTTTTAAAGATTTTATTTATTTGACAGAGAGAAACACAGCAAGAGAGGGAACAGAAGCAGAGGGAGTGAGAGAGGGAAAAGCAGGCTTCCCCCTGAGCAGGGAGCACGATGCGGGGCTCAATCCCAGGACCCTGGGATTATGACCTGAGCTGAAGGCACCCAGATGCCCCAGGCATATCACTTTTTTACATTAGAAGGCTTTTCTTAAAATAATTTTGTTGATAAAGTATGGGTTTTATAGCATAGCTTCTGGGAGAGTTTTTTTTCCTACGTTATTCCACTCAGTTGTTGTTTTTTTTTTAATATTGACACAATGTACATTAGTTTCAGTCATACAGCATAGGGATTCCACAGCTCTATATGTATGACATAATGATTCCACAATTATATACAGTTACGCTGTGCCCACCAAAGTATAGGAACCATGTCACCATACAATGTTATTATACCATTGACTATATTCCCTATGCTGTACCTTTCATCCCCATGACTTACTTATTCTATAACTGGAAACCTTTACCTCCTAATCCCCTTCACTCATTTTGCTCATCCTTCCATACCCCTCCCCTCTGGCAATCACCAGTTCTCTATAGATTGATGAATCTGTTTCCGCTTTTTTTTGATTGTTCATTTTTTCTAGTAGAGTTTTGAATTCAGTTGCAGTAAATGGTATATTTCATTTGTGATTTATAAGCAAAGTTTGTTATTTTGGGATGATAGTGATTACTTCTAATTTTATAAAGGCAAATTAGGAAATTGGAAAATTTAAAATTCACGTTAAGAGAAATGTCACTCAGCAAATGTCCCTCTAATGGGATTGATCCTGTTGGAAATTAATACATTTTGTCCATGTTTTTTGGGGGGTGTGGGAAGTGGTGGTGGCATTAGGTGAATGAACACTATTTTATTATGTTAGTGTATAAGCAGTCAGTTTTACACTTTTTTTTAATTTATTCCCCCCCACACATTTTTTTTAGTGTTGTAAGTTGATGGTCGTGTTTAAGCATTTAAGCACTTAGGTTTTCAGAAACCAAGTAACTAAGAGTGGTCACTTCTTATTGCTAAGCCTGTATGTAGCCCATTTACATTTCACTTTAAGGCTTGTTTATAGAATTAGACTTAAGTTTATCCCTTTATGAAGTTTAGATTATTGAAATCAATATGAATCTGATAATGTTCTTTGGAAAAGAATATCTTTAATTCCTTTGTTATAAAGACTTTTTGTTTTAAAATATTATATTATGAATGACCTTTTTGTTTTTAAGAACTTGGCAAGTGGCTCGAACCTCTGAAAAACCTTAGATTTGAAATTAACTGCATCCCAAACCTAATTGAATATGTTAAACAGGTAAGTAAAACCTAAAAGTGCCTTGATTTTTTATTTTTTTTTTAAAAGACAATTTGTTTTATTATAGAGAGAGAGCCTACACAAATGAGCAAGGGGAGCGGAGAGGTAGAGAAGCAGACTCCCCCACTGGGTGGAGGAGTATGATGTGGAGGCTCCATCTCACAAACCTGAGGTCATGACCTGAGCTGAAACCAAGTCATATACTTAACCAAATGAGCCACCCAAGCACCCTTAAAAGTGCCTTCATTTTATGAAATTGTATGGTTCCAAATATAGTAATATTGCACTAAATGATTTATGTAGATAATACAGTAATTGTTAAGTGTACTTGATCGATTTGCTGGTCTTTATGGTACAGATTGGTACTTGTATGTAGATGGGTGTGTGACCGTGTGTATATGTGAATACACTTGTACACAGTCCTTTGTACTGTACTGCTTTCCACTCCCACATCTATCCTATTTCTTTTTCTCAAATTGGAGTAATATCGCTTACCATTTTGATGATCTTTACAACAGCATTTTAAAGTTAAATGCCCTGATAATTAACATATAATTGTTTCAGTTAAACTTTAGTGAAAAAGAACTTCTTTCAGAATTTTTAGATTTTCCTTCAGAAAATCAACAAGAGGCAATTTAGATTACAGTGGGAACTGGTTCTAAATTTTTTTTTTTTTTTTAAGGTTTTATTTATTTAACAGAGCATAAACAGGGGAAGCAGCAGGCAGAGGGAGGGGGAGAAGCAGAGCAAGGAGCCCAGTTTGCGGCTTGCTCCTAGGACCGGGATTATGACCTGAGCCCAAGGCAGTCGCTTAACCAACTGAGCCACCCAGGCACCCCCTAGTTCTAAATTTGTTAATTTGGGATGGTCACATCTACAAATAAGATATTCATAAAAGTTGAAAATCCTATATCATAATAGTGCATTTGAAAAATTCATGTATAATTCAAGTCATTAGTAATTTAAAAACTCATTAAAACTGTTGCCTTGTTTAATTAGTTCTAAAAGTTAGTGTAGCATAGGAAGAACTAAATGTGGTCATAGATGCATAAAAAATTTTAAGCTAGAGAGACAGAATTGGACTTTGAATTATTTCCTCTTTCATTTAACAGATGAGCTGTATGTATTTGTGTGTGTAAAACGTCTTGGTTTTGGAGCTGAAATGTGGATTATTAAAATAGCAACAAAGTACTGTTTGGGTTTATGTGCTTCAGATTTTTCTTTGCTGATTTGTCTGGCCTTATCTTTTTTTACTTCGTCTTTCCTAAGAGTACTTTTACCTCCTGTAGTGCCATCATATTCTTCTGTGTTCCTTACTCTGTGACTCAGATGTCATCTAGAGCTTCTCATATATTCATCTTTTATTTGGCAGAAGTACACTAGATCCTGTAAATTTAGATGGTCATGTGTAAATTTAGATGGACATGTCATGTCATAGGATACTTGTTCATGGTCAGGAGAATGTATAAGGTGTCCAATAAAGATTATATGCTTGGGTAAAAGTTTTTAACCAATAAAAAATTTAACTCTAGAAATTTAAATTACATGCTGTAATTAAAGAATTTTGATTTTTATGTAAATGCTTATCCACTGATTACAGTTAATAAATGATTCTCATTCCAAGATATACCAAAAACTGTTGATCTGAGATTGAAACTTCTCTCTGTGCTCCATGCTGCTTTATGTAATTTGAATTATTGTGGAAAGGCAGCAAGGAAGAAATTAGAAAAAATGTATAGGGGAAAGGAATTTTCTTATTTTTCTTTTTAAAGTTTCTCCTCTGAGGGTTAGCAGCTGAAATAGTAACATTTTAAAATGTTCTCTCTTTCTTTCTTTTTTTTTTTAAAGATTTTATTTATTTGAGAGAGAGAGGGAGAGCACAGAGGAAGAGTGAGAGGGAGAAGCAGACTCCTCACTGAGCAGAGAGCCTAATGTGGGACTCAATCCTAGGACCCTGAGATCATGACGTGAACTAAAGGCAGATGCTTAACCAACTGGCCACCCAGGCGCCCTTAAAATGTTATTCCTTCAGAATTTTTTCAAAACTGTCTGTGTTTCTCTGTGGAAACTACAAAAACAAAGAAACTTATACAACTATTTGTTGTCAGTAAACATAGCATGGGCAGGTGCTAAGGACGTAGGCAACTGTATTTCTTTTTCCTTTAACCGGACCCTAACTAGTCATCACAACTAGATTCCTGTTTTGGTAATACCTGTGGTATCTGCATTCAAGTGTATGTTACGTAGTGCTAAAACATTCCTGTTGCTTCCTCAGTTTTGAAAGATCCTGTACCCACAGAACTTTTGTAAAATTAGTCATTGCTTCATTTTTGTAGGGAGGGTATATAGAAAGACTATATGAAAAAGAACTATTTTAAATTCTAAATATAGGGAGTCTCATTCATTTTTGTACTCATTCATTTTGTACTCATTCATTTGTTACTTTCTTTTTAATCTGTACTTTTTAATATACTTGAACTTTGTGATTATTAATTTTATAAAGTAACCTTTATAAAAACTGTTAGCTTTATTCATGTTTTAAATTTATTTAGGAAACTTAAAATGGTGTAAGTACTTAACATGAAACTCATATTTTTAGTTAATGCCTTCTTGGGAATTTTTTTCTTGATTCATATCCAAGCACCAAGAAATTAAACTTTGTTAATTTTTATTTTTAAAGAATATCGATAATTTGATGACCCCCGAAGGAGTTGGCCTTACCACTGCCTTGCGTGTTCTCTGTAATGTGGCATGTCCACCACCTCCTGTTGAAGGTAATATGGCTATAATACTTTAAAAACTGTTCTTAGAGCCTAGTATAAATGCTGTTTATTAAATAAAATATTCAAAAATCTTAACTGATTATTAACATATAAGTAATTAGTTTTTTCTCCCCTTATCCTATATAAAGGTCAACAGAAAGACCTGAAATGGAATCTTGCCGTTATTCAGCTTTTTTCTGCTGAAGGAATGGACACCTTTATTCGGGTTCTACAAAAATTGAACAGTATTCTGACTCAGCCTTGGAGGCTCCATGTCAACATGGGGACTACCCTTCACAGAGTTACTACTATTTCAATGGCTCGCTGCACACTCACTCTTCTTAAAACTATGTTAACGGAGCTCCTGAGAGGTGGATCCTTTGAGTTTAAGGACATGCGTGTTCCTTCAGCACTTGTGACTTTACACATGCTCCTGTGCTCTATCCCTCTCTCAGGTCGTTTGGATAGTGATGAACAGAAAATTCAAAATGATATCATTGATATCTTACTGACTTTTACACAAGGAGTTAATGAAAAACTCACAATCTCAGAAGAGACTCTGGCCAATAATACTTGGTCTTTAATGTTAAAAGAAGTTCTTTCTTCAATCTTGAAGGTTCCTGAAGGATTTTTTTCTGGACTCATACTACTTTCAGAGCTGCTGCCTCTACCATTGCCCATGCAAACAACTCAGGTATCACTTCCATATAACATGCATCTTATAAATGACTGCAGTAACACTTTTTAAAAAGCCAATGGTTTTGTTATTTAAAAAAAAACAACCCACAACTCTCATCCCCTTCCCCTAAAAAAGACAAAATAACTGGATGAGGGTGAGATAAAACTGAAGCAAGTTGGTCATTAAAGAAATATGGGGGCAACATTTTAAATAAATTTTTGTTAATGTGAATTTTATTATGCTGTTCTGTATACCTGTACTTTTGTTATTTTTAAATCCTTTTTTCCCCTTTATCATGTGTTAGAATTTGCCATTAACTAGGTTGGTTCACCAATGGACTCTGCTCTACTGACTGCTAACCTGAGAACAATAAGATTTTCTAGATGCATTGAATTCAAGCAAATGTTTAATTGTATAATAGAAGAATGTTTTAAGCATGTAGTAAAGATGTTCTTTTCATAACAGTTCTTCCTGAACAGTTTTTGTGACTATAAATAAATATTAAAAAAATCTACGTACACACACAATATACTTTTTTAACAGGTTATTGAGCCACATGATATATCAGTGGCACTCAACACCCGAAAATTGTGGAGCATGCACCTTCATGTTCAAGCAAAGTTGCTCCAAGAAATAGTTCGCTCTTTCTCTGGCACAACCTGCCAGCCCATTCAACATATGTTACGGCGTATTTGTGTTCAATTGTGTGACCTTGCTTCACCAACTGCACTTCTGATTATGAGAACTGTGTTGGATTTGATTGTAGAAGACTTGCAAAGGTATTTTCATTTTGCATTAAAAGTTTTTTCCTCAAGTTATTCTTGACACAGATACAACTTTTTCACTTAGAATTTGGAAACCAGGGTTTAGAATGCTCAGATAATGTATATTACATATAAATATATACATATACATATATATAATACATATATATACATGTGTGTGTATATGAATATATGTAGATTATTTTTAATTAGAAAACTATTTCATGTGCAAGATACCTTGAAAGTCTTGATTTTGGGTGTTTGAAAGGTGAACTATAAAATACTCTGATTTAAAAAAAGATACTGAAATCTGAATTTATAAAACTTTATAGTAATGGTAAACTTCCAGAGAAGTCGTCATATCCAAGGAATGAAATGTTTTATACAAGATTTGTATATCATGATATGTGTTGGAAAATAAATATTAGTTAAATAATGCCCTAAAATTAAGAATTTTGTTTACTAAATGTATTGATTTTATTTCAGCACTTCAGAAGATAAAGAAAAACAGTATACTAGCCAAACCACCAGGTTGCTTGCTCTTCTTGATGCTCTGGCTTCACACAAAGCTTGTAAATTAGCTATTTTGCATCTAATTAATGGAACTATTAAAGGTGACGAAAGATATGCAGAGATATTCCAGGATCTGTTAGCTTTGGTGCGGTCTCCTGGAGACAGTGTTATTCGTCAACAGTGTGTTGAATATATCACATCCATTTTGCAGTCTCTCTGTGATCAGGTATTTATGGTTATCTTATAAATTCTGTGTGTTTGTGTGTGGTTTAAAAGCTTCTCTTGATATAAGTCTTGGCTGTGAATACAGAGATCTCATCTGTTTTATTAATCTTGTTGTTTAAGGAGATCAGTTTGATTAGTGAACCAAAAATAAAATAGTTTGGTGCTTCATAGCTTTCTTTGGGTTTGTACCTCACAGGTTTCTCTGAAGTCTTTTTTTTATGAGATTGCATCGTTATGTGCCACTGAATTATTTGGGGTTGGTTTATGTCTGGTATTTTCTTTTTCCTTTCACTTATACACAGATTCGTTCTTAAATTCTATAGCTTTGTGATTGATTGAATTAATAATACCACATTCTCTTGTTTAGACAACTTTTGAAGGTATCAGAGATGACTACAGTTTTGGTGTGTTTCAGACTACTCTATATACAGATGCTGACTAAAAGTAGTAGTATCTCTGCTTGTCTATATTATTGGCTTCCAGTTTATAATTCCATGAGTTAATGATAATTGTTTTAACTTTCAAAGCCCATTGTGATTGAGATCTTCGAAGATTTCTTTCTTCTTCTTCTTCTTTTTTTTAAAGATTTTATTTATTTTAGAGAGAAAGCGCACCCACAAGTAGGGAGGGAGTAGGGGGAGGGGGAGGGAAAGGGAGAGAATCTCAAGCAGACTCTGGGCCAAGCATGGAGTCCGATATGGAGCTCAGCAAGGGGCTTGATCCCACAACTCCAAGATCACCTGAGCTGAAACCAAGAGTCAGTTGCCCAACTGATTGAGCCACCCAGGTGCCTAAGATCTTTGAAGATTTCTTTTTTTTTTTTTAAAGATTTTATTTATCTATTTGACAGAGAGAGAGAGATCACCAGTAGGCAGAGAGGCAGGCAGAGGGAGAGGGGGAAGTAGGCTCCCCGCTGAGCAGAGAGCCTGATGCAGGGCTCGATCCCAGGACCCTGAGATCATGACCTGAGCCGAAGGTAGAGGCTTTAACCCACTGAGCCACCCAGGTACCTCTCTTTGAAGATTTCTGTACGTGTTGGTACTTCTGCTTATCATAATCCTCCTGCTATCTAATCATCAGATGTAATTTTTTTCAGGCAGAATATTTTTAATAGGATCCCATGTTGGAAGATTATCTTTTTCAGCTGACAGAAATCCAATTTGGTGACATTTAACACTTAAGTCAGGAAAGCACTTTTAGTGTGACTTGTTTTCACAAAAAGAGGATCTGGTTAAAAATAGTTTGGGACCTGGTAGAAAGAATATTTGAAGTCCTTATACCTTAAAATGTCCATTTGACTGGTGTTTATCATATAATCTATGTCAGGTTTTATGACTAATCTGAATGACACTATAGAACCCAGCCCTGTTCACATAAACCTCATTCTTGGCCTCATTTTATATATTTTCCTTCTGATTCAAACTTTGTTTTATAGTTTTAACCCATGTTGAATCTTAGTTTGCAGTATGTCGAAGTGATTAAAGGTAATGAGACATACCCAAAAATGTTTCTGTAAAATCTACTTTATCTACTTCTATAAAAAGAGTGGTGGGAATTTTTATTGTTGGTTAAACTTGATTGAGCATTGAAAAACTTGAATTTTAAAAGCATATTAAAACTAAAGGAAAGTACTTAGTTGGAAAACTGTGTTTAAATATTTATTTGCTCCATCCATTTCTTTCTGTGATGTTTTAAATTCAAATATGGATATGTTTATTTATTTTTAAAATTTTATTATTTATTTGACAGAGAACACAAGCAAGGGAAGCAGCAGGCAGAGAGAGGGGGAGCAGGCTTCCTGATTAGCAGGGTGGTGCTTGATCCCAGGACCCTGTGATTGTGACCTGAGCAGAAAGCAGACATTTAACCAACTGTGCCACACAGGCACCCCAATATGGATATGCTTATTAAAATTTATTTCACTGAGGGGTAACTGGGTGGATCAGTGGGTTAAGCATCCAACTCTTGGTTTTGGCTCAGGTCATGAGTTCAAGCCCCACCCTAACCCCCCCTCCCCCAGATCCAGCTCTGTGCTCAGTCTGCTTGGGATTCTGCTCGGCATGCCCCCACTGTCTTGAGCATTTGCTTACTCTCTCTTTCAAATAATATCTTGTAAAAAATTTTTATTTCACTGAATAATTTCTTTATAAATTAAAAAAATATTCAAATGAATCAATAATACAATGATTTAAAATATTTTAGTACCAAAAGTAGTTCACTTAACCATTTGAAGATAGAAACTACACTCAATGCGATGCAGAAGGAAAACCTTTTCGGAGCACCTGGCTGGCTCAGTTGGTATAACATGCAGCTCTTGATCTTGTCATGAGTTTGGCCCCACTTTGGGCATAGAGCCATGAATGAATGAGATGTTCTTTTAAAGTAAAAATTACTTTTTACTTTAAGGTAAAATAAAATATTTATTTTAAAGTAAATATTTGTCTTTATTTCTTTAAGTGTATATCTTTGTATCACTTTTTATAGAAGAGCAAAATGACTCCTTTGTGTTTGAATTTCTTTTTTTTTTTTTTTTTTTGTGTTTGAATTTCTATTTAGAGTAGTAAGGTAACAGAATTTTGATGAGGTAATTACTAAGTATTAATTGGTATGTATTTCTAATAAAAAATGTTAATTGATGGTGATAATAATTAAAGAAAGTTTTTTCCCCTACTCCTCTCCTCCCTCACAGGACATTGCTCTTATTTTGCCAAACTCTTCTGAAGGTTCTATTTCTGAACTGGAGCAGCTCTCCAATTCTCTACCAAACAAAGAACTGATGGCCTCAATTTGTGACTGTTTATTGGCTGTGCTAGCTAACTCTGAGAGCAGTTACAACTGTTTACTGACATGTGTCAGAACAATGATGTTTCTTGCAGAGCATGATTACGGATTATTTCATTTGAAAAGGTAATGCTTAATTTAATACATTCTTGGATTTAATTTTTTACTCTTATCACCCCTCCCCAAATTGATTAATTCATAGCTAATTATAGAAAGTTGAAGATGTGATTTCTTCCATATGGAGAAATTTGTGTCTGTGGAAAGATTAGTTAGCAGTGAAGTGTGCTACTAATAAAATCTTTCAGATTAAAATTATAAATTGAATAGATGGACAAATTAATGAGGGTATCTTACAGTATTTAAGAAGGGAATCTTACTGTTCCAGGGATGTTAATTAACACTCTATTTGCTTTATTGATATATTTACCAGTAGTCCTTCAAAAGTGATGGTGGTATGATATTATGGACCCTAAAGCTAAAAGTACTGATTCTTTGTTTTTTATTCTGTAGAGGAATGGCTGAGATAAAATTAATTTGAGATAATGTAAACCTCAAGTATAATTTCTGCTCCCGTCTCTCAGTCCCTGCCCTCATCTTTTTCTTCTCTAGGATGGTAGCTGGATATTATGTAGATATCCTTGGAATTTGTAGAAGTATGGAGGATTATGAGATAGAAAGGAGGAAGAAACATATTTGTGCCTCTCATTTATTCTTATAACATTGGTTGAAAACTTATGTTCCAAATACCATGTGGTGCTGGCTCCTACCTGTCTCCTTGTTTATATTCTTTCTCAATTGGTAGCACCAACTGAAAATCCAAATTTTCCTTCTCCACCTACCCCATCCCCTGTCTCTCACTATAGTCTTTACATTTTATTTCTGGAATGTCCTTTTTCCTGTTGCCTGGGTATTTACTGTATGTCCTTTAAAACTCATATTCTTCACCTCCAAGAAAGCAAAAAAAACCTTACCTTGATTCCTCCATTCCTAGCTTTTACAAATAACCCTTTGTGTACATTTGCCATAGCATTTTATGTGATGTTTTTGACTTTGCTGGATTCATGTTTCTGGTCTTTTTCCTTTTGGTAATCTTTTCCGAAATTGTCTTAATCTGTTCCCTTTTCTCCCTCTGGCTCTCATTTTTCTGCTAAGCTCCAAATAAACCCATCTATCCTTTGACATCTCTGCTTGGTTGTTTAATGGACAATTCAGACTAAATAGACCTAAAGCAGAGCCCTTCATATTCTTGCTTCAAGTATGTTTCTCTCTTGTTCATCCCAGTAAATGATATCACCATCCACTCAAGTATTTCTTGGTGATACATTGATCACTTGACTGAGGTGCTGTCTGTCAGGATTCTGTGCTGTAAACCTAATAACTTTTTACTTTTAATTACTAAATATTTTGGAGAATATATTTTGAGACTATGCAGATATCTTATTTCTGCTTAAACCTTTTGTCCACTAATTTTAGTATTCATCAGTGAATCTTGGTATGTGGCAGTTTTTACTGTGGTGTCCTAATGTAAATTTCCTATTTCTCTTATTCCTTTTTAATTTATTGATTATCCTCCTGTAAGCAAGAATTATCACTTTTCCCTCATTTGTTTACTTATTTAGGGATTTATATCAATATGGACTTACATTAATTTTTTCTTTGTATGATAATCTAATGCTGTTGTTATTCATTATGTTGTTCAACTTGTATCACTGATTTAGGTTCTTTTCATTGGATAGAGCAAGGAAATATATATGCATGTGTCCTAACTCATCCATATACACATCAACATTTATTTTTGTATGTATTTATTTTTATGTGTATATTGTTTAAAATGAGTACATACTGACATTTTGACTCCCAGTATCAGATGTTGATTCTAGTTTTCTCGCTTTCCTTGTAACCTTGTTCATGTTTCATGTCGTACAATTCTATGGATTTTGACAAATGCATAGAGTCATGTATTTATCACCACAGCTGCATACAGAGCAGTTCCATCACCTTAAAATTCCAGTGCACTACTCTTTTTAGACAACTTCTTTACAAGTTGAGCAACAAAAATACCAGATTTTGGTATTGTTAGTTTTTTAAATTTTAGACATTTTAATAGGTATGTAGTGGACTCCAGTTTTTGATAGATCCTTTAAGTAAGGCTTATTTGCTTAAGGTTATATGTAGTGGCTAGTAATTGGTGTAGTCTAATTTTAAACCCATGCTTTTTTCATTAATCATATTATCTATTTTTGTATCTAATCTCATTCCTGTTTGTTGTGCCTTATCCATTTCATTATTTTATGAAGTTTTCAAGAGCAGCAGTCTTTATCTTTCTCTCTTTTATATTACTTTACCAAAGTCTTCTATGATGGCATCTCAGAATTCAACCACATTTTTCAAATACAAATGCTGCATTTTAGTGTAAACATTTAGTTTAGTGTTAATATAGTCTTATTTTCATTTTGACTAATATGAAATATTACAACTTAAAGGTCACAATTAGAATATTAGAATACTTTGCCCTTGAAATTCTCTGTTGATCAACAAAGAGCTGTGTAAATGTATAGAATAATTTTATCAGGACTGTATATTGTCATGATTGAGTGTTATGCTTAAAACTGTCAGTAGCAGGGCTTGGCAAACCATGGGCCACAGGCCAAATCCAGCCCACCACCAGTGTTTGTAAATATGGTTTTATTGGAACATAGTCAGCATTTATGTATTGTTTATGACCACTTTCCCACTACACAAGCAGTTGAAGAGTTGTAACTGAGACTGCTGTTGTGTATAGAGAGAAACAGACTGCATTGTTATATAGACTGCAAAGCATAAAATATGTACCATCGGGTTCTTTACATAAAAAGTTTGTAGATTCCTAGTCTATACCCTTGATTTCCTTCTGTCAGATTATAGTGCCAGAAAGATAGTTATTTTTTGTAGTTATTATGTAAATCAGTCTTTCTGGTCGGGTTTCTGAGACCGCTATAACCTCCTTATATTAGAGAAATCCTCAGGCTATAAAAAGTATAAAAATAAGGAACCTCAAACTTTCTTGTGCAAAGTTTTATATCTTTATATTTGGGCTAAATATTTTCTTTTGGTGGGGGAGTGTTTTCTTTAAGAGCTTGAAGCTTATTTTTAAAAGGTTGTATCTGTAGATGCTGCCTTGTTAAATGGTTGATGTACATAGCCACACCAAAACATTTTTTTGAACAGTGGACTGAATGGAGATAGTTTATTTCTTATACTAGATTTATATGTTCAAATTTCAAGACATATCCTCTCTATTTATTTACAGTTCTTTAAGGAAAAACAGTAATGCTTTGCATAGTTTACTGAAACGAGTGGTCAGCACATTTAGTAAGGACACAGGTGAACTTGCATCTTCATTTTTGGAATTTATGAGACAGATTCTTAACTCTGACACAATGGTAAGTGTACTATATGTATTTTTTAAATTTACAAAGTTTGTCATAAGTTAAAAAAAAAATCACCTGTGTTCAAAAATATCTTAGAACGTGTTTTGGAAGTTTGAACTTAGTGTTTTTTTCTGTGCCCTTATCTCATTATAAATGCAAGTTTTTGATGTATAAAAAAGATGTTTAAAGGCAGAATTTGTTGAACTCTTTTTAAATTTATTAAGCATCATTGATTTGTGAATACTCAGACATGGCAGCTTAAATAAAGAACTACTACCCATAGTGCCTTCACTTTTTTTTAAAAAAAAGATTTATTTTTTAGAGAGCGTGCACGCATGGGGGAGGAGGGGCAGAGGGAGAGGGAAAGAGAGGGAGAATCCTCAAGCACAGTCCTCTGAGCTTGGACCCTGACTTGGGGCTTGATCCAAGGATCCCAAGATCCTTGAGCCGAAACCTGAGCCAAAATCAAGAGTCGGCTGCTTAACCAACTGAGCCACCCAGGTGCCACCAGTGCCTTCATTTTTTATATAATCCTTTACATTGAGTTACCTTGCCAGGGACACTCAGAATATTCAAATTTTATCAGTTTCTTAATCAAGTATTTACCTGTGTCATTTAATCAAACATTTACTAATTGTGTTTTAGATATTGTGATTTTGGGGTGATTGTAAAGTTTATTATACTAGGATATTTTAGATCCATTGTAGATGCAAATTAAAGATTATTTCCCCAACTCTAAAATCTTATTGTTAAAATCTAATTAAGAACTTCTCTCATTAGTGTTTTCCAAAATCATGATATGTGTTATGGACACAATTCGAGAAACCTTTAATGTTTAATAGGCTTGCTTTTAAAAAGCATTTGTGGTCAGATAAGATTGGAGATGTCTCTCATGATGGAACTTAATTATGCACGTTAGTATAGTAAAAGCTCTAAAAATTCCTAGATAAATAGAAACTTACTTTGCTGCCATTGAATGTAACTTTTTCCAAATGTATTGCCTGCAAAATACTTGTGTGTGTAAGTGTATATAACTTGTGTGTGTGTATGTGTGTGCACAAGTGCATAAAGCTAATGACATCTGCAGGTCTGTATGCTGTCAACACTTGGTTTAAGAAATTCAGCTCATATTTAAGATTTCTGTTTGGAAAGAGTTGTGGTGGACCTATTTAGTACACGTCTAGCAAAGCAAATATAATATGGGATTGTTTCATAAGAAAAAATTAAGTTTTCTATGTAGTATATTTCTCTTATGCATATAATTTATGTTAAGAATATTTATTTCAGTAAGGGGCGCCTGGCCAGCTCAGTTGGTAGAGCATGCAACTCTTGATCTCAAGGTTGTGAGTTCGAGCTTCATGTTGGACATGGAGCCTACTTAAAAAAAAATTTTTACTTGAGTTAGCACTTCTTAACTGCCTGTTGTGTTTGTAGTTATTTTTGTGCCAATTTTATCAGCAGATTTGTTTTTTTTTATGTCAGGTATACTTTACTAGAGCAATTTTAATAGATGCTTTGATTCTGAAAGATCAGATTTTGATTCTGAAAGATAGAGAGCGTATTTAAAGATTTTACTTAATTATTTGAGAGAGAGAGTGAGAGAGAGGATGAGAGGGGAGAGGGTCAGCAGGGACCCCGATGCAGACTCAATTCTGGGACTCCAGAATCATGACCCA
>CM053606.1:127992130-128006747 GCA_028646535.1 Procyon lotor | reverse complement strand
AGAGAGCAAATGAGAACACAAACAGGGGGAATGGCAGAGGGAGAGGGAGAAGCAGACTCCTCACTGAGCAGGGAAGCCTGACACAGGACTTGATCCCAGGACCAGAAGATCATCACCTGAGCTAAAAATCAAGAGTCAGACTCTTAACCAACTGAGCCACCCAGGCGCCTCCTGCACGTGCCTCTTGATCTTGGGGTTGTGAATTCCTACCCCATGTTGGGCATAGAGCTTACTTAGAAATTTAAAAAAAACAAAACTTAATTTCTCTTTTAGTGTAAATTGTTCATTGATTTTTTTTAGAACTGCTCTGTCCAATAGAACTTTATGCAATAACAGAAACGTTCAATAATCTGCCCTGTCTAGTATAGTAGCCATTAATCTTATGTGACTATTGAGTAATGAAATGTTGCTGATATAACTAAGAAACTGTTTTTATTTAATTTTAATTAATTTAAATTTAAATAGGCACATGTGGTTAGTGGCTACCATATTTGGTATCACAGATCTGAAATATTTGTGTTAGAAGTGTTGTTGTTTCATAACTTTTATGTTGAAACACAACTATCTTGTAGTGAAGATTGTAAGTTCACATGGTTTGGAAAATTTGGGGTCTTTTGGGTCTATTAAATTTAAATAAAACTTAAGGAAACATAATTTTTTATTTCTCTGGAAGTAAACTTAGGTTGGACCCTCATTTAATGCAGGGAACTTTGAGAACTGTGGCACAGAATCCTTTTATCATAGATAATTGTAAGTATACAAGGCTTACAAAGTATGTTATTTTCAGATTATTTTGGAAGAGTTCTGGAGATGCTACTTTGTTAATTTATATAGATAAATCCCGAGTTCCTTGTCAGACAGCAGAGGTCTCCCAAAATTAACAGCCCTTCTTTGAGGAGGACCCCACTCCAAAATGTAGCTGAATTCCCAGGATTTTTTTCTTTAACTACCAATGTTGCTTTTTGAAAAGATAAGGGAAAAGGGTGCCTGCCTGGCTTAGTTGGTGGAGCATGCATGTTGGATGTAAAGATTACTTAAAAATAAAATCTTTAAAAGAAAAAAAAAAGGATGAGGGAAAGAGACAGACCTACAATTTATTTATTATGAGAGTTAAATATGTATAGGAAATATGAATTTCTATAATAGAATGTTATATTAATAATTACATTTAAGATGTATTTCTCATTTTGTTTAATTTTTATGACTGCAGGTGAAGGTTGACTTAATTGAGCTCTCTGAGAAATGCTGTAGTGACTTTGACTTACATTCAGAATTAGAGCGCTCATTTTTGTCAGAACCATCATCTCCAGGGAGAACCAAGACCACTAAAGGATTCAAACTTGGGAAGCACAAGCATGAGACTTTTATAACTTCAAGGTAAAATTTATTCTACTGGAGATCTTGATTGTGATCATGGAAACTTATTTATTGTAATGTACTTTAAGATAGACACATAACTATAGAGAAAAAAGGAAGGTGATGTAATACTTGAATCATGAATATTGTTTGGAATTTTTTTTAAGATAATACTTTGACTAGGATATGCCCAGTACATTTGTTACATGTTCTACTTTATGAGAGTTTAGAAGGTTTGAACAAGTGGTGAACTGGCTTATTTTAAATAATTGTTGGTCATAGCAATAAAATGTGAGTACCATTCTTAGCTAGTTTTGTTGTATATTCCTGGAGAGTAATAGAGATATTTGCAACATTAAAACAATTGAATGAAGAAATAATTGAAATGTAGTTTTCAGTATTGCAAACATTAACTTATATATTCACTGGAAATATGAAAAAAAAGAAAAGGTTTTCATGGAGTGTTTTTGTTTTAATAGTGGGAAATCTGAATACATTGAACCTGCCAAACGAGCTCATGTGGTGCCACCACCAAGAGGAAGGGGCAGGGGAGGATTTGGACAGGGTATACGACCCCATGATATTTTTCGTCAGAGAAAACAGAACACAAGCAGACCACCATCTATGCACGTGGATGACTTTGTTGCAGCTGAGAGTAAAGAAGTGGTCCCTCAAGATGGAATACCCCCACCCAAAAGGCCACTCAAAGTATCACAGAAGATTTCTTCTCGTGGTGGATTTTCAGGCAATCGAGGAGGACGGGGTGCTTTTCACAGTCAGAATAGGTTTTTCACACCACCTGCTTCAAAAGGTGACTTTTTAACATCTATTTTCTAATAGGTTAGAGTATTGGAATATTAGAATATTAAATAGAAGTGATTTAGATGTAAATGATTCAGATAAAGTATTTTTCAGTTACTACAATTAAGCTACTACCTCATACCAGAGGTTAACTATTTGCAGAGTACTTTATTGGATAGAAAAAATCTTTTTTAAGTTAATGTTTAATTAGTTACCTGTTTAGTGATAGGTTTAAAAGAAGTCAGTTGGCTAATTATTTTGCCTTTCACATTGGGTTTATCCTTCCTGAGTAGTATCTATACATTCTAAGTAGTATCTCTACAGTTCTACTTACCAACAGTTTCTTTAGGAGTTTTTTTTTTTTAAGAGTTTATTTACTTGAGAGAGAGAGAGCACCAGCAGTGAGGAGAGGGAGAAGCAGGATCCCTCTGAAAAGGGAACCCGACATGGGGCTCGATCCTAGGATCCTGAGATTCTGACCTGAGCTGAAGGCAGATGCTTAACCGACTGAGCCACTCAGGCACCCCTCTTAGGATTCTTTTGTGTGGTTCACCATTGAGTCTCTTATCTACTTGCTTCTTGATGTTACGTTTAATCCTTTTTTTTTTTTTTCTTAATTTTATTTTTAAATGATCTCTGTATCCAACATGGGGTTCAAACCTACTACTCCAAGATCAAGAGTTGCACACTTTACCAACTGAGCTAGCCAGGCACCCCCATTTAATCTGTTTTAAATTGCTTCATGATTTTATCTGTTAATGAATTCTTTTTTTTTTTCTGTTAATGAATTCTATTTCCAGTGTTGTACACCTGTGTCATACCTATTTCAAAATGCCACCCTCCATATGGGAACTAGGGAAACAATTGCACAGCAGAGCTTTAAACACAAATCTTATTTCTTTTTAAAGCTACTGTTACGGAATTTAACAAAAAAACACAAAACTTGTTTTATTGATTGTTAAAGGTGGCTGCTTTTAGTTACTGCATGATGTTTTTTGCTTCTGTGATTTATTGAATATTTTTTAAAAGATTTTATTTATTTATTTGACAGAGAGAGACATAGTGAGAAGGGGAATACAAGCAGGGGAAGTGGGAGAGGGAGAGGCAGGCTTCCCACTGAGCAGGGAGCCCGACACGGGTCTCGATCCCAGGACCTTGGGATCATGACCTGAGCCAAAGACAGACGATTAATGACTGAGCCACCCAGGCACCCCTGTTAAACATTATTTTTATTTAAAAAAATGCTTCAAAATTTTAGATACTGAGTGTACTTGTAGAAATTATATTTTAAATTATACACAGGACTCCATCCCAGGACCCCAAGATCATGACCTGAACCAAAGGCAGATGCTTAACCAGCTGAGTCACCCAGGCACCCCAAGTGTCGAATCTTTTTTAATCCAACTGAAGTAATAGATCTTGATTGTGTTATCTGTATTTAGGAAACTACAGTCGTCGGGAGGGAACAAGAGGCTCCAGTTGGAGTGCTCAGAATACTCCTCGAGGAACTTACAATGAAAGTCGAGGTGGCCAGAGCAACTTTAACAGGGGCCCTCTTCCACCATTACGGCCACTTAGTTCTACAGGTATACATCCTTCCTAGTTGATATTGCTGAGAGAGAGAGGTGAATCCTTCTTTTCAAATTGTCGGATATCGTAAACTCTCATTCTGGGTGAGAATACTTTAGAATGTAGACTATTCTAAAGGGAATTTAATTTTATATCTGCAAATGAATTTGCCCAATGTATATTTCCTGTAGGAATAATCAACATTCTGGATTCTGAACTTTGTATATAATCTGAGCAGTTTCATAGTTACGTGCTCTGTTTTTTGTAATCTTAAAATTTATCTATCTATCTATCTATCTATCTATCTATCTATCTATCTATCTATCTATCATCTATCTATTTGAGAGAAAGAGCATGAGCAGGAGGGGTAGAGGAAAAGGGAGAGAGAATCTCAAGCTGACTCTGTACTGAACACAGAGCCCAATGCAGGGCTTGATCCCACGACCGTGAGATCATGACCTGAACTGAAATCAAGAGTTGAACATTTAACTGACTGAGCCATCCACGCATCCCTGAAAAGGGAATTTTTTTCATTCCCCACATTCAGGGAAGCTTTTTCATCCCTGAAAAGCTCTGTTTTTATGTTTCAGTAGTGAAAGACAATTCTTAAGGTACTTTTTGACCAGAGTATTTTAATCATAGAGATATCTTCATAGAGTATATTCTGTTTTTGTTTACAATATTGTGTAGGTAAGCATGTAACCTGTTTTTCCTAAAGCACTACTGTATCAAGTCTGGAACTCTTCTGATCAGAAGTAGCTTTTGGTTCCAAAGCACTTTTTATAATAACTTTATTTGAGATATAATTCTCACATATCATACAATTTACCTAAAGTGGACAATTCAGCAATCCTCACTATGTCACTATATTCACAGAACCAGCACGTGGATTTTAAAGGAGCAATGAGTAATTTCTGTCTTAATTTGAGTTCAGTTTTATATATTACTATGTCTATAGTGGGAAAGGAAAGGATGTTATGACTAAAAACTATATTCTTTCTTTTACAGGCTACCGCCCAAGTCCTCGTGACCGTGCTTCCAGAGGTCGTGGGGGTCTTGGACCTTCCTGGGCAAGTGCAAATAGTGGCAGTGGAGGCTCAAGAGGAAAGTTTGTTAGTGGAGGCAGTGGTAGAGGTCGTCATGTACGATCCTTTACACGATAAAAATTCTTTTGGGAACATCCTGAGTGTATATGAACATTTCACGAGGACGATAAAAATAAAATAAGACATTAAAGGACCAACTTAGACTTAGCAGTTATCTGCAGACATCTGAGAGAATATTTTTATCTGAAGAAAGCAGATTTTGTTTGATACCTAACACAAAATTTCAATAAAAATGCAAACTTTGTATGTATGTTTGTATGTTTTTTTCCCTTTCATATATAACTATTTACAGAATTTCTTAGGTAGTAAATGAATAATGAAGTGACTTTGGTTTTAGTGTATTTTTGTCTATGCCACACATGCAGCTGATACTTTCTCAGCTCATGGTGCCCTTTAATGTTGCTGTAACTTTTTCACAGCACATCTACGCCAAAAGAAATAATACTTCCATTGACTAACAGTTGGGTCCAAACAACTTAATAATAATTTCTATCATAACCATGAGTAACTGTGAACACTGTCAACTTCTCAAACTTTGGAATAAGCTTGGACATTATCCGTATCATTTTCTCTTCCACTATGCTGTTTGCATAGTACTTTTTATCACAACTATTAAAAACCTGGTTTTGCAAAGATACACTGTCATAGAAGAATTTAGTGTTATCCAATATTGAAAATATAAAGTATCTTGAACTAGTAGTTTCTGTTGTGTCTAACAGATATGTTTCTCTTAAAAACTTAAAATATTGTGTGGCATCTGTGTTAATTTACTAGGGTGCCCTAGTGTACAGTTGTGGAAATCTTTTGGCTGTACCAAAAGAAGCATGACACTCTTCTTTACATTTGAAAGAAGTATGTGTGGGGGGAGAAAAGAAAGAAAGATGTATGTTCTTTGTGTTTCAGCTTTATACCTACTTATGCTATTTTATTATGCAATTTTATAAGGCCTAAATGAGACATAGCCTAATAATGGTCTTTTGAGAATCAGAAACATCTAATAAAATCTGGACTTTATGTACAGAAATGAAGTTTATAACTTTGAGAAAAATAGCCGTGTTTTCCCCAAGAGATATCTTAACACACTTAGCCTATATAAATGGCAAAAAATAGAGTTCTTAAACAACAAAGCAGTGTATGAATCTCATGCCATCCCTTTATCATTGTTTTGCTCAACTATTTGTGAGAGTACAAAGTATGTTTGGAAAATAAAGAATAGCCCAGAAAAAAAAAAAAAGAAAGAAAAGCTCAGCTCTATAAAGATTTAAGTGAAAGGTAATGGAAATCTTTTCATAACTAATGGCCTCAAAAAAATCCAAGATACCTAAAACTCTTTCAGTCCTGAAACCTAATGAGTTCATTCTCTCTGAAGATGCATTTTCCACATTAGATAGAATTCGAAGTTTGTTCCTAATGTCTGACATAAATACATGGAAAAATTATTTTTTAAAGTAACTGCATTTCTTAAAGTGACTGCATTTCTTAATAACATATGGATATATAAATACAGATACATAATTACTTGGTTTGTTTTTTAGCTTTAAGTTGAATATAATCTCAGAGTTGTTTCTACTGTTGTTGTTTTTTAAAGATTTTATTTATTTGAGAGAGAGAGAGCACACAAGCAAGGGGAGGGGCAGAGGGAGAAGTGGACTCCCCTCTGAGCAGGGAGCCCAATGTGGGACTCGATCCCAGGACCCCAGGATCATGGCCTGAGTGGAAGTCAGACGCTTAGCGACTGAGTCACCCAGGTGCCCTGTTTCTACTGTTTGCCTTATGTTAACGCCCAATAATTTAGGCCAGCCAAAGTAGTAAATTATTAACAAATGCAAATTAATAAGGCAAGTTTAAAATGTTCTGAGTAATTAAGTGTTTTTTGGTTGTTTTTTTAAAAATTTTACTTATTTGAGAAAGAATGAGAGCACGAGCAGGAGCTAAGGCGGGGGGGTGGGGTCGGAGGGGCGGGTAACAGAGGGAGAGAGAGAGAAGCAGATTCCCTGCTGAGCAGGGAGCTCTATGCAGGGCTCCATCCCAGGACCCCGAAATCATGACCCAAGCTGAGAATAGATGCTCAACTGACTGAGCCATCCAGGCGCCCCAGTAATTAAGAGTCTTAGGTAAACATGTTGACTATCCTTTCATGCATATATCACACAGTCTCTATAACTATCTAGCAAAGGAAGTATACTATTTTGTAGATAAAGCTGAGGAGCTTGACTCAGAAGTGATAGAAACAATTTAAAACCAGGATGACGAGCTCCTAATTCTTTACCTCTTTTTTATATCTTGGAGAGGTATGAAGCTACTTTTTAGGTTGAATGAAATTAAAGATCAAAATTAATCTAATATATAGAAGTGGAATTTCAAAGGCTTAACACTTTTTTCATTTCAGAATTGAGCCAGATAGATAACTTGGGCATGGTTGCTGTCAGATATATTTATTTTATTTTACTTTATTTTTTTTTAAAGATTTTATTTATTTATTTGACACAGAGAGAGAGATCACAACTAGGTAGAAGCAGGCAGAGAGAGAAGGGGAAGCAGGCTCCCTGCTGAGCAGAGAGCCCGATGCAGGGCTGGATCCCAGGACCCTGAGATCATAAACTGAGCTGAAGGCAGAGGCTTTAACCCACTGAGTCACCCAGGCGCCCCTGTCGTATATATTTAGATCTATATGGAAGACCATATATCTTCAAAAATAAATATTAAAATATTTGATAGAATGGGTATATGTGTTAATTGCAAAACTACTTTGTTTTATATAAGACATTTCAGGAAAAGTTTTGAATGGTATTTAGGAATTAATAAAAATAGAGAATACCTTTGGGAATAAAACTTATTCTATTTAATATATAATACAAGAAGTTATTGAATTAGTGAGTTAAGTCATTGATAGAATGATTCGTATTTCTTAAGAATAAGGGGCACTTTGGTGGCCCATTCGTTTAAGTATCTGCTTTTGGCTCAGGTCATGATCCCAGGGTCCTGGGATTGAGGCCTGCTTCAGTCTTCCTGTTCAGCAGGGAGTCTGCTTCTCTCTCTCTCCCTCTGCCCCTTGACCCCCACTTGTGTGCACGCGCTCTCTTTATCTCTCTCTCAAATAAATAAATAAAAATCTTTAAAAAAGAATAAGAAAAAAGAGGGGTGCCTGGCTGGCTTAGTCAGTAGAGCATGCGGCTCTTAATCATAAGTTTGTGAGTTTGAGCCCCATGTTGAGTGTAGAGATTAAAGTATTTTTAAAAAATAAGAGAAAAGGGGGGCAGCTGGCTGGTTTAGAAGAGCATGTGATTTTTGATCTTTGGGTCATGTGTTTGAGCCCCATGTGAGTGTAGAGATTACTAAAAAAAAGAAAAGAGATTACTAAAAAAAGAAAAATGCTCTGAAATATTGCTGTGCTTCTATTCCTGGTAGTAATCCGTATGTGAAACAGTAGCAAGTCCCATTAGTTTAGCCTTACTGGTTTATATAAAAATACAAAAACCTGGGACATCTGGGTAACTCAGTCAGTTAAGCATCTGCCTTTGGCTCAGGTCATGATCCCAGGGTCTTGGGATTGAGTTCTGCATCGGGCTTCTTGCTCAACTGGAAGCATGATTTTTCCTGTACCTCTGCCTGCCTGTGCTCTCTCTCTCTCTCTCACTCTCTTTGACAAATAAATAAGATATTTTTTAAAAATACAAAAACCTACAGATTGAGGATGTAGGAATGAGGGTATCTCCTGAATATCTGTTGTGTTCCATACACCCTAGGACAGCCCGGGGAATATAAGGATGAATAAGATCTAATTTCTGCCTTCCAGAAGATCACAACCTAATGGAGGAAACACACATATAAACAAATTTTTTTAAGTAAAGTTAATAGATGAGTGTATAAACATGGAACAACTCAAGAGTTTTTGAATAATTTGATCAATGCACTTAAACCTGGAGTTTTTAAAGTAACTCTTTTTATTTTTTTATTTTTATTATTTTTTTTTAAATTTTATTTATCTGACAGAAACACAGCGAGAGAGGGAACACAAGCAGAGGGAATGTAGCGGGAGAAGCAGGCTTCCCGCCGAGCAAGGAGCCCGATGCGGGGCTCGATCCCAGGACCCTGGGATCATGACCCGAGCCGAAGGCAGACGCCCAAAGACTGAGCCACCCAGGCGCCCCTATTTTATTTATTTTTTTTAAAGATTTTATTTATTTATTTGACAGAGATCGCAAGTAGGCAGAGAGGCGGGGGAAGCAGGCTCCCTGCTAAGCAGAGAGCCCGATGCGGGGCTCGAACCCAGGACCCTGGGACCATGACCTGAGCCAAAGGCAGAGGCTTTAACCCACTGAGCCACCCAGGTGCCCCTAAAGTAACTCTTTTTAAAATGGCTAAATAAAAAAAAAAAAGACTAGAAATTAGGATTGTATGTTAGACTATAAATAACATCTTCTTTGGAATTGTTTTTGTATAAAGACTAGTTAAGGTGAAAAAATGTGATTTTAATTTTTAAATTCGTAGGATAGATTATCAATTAACAAGATTTTATAAGGATCCTGTAGATTCATAAGCTAGAGAAAAGGATGTGAACTCAACTACTAGCAGTGGCTGGAATGTAACAGAAATGCGAGAAGCAGCTGAAGAACAGACAGTGAAAACTGGAGAAGAGTTGTCAGTTGGCATTTTGGCCCCAGTACCATGGAGAAAATTGGGAGAGTTGAAGGAGGTGGCCGTGGAGATTGCCTGTAGTGTTAAAGGAAAGTAGGTGCAATGCTGATGCATCTTCTGACTTAAAAAAAAAAAAAAGTTTTAAATTTTATGTTATAATTTAAAAATATTATTTGTATACAGTTCAGTTAAGTATATTTATGTTGTTGTATAACCAATATCCAGGACTTCTGCAGCTTGCAAATCTGAAACTATATATACCATTTAACAACAACTCAGTCCACTCTTCCTCCAGCCCCTGGAAATCCCCATTCTATTTTCTGTCTCTATGAATTTGACTAGATAATCATCTAAGTGGTATTTTTCTTTTGTCACTGGCTTATTTCATCTATCTTGTAGTATGTCAAAATTTTCTTCCTTTTAGAGGCTGAATGATATTCCATTGTATGTATATACCACATTTTTTTTGTTCATCTATCAATGGATACTTGAGTTGCTTCTACTTTTTGACTTTAGTGCTTTGCTTAAGACCCTTTCTTTTCAATTTGTTTGGGTATATCCACAGAAGTAGGATTGCTGGATCATATAATAATTCCTCTTTAAATTTCCTTAGGAACTACCATACTGTTTTCCATGGTACATGCACAATTTTCCATTTCTATCGACCAACTCTTGTTACTTTCTGTGTTTTTTTTTAAATTATTTTTAGTAGTAGCCATGCTAATGGATGTGCTTCTGATTCTTTTAAAGAGAAGCCAAAAATCTGGATTATTGTGTCAACAATTTGCATGTGTGGCAATTAATAACATTATCTGAGCCAAACAAAATGCAAGTGCAGAGCAAAATGTGGCCAGAGGGTTCCATCCTGGAGAGTTTGATAACTCTATTTTAAAAATTGGAACTGAATTACTATAAAAACATACTTTCATTTGAGATGGTAACATTTACCCAGTAAATCTGTAGTAGGACATGTTGCTAAATGCTAGAGTTCTTTGGCACCAAAGAGCCTGGATTTGAGAACCAGCCTTATTATCTATTAGTTGTGCAACTTTAACAACTTTAACCTCTGGTCCTAAATCTATCTGCCTTTATCTACCTCACTAGGTTTTGAAGATTAAATAAAGTATATAATTGATTTTTTTTCTTTTTCAATGTGTAGAGCAATATTATTTTAAATGAGATCCTCTACTGGGTGGAAAAAAGTATACTAAATAAGACATACTTGTTATTTCTGAAGTCCTAGAAATTAGTGCCTGCTTGAGAAATAATGTGGAAGTTATGGGAATAGAGTTATATCACTTTGTAGCTCTACTAAAGCATTTTGATGTGGGTTTTAGATAGATTTTTAGTTTGGGGACACTTTTATAACGGTCTTGTAACATAGATTCCAAGTGAAGATAGTTCAGTTTTTTTTTCCTTTTTTTTTTGTTAGTCCAGTTTCTAATAATTTCTGGGATACTTAGGGTCATGTGGTAATAATTTTTAGGTATAAGGAGGTGGCAGATGATATGAATATGCAGGGAATAGTGTGAGTGGTTCACTTTGGGCAGTGTAGGATGCAGGGAGGAGGGGTAGAGGATTTGGAGGGAAGGTATACTTGGAGATTGGAGCTAAATTACAGAAGGACTTATTTGCTATGCTTATCCATAAGAATAAAATATTCTTGTTGTTCACATGAGTGGCATTTTCAAATTTCACACACCTTTATGAGCATCTACTATTGACTAGTGACTGTGAAAGGTGTTTTCCATAAATTAATCATAATTAAGGACGCCTCCTCTGGTGCAGCGAGCATGGATTAGAGACCGGAAGAGCCTGAGCAGAAAGAGCAAAGAGGAAATAAGCAATTACAGCAAAGACCCAAATCAGTGGTTTTCAGAGTGGTCCTCAGACCAGCAGCTCAGCATCACCTGGGAATTTGTTAGAAGTGTGTATTCTCGGGGCGCCGGGGTGGCTCAGTGGGTTAAAGCCTCTGCCTTCAGCTCGGGTCATGGTCTCAGGGTCCTGGGATCGAGCCCCGCATCGGGCTCTCTCAGGAAGCCTGCTTCCCCCTCTCTCTGCCTGCCTCTCTGCTTGCTAGTGATCTCTCTCTCTCTGTCAAATAAATAAATAAAATCTTTAAAAAAAAAAAAAAAAGAAAGAAATGTGTATTCTCAGGCACCATCCCAGACCTAAGACATTGGAGCTGGGGTCCAGAAATGTGTGCTTTAAGAAGCCTTACACGTGATTCTGCTAAAATTTGATGCACCTTACAGTTTGAGAACCACTGATGTGTATCAGTGGTTTTTAAATTTAGGAATCATCTGGGAAGGTCATTAAAAGTGCACCTTTTAAGAGTCCCGCAGTTCCAGGCACCTACTAATCTTTTTTTTTTTTTTATGATTTTATTTATTTATTTGAGTTAGTGCAGGGATCTACTAATCTGTTTTTTTATTTTTATTTTTTTAAGATTTTATTTATTTATTTGGCAGAGAGAGAGATCACAAGTAGGCAGAGAGAGAAGTAGGCTCCCTGCTGAGCAGAGAGCCCAATGCGGGGCTCGATCCTAGGACCCTGAGATCATGACCTGAGCCAAGGCAGAGGCTTTAACCCACTAAGCCACCCAGGCGCCCCTACTAATCTGTTTTTTAGAAGATTTTTAAGATTTTATTTATTTATAAGAAGGGGGAGGGGAGGGGCACAGGGAGAGTGAGAGGTAGGTTCCCTGCTGAGCGGTTAGCTGGACACAGGGCTCCACCCCAAGACCCTGGGATCATGATCTGAGCTAAAGGCAGATGCTTAACCAACTGAGCCACCCATGTGCCCCTAATCTGTTTTTAAAAAGCTTTTAAGAAGATTCTGATAGCCGGGTTTGGATCCAGTGACCCAAAGGAAAAGTAATGTCCTCAGCTAAGACACCAGTAATGGAAATGGAAGGGTCAAATACAAAAGATATTTCTCAGATACTGTAATAACTCTAGAATTATATTAGGCCATTAGATGGCATAAGTTGGTACAAAGCAGTTACTGCTCTGAAAGAACTTTCTAGTGGGAGAAGGGAGAGACAGCTGTTTGGGAGCAGAATGAGAAGAGAGCATCTCAGAAAAGATTGAAGCGCCCGAAGAGACCTGAAGTTTGGTGGTGGTAAGTAGTGCCAAATGCTTCAAAAGGATCTCAAAAGGTGAAGATGGAAAGATGACTAGATTTGACAATTTGAAAGGTTCTTTAACTTCTGTGATGGCAGTTTTTTTGGAGTGTGAACTTGGAGGAAGGTAAATAAACTCCATAATTCTGTTCTTTGCATGATTGAGAAGTGAGAAATAGGCAATGAGTATTTTTTAGTTTGGTGGAGAACAGAAGAGAAATTGCTTAAAAGCTATGTATACCAGAGACATCCCCTCCCCAATATATTATTAAAAAAATTGCCTTTACGTTTGTGGTACTAGACTATATCTGCAGAATCTAGTCACATTTTTTGTGCTTCTACACTCGACTACAGATTGCTTTGGAAATTGCATTTCTGAATATTGTATTCTAAGTTCTTCTGTCTACTTCTTTAATATTTAAGATGTTCTTAGGGTGCCTGGATGGCTCAGTTGTTTAAGCATCTGACTCTTGGTTTCAGCTCAGGTTATGATCTCATGGGTTGTGGAATTAAATCCGGAGTCCCAGGTTGGGCTCCACGCTCATTGAAGTCCTGCTTAGGGATTCTCTCCCTCTGCCCCTACCCCCATTTGTGCTCCTATGTGTGTGCTTTCTAATTAAATAATTTTTAAAAATTAAGATGTCCTTAACTATGCTGCATTGTTTCATGCTGCCTAAGTATCTTTGAGGTGTAATTTTTTAATGACTCTCTTCTGGTTAGTATATTTATCATATATTCATAGGTCTTAAATGGAATAAAATTTTGAGGTATTAATTTGGAAAAAATAATGCTGAGTTGCTTGGCTTTCATTTTTTTAAAAAAAATTTGTTTGAGAGAGAGCACAAGCTGGGGGAGGGACAGAAGCAGACTCCCTACTGAGCAGGGAGCCTGATCTGAGCCAAAGATAGACGTTTAACTAACTGACCCACACAGGTGCCTCTTGGCTTTCATTTTAAAAGAAAGGGTATAGGGGGTGCCTGAGTGGCTCAGTGGATTAAAGCCTCTGCCTTCAGCTCAGGTCATGATCTCAGGGTCCTGGGATCGAGCCCCACATCGGGCTCTCTGCTCAGTGGGGATCCTGCTTCCTCCTCTTTTTCTGCCTGCCGCTCTGCCTACTTGTGATCTCTCTCTGTCAAATAAATAAAATCTTAAAAAAAAAAATAAAAGAAAGAGTATGAGATGCCTGGGTGGCTCAGTTGGTTAAGCAGCTGCCTTTGGCTTAGGTCATGATGCCAGGGTCCTGGGATTGAGTCCCACATCTGGCTCCTCGCTCCTGCTTGTGCTCTTTTTCTGACAAATAAATAAAAATTTTTAAAATTTATTTTTTAAAGATTTTTTTTTTTTATCTATTTGAGAGAGTACAAGGGGAGAAGGAGTCAGAGAGGAAGAAGCAGGCTCATCCCTGGGCAGGGAGTCCAATGGGTGGCTGGACCCCAGGACCCTGAGATCATGACCTGAGCCGAAGGCAGATGCTTAACAACTCTGAGCCACCTAGGCGCCTCTAAATAAATAAAATCTTAAAAAAAAGAGTAAAGCCAAGGGCAAAAGTAAAATAGCCAAATGAAAAATTTAATTTAAATGTTTTCAAGTTATTGAATCTTTTTTTCCTTTTTTTAAGTAAACTGTACCCCCCAGCGTGGGGCTTGAACTCATGAACCTGAGATCAAAAGTTGTATGCTCTCTAGACTGAGCCAGCCAGGTGCCCCTTTTCGTTTTTTAAATTTCTTTTCAAGTTAATGAATCTTAAATGATTTAAGTTGACAAACTGTATATTATTTCCAAATGAAGATCTCTTTGTTTGCTAAGAGGTTTTGGGAATATTTTGTTAAAGCTTTGCGCTAAAGCAGGCCTGACAGAAACCCTTAAGTCTTAAGCTGCTTTAAGTTATCTACTCTAGGGGAGACGCTTTTCAATATTCTGGGTACTCTGGAACAGTACAATTGCTACTCATTCTGACTAACCATTTCCCTTGACTATGCCAGAAGGACTTAGGGTCCTCTGAAGTCAGTTTCCTTTAAATAAG
>CM053606.1:127956927-127981973 GCA_028646535.1 Procyon lotor | reverse complement strand
ACTTCTTGAGGAATCTCCACACTGTTTTTCAAAGTGGCTGTACCAGCTTGCAATCCCACAGTGTAATAACACTGTGTATAATAAATAATAAATAATAAACAGTGTAATAGGGTGCCCCTTTCACCACACCCTCTCCAACATTTGTTGTTTACTGTCCTGTTGATTTTGGCCATTCTAACTGGTGTAAGGTGGTATCTCAGTATGGTTTTGATTTGAATCTCCCTGATGGCTAAAGATGATGAACATTTTTTCATGTGTCTGTTAGCCATTTGTATGTCTTCTTTGGAGAAGTGTCTGTTCATGTCTTCTGCTCATTTTTTAATGTGATTATTGGTTTTGTGGGTGTTGAGTTTGAGGAGTTCTTTAAAGATCTTAGATATCGGACCTTTGTCTGTAGTAAACAACCCTTTTTACTAACTAGATCAGGTGCAGTTTCTGCTGATCTATGAATAACAGCTTTCATTTCCCTACCAGCTGCAGAATTATTTAAACAAGCCAATCACATCCTCTTCTAGGATCCAAGGGACACCTCACTTTCTTGGTATTGCAGAAGCTGCTCCCCACACCCCTAGGGTTCACTTTGTTCTGGAGGGCAATCCCTCTGTGGCCCTGCATGAGCGTGGCAGTCTTCCTCCCCCACGCTGTGAGTATATGTGACCGTTGTTGATCTGTACCTGTCCAGTATCAGGTGTTGTGTGTTTGGCCATCCTTGTAACTCTAGAACAGGAATCCTTTTCTTACCAACTATGTAAATAGGGATGCAGTTAAAACAGAGGGAGATGTGTGCGTTTTCCTTGGGAGCTTTACTGAGTTTCTCAAATAGTCTTATAACTCTTGCCCTCCTTCCTCCCAAGGCTGTAAACTGAAGTATAAACTTTGTGGGATGTATTTACTAAGGTCTTTTGGAAAGCCTTTTCATTGCTTAGCATATTAAGCACCTTAAGTTTGGTCTGCCCTTCCTCAGGTACTTGAATTGGGTATAAAATGGGAGTATTCCTGTTTGAGCAGAACTTTAATATGGAAATCTGCTTTATGCTTTTGGGAGCGCTCATGTAGAATAATTGAAATAATAGCAGTGTTCAGCTCCTACTTTTGGGGAACCAAATTGTGTTCGTATGTTGCCTCCTCTTTGAATCCTAACTTAAAAACAAAATATGGGGTGCCTGGGTGACTCAGTTGGTTAAGCGTCAGACTTTTGATTTCAGCTCAGGTCATGATCTCAGGGTCAGGATTGAGCCCTGCATCAGACTCTGTGCTTGTGCAGAGTCTGTGTGGGATTCTCCTTCTCCCTCTCCCTCTGGTCCTCTTCTTGCTTATGCTGTCTCTCTTCCCCTCCCTCAATAAATAAATAAATAAAATAAAATAAATTAAAGAAAGTCTTAAACACAAAATGTGATGTGGTGATTTAAATAAGACAAAATAAGCAAATGGGATAAGCACAAATGGAAAGAAAGGAAACACAATTTTTAAATATCAGTTAATATGCTTTTAGTGTAAGTATTAATAAAAATACTGGCTTACATAATTGAATTTTATTGGCATGTGTAGCTATAAAATTTTCAGGCTTCAGGGTTGACTGGTTTAGCAGTTTAAAGGATGTCCTCATGAGCCCAATGTCTTTCTCTTTCTCATCTGTCATTGTCCATCAGATTGGCTTCATTGTTAAACTGGCTCCTGTAATGCTAAGTGATAGATTTCAGCAAGGATTGAGGCTGTATACTTCCTTTCCCTCATCTGTCTGATGGCAAGCAGATGCTCCCTACTCGTAATCATTAAGTAAGATTTCTTAATTTCATTCTGATATTATACCACTTTTCTGTGACCAGAGGGTTTTCTAACCTTAGACCTATATTACCACTGTAAAGAAGACTTACTGGTTTCTGAGAATCATCAATGTACCAGTCAGATACACATTTTTCAGCTCTGTCCTTAAGTGAGAGCTATCTCATCCTAATTTCCTGGCTGCTGCACAATGGAGTGGAATGTATGTTAGTAGGACACCACCAACATCCATAATGTTAACTATGCTGAAAAATGATTAATAAAAAAATGGCTGAAATAAACTTGAGGGTGTAGCAATATTTTTAGTATACAAAATTTAAAGGCTAGGTTCCTGCCAACCGGCTTCTGGGCCAGAGGTTCCTTTAGTTCAAAATAAGTTTTTTTAAAAGATTTTATTCTTAAGTAATCTCTACACTCAACGTGGGGCTCAAACTCACAACCCTGAGATCAAGAGATGCATGCTTTACCTACTGGGCCAGCTAAGTGCCCCTCATTCAAAATGCTTTACCCCCAAAACAAGACTTGGCCAAATAGGGAGCTCTTTGATGTATGAAGATGTATATGAATCTAGATTGTATAGAGTAGGTCTGTGATTCGTGGTTGAATGTAGCATGGTTGCAGTAAATTTTATAATTTGACTCTGTGAGATAATATAAAGTATATTTATTGGTCTCTGACCCTGGTTGCTGACATAGAGCTCCAATGACCCTTCTAATTTCCTCAGTGATAACAGTACTAGGAGCATTTTTTTGTTCTAGTATTTGGTCTTTAACCCTGGTTCCTGACATAGGTTCCTACTAAATCTTTTGGAATTTCTTTTTTTTTTTTTTTTTTTAAAGATTTTATTTATTTGACAGAGAAACACAGCGAGAGAGGGAACACAAGTAGAGGAAATGGTAGTGGGAGAAGCAGGCTTCCCGCCGAGCAGGGAACCTGATATGGGGCTCGATCCCAGGACCCTGGGATCATGACCTGGGCCAAAGGCAGATGCTTAACGACTGAGCCACCCAGGTGCCCCGTCTTTTGGAATTTCTTGAGCTATAGTAGTTTCTTTTTTTCTAATGAGGTGATTCTTAGTGGGCTCTTGGATGGCGGATGGTTGCCAGGAAGATCAAACCACCTTACTTACTCCCATCCTTCAGAGAGGGAAGGGAGGTTGGAGATGGAGTTAAATAGTAATCATACCTGACATCAGGAAGGCTCTATAAATAGTATGAGGATTGGAGAGCTTCTGGGTTGGTGAACATGTGGGGATGCTGGGAGACTGGCTACCTGGAGAGGGCATGGAAGCTGTGTGCCCCTTCCCATGTACCCTGCTCTATGTATCTCTTCCATTTGGATATTCATCTCTATCATCTGTGATAGCCTTTTATAAGTTGGTAAATAGTAAGTAAACTGTTGTCCTGAGTTCTGTGAGCTGCTCTAGTGAATCACTTGAATTCCTAGGGTTGTGGGAACCTCCAATTTATAGCCTCTTGGTCAGAAGCACAGGTAACAACTGAAGGGAGGGGCCCCGTCTTATGGGACTGAGCCCTTAACCTGTGGGATCTGATGCTATTTCCAGGTAGATAGTGTTAGAATTGAGTTAAATTGTGGGACTGTGGGACACCTAGCTGGTGTCACAGAATTGTTTGGTTTGGGGGAAAACCTCCCCACATCTTGTGTCAGAAGTATTGTGAGTATGGTGGTTGTGTGAGAGAAAGGAGTAACACAAGAGGAGGACTGAGTTTTGAGATTTTTTTTTTTTTTTACTCAGACTCCTTCAGTTCTGTAAGGATTACTAAGATCTCTGAAATCTATTTTTTGATCATCTCAAGTGCTTAATACCACAGAATGTCCTCACCAAAGCACAGCAATGAAGTACGAGGTATAAATGCTACAGCAGAATGACTCTTAGGGTTTGGATTCACCCTAGTTTTAACCTTATTTTATGTGGCTGATTTGTTTGTTTGTTTCATCTTCCTCACATGTTGCATTGTGAAATAGTAAACATACTCTTATGTGCTTCCTCAGATTCTCCTGATACCCCTTGCCTCCTAGACTGCTCTGCTCTCTCTCTGTAGGCAGATCTGTTGCTTAACCAGAGCAGCAGGGCCCTACTTCTTGGTGGCTGCTGATGAGGCGTACTCTGGGAGGGTCTGTTGAAACACCACATCGCAGGACTTAGGGGTAGCACCCTGCACGTTTGTGGAGGCTGGATGATGGTCTGGAAGTGAAGTAAGGTTTATTGTTAGTGGGATGAACATTGACTAGTGGGAAATAGGAGGCAAGAGAGAATCTTTCATATCTATTCCTCTTTTTTCTCTGTGGACTATTGTGAAGTTTTTTTGTTTCTGTTTTGTTTTTATAGACTATTAGGCGATATTCCAGGGAGAGTACCAAGTAGATGGATTTGCCAAGTGACCTATTCTGTCTTTTCATAGCTTGTTATAAAGTGGTAGCCAGCACTTTGCTTTACATAGTTCCTTGCCTAAGTTTCCCTTTTTAAAAAACCCTTGATGTCCTGTGTAAGCAACTCTGAAATAAAGCCATCAGCATTCTAATCATTGTTCCAGGTTCTGTTTGCCAGAGAATTTGGGCTAAAACAGATGAATAAGGCAAATTCTTACCTTTTTTTTTTGGACTGTCCTAAGATCTGGAAATAATTTCACTAGTCACAGTGCTCTTCTTGCCCAAAAAAATTCATGGAAAGAATCCCCCCTACTCCATGTTATTTCTTATTGTTAAATTTAGTAGATGTAATTATCTTAATTCTATTTTAGAAATTTATATTTCCTACATTTTTAGTGGCTAAAGAGTAAAAATGTATTAACTACTATTTTAATTTTTAAGGATAATTTTGAACATTTAACAATTTTTAAGCATAAAGAAAAGTGAAAGGATTGTACATTGAGCTTATTTATTCATCTATTCATCATTTAATCTGATTTCTTTTAAAATTTATTACCTATCTATCTATCTATCTATCTATCTATCTATCTATCTATCTATCTATCAACCTATCAGTAGGATCTGTGCCCAATCTGGGGCTTGAACTCACAACCCCTAGATCAGGAGTCACATGATCTACTGACTGAGCCAGCCAGGCACCCTGGTCTATCTTACTTTTTAAAAATGAAATAAATTTTTATTGTTAGAGTGTAGTTGACATACCTTTTTTTTTTTTTTTTTTTTTTAAAGATTTTATTTATTTGACAGAGAGAGATCACAAGAAGACAGAGGCAGGCAGAGAGAGAGAGGGAAGCAAGCTCCCCGCTGAGCAGAGAGCCTGACGCAGGGCTTGATCAAGGACCCTGAGATCCTGACCTGAGCCGAAGGCAGAGGCTTTAACCCGCTGAGCCACCCAGATGCCCTGACATAAAATGTTAAATTAGTTTTAGGTATACAGCGTAGTGATTTGACAGTTTATGCATTATTCAGTGCTCACCATGATAAAATGTATTCACCATACAACATTATTACAGTATTATTGACTATATTCCCAATGTTGTACTTTTTATCTCCGATGACTGATTTGTTTTATAACTGGAGATTTGTACCTCTTAATCCCCTTCATCTATTTTGCCCACTTCCTCCCTCACTCCCCTCTGGCAACCACTAGTTCTCTGTATTTATGAGTCTGTTTCTGTTCTCTGGTTTTTTAGATTCCACACACGAGTGAAATCATATGGTATTTGTCTTTCTCGTTTCACTTAAGATAGTACCCTCTGTGTCCATTTATATTATTGCAGATGACAAGATCTCATTCTTTTCCATGGGTGGGTAATAGTCTATTGTGTGTATGTGCGCGCGCAAGTGTTTGCGCATGCGTGCATGTCCACATCTTTATCCATTTGTCTGATGATGGGACACCTAGGTTGCTTCCATATCCTGGCTATTGTAAATAATCCTGCAATAAACATAGGAATGCTTGTCTTTCTTTGAATCAGTGTTTTGCTTTCATTGAGTAAATTTCTTGTGGAATTACTGTATCATAGGTATTTCTATTTTTAATTTTTTGAGGAACCTCTAGAGTTATCCACAGTGGTTGTACCAATTTACATTCCTACCAACAGTGCATGAGGGTTTTTTCCTCTATGTCCTTGCCAACACTTGTTATTTCTTGTCTTTTTGATACTAGTTCTGACTGGTGTGAGATGATACCTCATTATGGTTTCAATTTGCATTTCCCTGATGATTACGGATGTTGAGCATCTTTTCATGTGTTTGTTGGCCATTTGTATGTCTACTTTGGAGAACTGTCTATTCAGGTCCTCTGCCCATTTTTAAATCAGATTATTTGGTTTTTTGGTGTTAAGTTATAGAAGTTCTTTTATATATTTTGGATATTAAACCCTTATCAGATGTATCATTTGCACATATCTGCTCCCATTCAGTAGGTTGCCTTTTTGTTTTGTTCTGTGCTGAGGAGTCTTTGCAGTTTATACTAGTATGCTTTGGAGATTTTTGTTTTAATTTTAGAGTGTGTAGAGGTACCCCAGTCTTTTAATTGCTGTATACAGTGATATGACTATATCATACTTTATTTAGGATTTTTGTTAAAAACAATCCTTTAGTGTGTATCATTGTACATGTAGTCTTATGAACACAGGTACATAATTGTCAGATCGTAACATGTTTGCTTTACTTTTTAATATGCCAAACTGCCTTCCAAAATTATTAGTGTATGAGGGAATTGATTTCCCCACCTTCTTTAACACATGCTATTAAAACTTTTTTTTTTTAAACTTTTTATTTTATTTTATTTTAATTTAATTTTATTTATTTGACAGAGACACAGTGAGAGAAGGAACACAAGCAGGGGCAGTGGGAGAGGGAAAAGCAGGCTTCCCTCTGAGCAGGGAGCCCAATGCAGAGCTTTAACCCAGGACTGAGCCAACCAGGCACCCCACTATTAAAACTTTTAACTTTTTTCTTAAACTTTTTAAACTTCTGCCATTTGAATTAGTAAAAACTAATTGTGGAAAAAAAACAAACAACTATTGTGATCTTTAAATTTCTATCTTCCTAAAAAAAAAAAAAATTAAAAAAAATAAATATCTTCCTAATTGTGAGGTTGAGCTCTTTATTTCTTGGATGTTCTTTTATTTAAAAATTTTTTTTTTGTATTTTACATCCATTATTCTATGGCATTGTTTTTCTTAGTTTGTAAGAATTATTTACAATTTGATTTTGGTTATGTAAGCAATACATGAGCGTATTTTTAAACGTTTTCTAGTAATAGGAATACTGGGGTGGCTCAGTTGTTAAGCGTCTGCCTTCAGCTCAGGTCATGGTCCCAGGGTCCTGGCATAGAGCCCGCATGGGGCTCCTTTGCTTAGTGGGGAGCCTGCTTCGCTTCTCCCTCTGCCTGCTTCTCCTTCTGCTTGTGCTCTCTATCTCTCTGTCAAAGAAAGAAATAAAATATTAAAAAATGAAACCAAACCAAACCCTTTTCTAGTAATACAGTTAAATTAATAGTTTTTTTTTTTTTTTTTTACTGTTTTCCTTCAAGTCAGTTTCCTTCCAGTACTAGTTACTGTCAGTAATTCGGTGCATATCCTTCTAGACCACTGTTGTCCAATATAATCTATATTGTGTATATAGATTATAAAATTTTCTAGTAGCCACATTAAGAAAAAGTAAAATTAAGCAGATGGAATTAATTTCTGTAAATTCATTTTTTTTAACTCAGTATGTATATCATCTCAATGTGTAATAATACAAAAGTTATTTGTGCTAAGTCTTAGAAAGCTGGTGTATACTTACATATACATCACAGTTTGGATGTTGAGTTTTAATTGTGAATTCTTGGTCAGTATTTAAGTTTGATAATACAATTGAAAAAACAGATTTGGGGGCGCCTGGGTGGCTCAGTTGTTAAACGTCTGCCTTCGTCTCAGGTCATGATCTCAACATCCTGGGATCGAGTCCCGCATCAGGCTCCCTGCTTGGCAGGAGGCCGGCTTCTCCCGCTACCATTCCCTCTGCTTGTGTTCCCTCTCTTGCTGTGTTTCTGTCAAATAAATAAAAATCTTAAAAAAAAAGAAAAAAGAAAAAACAGATTTGTAAAAAAAAAAAAAAAGTAAAAACAGATTTGTAAAAAAAAATAAAAGCATTTGTATGCCCAAGTTCTAAGGATATCTAAAAGTTGTTCACTATCTATAGTTTTAAAAATATTGTTTATATTCATATCTACATCTACAAAACTAGTTTCATCTATTTTAGAATAATCAATTTGACTTGGAAGCATATCATGTGTTTCAAAAGTATGTCTGTCCAAGTTAAGTAAATGTACTATGTCAAATCTGTATTATTAACATTGAATTCAAGTGATCATTGTGTAAGCTAAAAAGCAGCTCTGAATTTATGAATATTAACAAAGTATTTTTCAAAAATTTCTTGTAGCTTTTGGGGCGCCTGGGTGGTTCAGTTGTTAAGCGTCTGCCTTCGGCTCAGGTCATGATCCCAGAGTCCTGGGATCAAGCCCCGCATAGGGCTCCCTGCTCAGCGGGAAGCCTGCTTCTCCCGCTACCATTCCCTCTGCTTGTGTTCCCTCTCTCGCTGTGTTTCTCTCTGTCAAGTAAAAAAAATCAAATAAAAAAAAATCTTAAAAAAAAAAATTACTTGTAGCTTTTGCATGCAATTTGAATATCGCTTTTAATTATAATTTTCTATTGATTCATATTAGAAAAATGTATATGCTTACTTATGGATTTGCATCATGAAAATTTCACTTTAAATATATATTCTCTTACTTATCTAACCGGGTCACAAATATACTTTTCCTCAAAACTTCAAATTTAGCTCATTCATATAACAGTGTGATATTGATTAGAAAATATAAATTGTATTACCATTTTTGTATTTGAGTATTGAATGTTTGGCAAGCATTCCTTTTCTTTCAAAAAAAATGTTGAATTGGAGTTAATAATACAATAATTCTTTTTTTTTTTTTTAAGATTTTATTTATTTGACAGAGATTGCAAGTAAGCAGAGAGGCAGGCAGAGGGAAGCAGGCTCCCGGCTAAGTAGAGAGCCTGATGCTGAGCTTGATCCCAGGACCCTGAGATCATGACCTGAGCCGAAGCAGAGGCTTTAACCCACTGAGCCACCCAGGCACCCCAATAATACAATAATTATTTATAAAACTTTCCGTGACTCAACCAGTGAGCACTGGTGAAGAACCAAAAAATCATTAAATGAATTGTGTTCTTTTTCGTTTACCAGCTCAATAAACTAAGTTATCATAGCATTTGTATACTTATTCCAAATGGCTTTGACAATAATATTCAAGATAGTTTTCATAAGTTTACTTCCAAAAGTTGAGTACAGTATTTTCATAATGTACGTGGAACAAAGTAATAAGTGAAACATTAGTTTTTTTTTTTTAAGATTTTATTTATTTATTAGAGAGAGAGAGAGCATGAGTAGGGAGGAGAAGTGGTGGCTCCCTGCTTGGCAGGGATGTGGGGCTTGATCCCGGGACTCCAGAATCATGACCTGAACCAAAGCACGACGCTTAATTGACTGAGCCACCCAGGTGCCCCAAGTTTTTTTTAATTGTATAGGTCCATATTTTAGTTTATTATTTTAAAATTTTAAAAAAATAATTGGGGCTTGAATGAACTCAGGACCTTGAGATCAGGACCTGAGCTGAGATCAAGAGTCAGTCGTTTAACCAACTGAGCTACCCAGGCACCCCTATTTATCTTTTAAAGTAAACACTGTACCAACATGGGGCTCGAACTTAACAACCCCAAGATCAAGAGTTGTATGCTCTACTGACTGAGCCAGGCAGGTGCCCCAAGACATTAATTTTTTGTTTTAAAATTTCAATAAATCAGACTTTTTAACCTAACCTAACCGTACCATCTATTGTACAGTTTTTTTTTCTATGTCTCCCTAAAATTCTTCAACAGACATAGAAGATACAAAAATATCTATGCTATGAGTATATGGTCATGAATTGATAGCATTTCTTTGTAAATTTGGAAATCCTTTGAGATAAAATGTGACCCAAATATTCATGAGAAATTTTCTCTTTTTTATTGTACAACTCATTTACATCTAAAGAAAAGTACTTGTAATTTAAAAAATACTGAACGCTGAATCAGTTAATGTTTGGTGTGTTATGTCTTATATTCTGTAGGCAGTTACTATTTGCTTAATTGAGCCTTCATTTTAAAAAATACATCTTTTTTTTAGTTTGTTTTTTAGTAATCTACAGTCAACGTGGGGCTTGAACTCATAAACTGAAGATCAAGAGTTGCATGCTCTTTTGACTGAACCAGTCTGATGCCCCTAAAAATATTATCTGAAAAAAATGTTTTCCCATAATGTTCTCTAATAAATTTTCCATGACTAAAATAAAAATTTTTTTTCACCAGCTCTTCATCTAAAAATCGTTTTCTTTTTTTATGCAAGAAAACAAACCATTTTATGGCGGGCCAAAGTTGCAGGCTCAGACCTTATTACATATTATTTAAAAATATTTCTGGATATTTAATTCTGATTTGAGGTGACTAAACCTCATTCATTCTTTTTTATTTTTATTTTTTATTTTATTTTATTTTTTTATTAATGTATAATGTATTATTTGCCCCAGGGTAAATGTCTGTGAATCATTAGGCTTACTTACACATTTCACAGCACTTAACCATAGCATATACCCTCCCCAATGTCCATAACCCAGCCACCCTATCCCTACCCCCCCACCTCCAACCTCATCCATTCTTGCTGAGAGGAAACTTCTTGTTAGATTCACTATGTATTTGTTGACAATGTCTCCTAATATTGTCTTGTGTATAACCTTTAAAATTCTTTTATACAGCGAACAGTTTATTCCTCTTCTCCTGTATCCAATTGTTAGTAATGTTTATGTGAATTTTGTAATAATGATTTAGTTCAGTCTTTTTTTCTTCATTGTTCCGTTAAGAGTACAAGTTTGTTTCTCCACTTGATTCTGCATCAGTAGTATATTTTCTCTTTATGTTAAAAAATTTGTCCATTCTCATTTTTTTGGCTAGAGAAATAATTTAACTGTAATGCAATTAAAATTGTAATAACTATTTCAGATTAATAATCAGTTATAGTTTATACAGCACATCACTGTAATTTGTACTGTCTACATAAAGTATTCAAACAAGTCCATTAAATGTTATGTCAGTGCGTAGAAAAAAATCATTCAAATGGAATTAATTTGTTAAGATCAACTATACTGGTGGAGGGGTGCCTGGCTGGCTCATTTGATAGACTCTTGATCTCTGGGGTCGTGAGTTCAAGCCCCACATTGGATGTAGTGATTATTTGAAAAAAAAAAGAAAGAAAAAGATTGACTATTTTTCAGTCAATCACAGTGATGTGATTATTTGTAATGTCAAAGAAAAATTGCATTGGACAAGTAAAATAGGCAAGAAGACTTTATTCAAAACTATTGCAATAGAGGATAGAGACTAAATTTAATTCCCAGTACAATAGGGATTTATAGCCAGTGGGCAGGATAAGAGAGTGAGTGGAACAGGGTGGAGGTAATGAGGGATTTGGTTAGGTATGGAGAGTAGTTTCTTGCCAAATTTGGGCCTGGCAGGTTGTGTAGGCCAAGGCCAAAACCTAGTTGAGAAGAGGAGCCTGACTAAAGTTTGGTCAAAGGGGATGATCTTGTTGGTAATATTAGAGTAGTATCATATGTGATCAAAAGATTATGTAAAATGTAATCCTATTAAAACAGTAAAGTTTGCTGTTTCCGTTTAAAAATTTTAAGTAATAAATTTTAAATAAAATTTAAATTTTAAATAAAATTTAAAATTTAGCTCCTAAGGTCCATTAACCACATATAAAATGCTCAGTAGCTGTACATGGCTCATGGTTACTGCTAAAGAACAAAATTTAGCTAAGTAAGTTTGAACATCTAATTGGTTTTATTAAAGAATTCATGGATTGGGCCTAGCAAGTTGAGAGAGGTACTCCAAATCATTGTATGAAATGGAAGGTTTTTATAGGAGGGTAGGGCAAGAAAGTTACTAGCAAAAGAAAAGGATTGAGAAGGCTATTTTTTAGGAGAACGGGTCTTATGGAGAGTACCTCATAATTCTTTGGGGGAGAGAGGACCCAGATGGCAGACTCACTGGCACTGGTGGAGAGAAAAATTTCCTGACTGACCAGTTAAGGTCACATTTCTGGAGGAGTTTGAAATTGCAATTAGTTTGGATATTAAGCCTCAATCTGGGAACTTGGTCTTCGAGACACCGTTTAGGGCTTGTGGTTTTCTTAACACTACGTATTAGGATACTGGAGTTCCAGATGTTTTGGGTGTGTGTTTTCATACATATGTCCGTACCTACATTTTGTATCTATGTATTTTTTTTCTGTATCTACAGAAATATTTAGCTTTGGGTGTTTTTGGTAAACATAATGGAATTATATTTGTGTGTATTTTTCTTTTACTTGCTCATTTCACCTCCCAATGTGTTTTGGAGCTTGTTCTATCAATACATAGAAGTTTGCCTCTATTATTTTAGTGCTGTGTAGTATGGGTGTATGATAGTGATTTTAATTGTGCCCACCTGATGTGCTCTTAGATTGCCTTCAGTACTATGCAACTTCATAGAATGCTTTGTTCTTCCTTGTATTTAAATATTTTTCTTTTCTTTTCTTTTTCTTTCTTTTTTTTTTTTTTTAAAGATTTTATTTATTTGACAGAGAGAAACACAGCGAGAGAGGGAACACAAGCAGAGGGAATGGTAGCGGGAGAAGCAGGCTCCCTGCTGCGCAGAGAGCCCGATGCGGGGCTCGATCCCAGGACCCTGGGATCATGACCTGGGCCGAAGGCAGAGGCTTTAACCCATTGAGCCACCCAGGCGCTCCTAAATATTTTTCTAAGTTAGATTCTGAGAAGTAAAATCAGTGCAATTTTAGAAGGTTCTACACATGTAAAATATTAATACTTTCAGACCACAATCCAAAATGCCATTTTACACTCCCATGAATAGTACCAAAGAGAACTCTGCCCCTTGCATACTGATCCACTTGACATTTTCAGTCCTTAAGAATTTTGCCAATCTTTGTGGATGAAAATCACTTTTAGTATACATTTTTGATAATTAGTAAGATCTAATGTTTTTCATATTTTTTCTGGTATTTCATTTTTAATACAATACCAGTTATTTATTCCAAAAATAAAATATTATCTAAAGACAGTATATATCCTGTGTTCTTGCTTTCCTTTGAGTAACTTTGGTCAGGTTGTTGGGGTGGGTAAGTTTTCAGTTTGCATGTCTATGGACAGTCATCATTTACATTTTTATTTTCTGCAATTTACTGAGCAGTAAAACTGCTTAAAGACTATGTTAGGGAAGAAGAAATATCCTCTACCCTTCACAGTCTTTTTACCTGGACTACGGATTAAATTGACATGAGACAGATTAATAGGAGAGAAACAAATTTAGTTTTGTACATACACAGTCATGAGATTCCAAAGACAGAGAACTTGAGGCTTATATAACATCTTGAGCTAAGGAGGGGGTTTAGGGGTATTGGGCTACAAAGGAGAGCAAGACCTTTAGCAGGAAGGTGAGGGGTAAGGGTATAAGTATGGAAAACAAAGGTTGCCCTGTTAAGGAGATACAGTAGATTTGTTTCTTAAGTAAGGAGCAGTCTCTGTTAGTAGCATTCTTCCTGGTAAAGGCTCCTTTCCAATGTAAAATTTAGGCAGTTGAGGGGGAAGGTTAAAAGCTCTTCCTGAATCTGCTGGATTTTGATTGCTTTGAACTCAAAGTCATCTTCATGCCTAAGTGGCCCATTTTTGTGGTGGCCTGCCCTATACTTGTATATGAGAAGAAAATAGACTTTTTTTTTTTTTTACCTTGTTTATGTTACATTGTTACATATTGTTATGCATACATTTATTTTTTCAGACAGGGATTAGAAAATACATTCTAAATTTGCAAACTGGTGGCCTTGCAAATGGCTAGATTAGCTGTTTACTTTTGTTAAAAAACAAAATTTAGCAGAGTAAATTGTGATCTTACTGGCTTTATTCAGTGATTTGTGAATTGGGCAGCATCCCGTTTAACAGGTAGAAAGCTCTGAGGAGCTGTATAAAATGAATGACTTTCATAGACAGAAGTGAGTAAGTACAAGGAGATTATCCTGGCAAAAAGTGGATTGGTTGTGTTCACTTTCCTTTAGGAGATGGAGGGAGTCTGTTGGGCAGATTACCTCACTAGGGCTGATCACATAGTTCTTGATTGACTGCTTTAAGTTTAAGATTCCATTTTTGGGAGAGCCAAAACTGTAATTAAGTCTCAGGTGACATGGAGCTTAGCATAAGTGACTCCATTTTGAGCCTGGGGTGTCTCATTTTTAAATAGTCCAAATTGTATGAATATAGCTAAATAAAAATCCTACTCTTTAATAACAGCAAATGCCATTTTTTTGTGTACAGTCTTAAGGCATGATTATTCTGTTCTCACTGTGAATAGTATTTTTTACACATGATAAAGGAGGCTAGCATATTCACATACATCATAGCTAGAATAATCCCTTACTTTAAAAACATAATTTTTATCTGCTTTTCAGAACAAAAATTTTTTCCTAACTAACTGAAGAAAAATGTGGCCACCGTAGACTGTAAAATGAAGGAGAAGCTTAGCTTTACTGTGAAGTCTGAGTCTGGGTGTAACCTAACTAGCTAGAGGATATGCAATTCCTGATTGACAGCAGGACCAGCATTATGCAGATTTGGTAAGAGAGAACAGCAGCTCAGAAAACTGTGATTAGAGGCTCTGTTAGGAATCATTACATTCATCACTCATATCTTTAGTTTTTCATTTTCCTGTCTACTGGATTTGTAAACAAATAGCACAAAACAGTTCCTCTTTTGTTTTTATTAAAGTGATACTGCAATGCAGTTTCAGTCTATCAGCTAGGCATACATGTGTGGAAATTGGATATTCTCACTAAATTAGCTAATTTTTAGCTGTGTTCCATGTTTATCTCTAGACCTTTGTGTATTAAATCCTATCTCGAGCTGTTCTCTTTATACACAAGTGTGTTTTGCTTGTGCCTTCCTGTCTTCTTCAGTGAGAAGCTTTATGTAGGTCAGGCTTGGCTTAAGCAGATTTCCTGAACCTGCGTCAGCTTAAGCTGGAGGAATTTTAATAAACCCTCCCCTGTAGGCGTGGGCCTAAATGAGGCTAGCCTAGTTAAGCCTGATCTTTTTCTGTTTGTGAAAAGAGCTGAGCAGAGCTGAAGGCTGCTGCATGGTGGTTTCAGAAACTGCCTACTTAATTTGAAAAGAACAATGGTAGGAAAGGCTAGATCTTCCAATTTTACCTTATCTGAAAAGCTTGATTTGCTAAAGCTTGTGAAGCCATATGTTAAAATTCTCGAAGAACACACTAATAAACATTCAGTAATAGTGGAAAAGAATAGATGTTGGGATATCATAGCAGTAAACTATAATGCAATTGGAGTAGATCGCCCTCCTCGAACAGCCCAGGGCCTACGCACCCTTTACAAAAGGCTCAAAGAATATGCCAAACAGGAGCTATTGCAGCAAAAAGAGACCCAATCAGATTTTAAAGGCAATATTTCTGAGCCAACCAAGAAAGTTATGGAGATGATTCCCCAGATTTCCAGTTTTTGCCTGGTAAGAGACAGGAACCACATACAAAGGTAAGCTTTATTTTATTTTCTTGTGGAAAATTATGGCGCCTCCTATCTATTGGGCTCTGGCTTAGTTGTGATAGAGATACGCATAGTAAGCATCCCCACTACCGGAGCAATGAATAGTGTCTTTGTTTTGCTTTCTTAAAAAAGAAATGTGAGGCTATAAGGAATTTTTCTGCTGCATTTGATTTAAACCACTTCTTATTTTCTTCCCCTCACCCTTCCCCCTCTGTAATTTTTAAAAGTAAAGGATAGGGAGGAATAAATGGGATGAAATTTGTAACATAATCTCATAATAAACTTTTTAAGCTTCAAATTTAAATTGCTAATTAGCTTCTGAGAGATATTTTTTCTTATTTAAGATTATATTTCATTGGAATTTTCAATTTTATGTAAAGTTAGCAGTTTCAGGAGAAATGGAACCCTTGTTTTTTTAATGAATTGTTACTGTCTACACTTAATGAATATTAATTGAGCTAAAAACCTAAAATCAATAATTTAGTAAATTTATTAATGACACGATTGTATATATTTAGACAGTTTCAATTATTTTCCAACATATTCAAAATGAAAAAGGTAAACAGAAGGAAAGGAATTTAATGCCTCATTAGGGATTCAGACTACTTATTACAAAGTTTTTGTCGTTTTTATTCATTTATGGTCTAGTTTCACTTTGATCTTGAGTCATACAGGAAAGGGGTAAGCTCTCCCATACTATTTTGCAAAGATATGAAACTATGAATTTTAATACAGGAATAAGCAACTAAGTTCTTATATGGTTAGAAAGTTTTTTTTTTTTTTTTTGGTTAAATTTATGACCTACATAACCACTTGCCTGGAAATCTTCCAAACTTATTACTAATTCAAATTTTAACTCCTGGCAAAAGATAAAAATGGCAGCTGCATTCTTTTTCTGAACCATTTAGAGTTATTTAAACAAGTTGTAAACTTGTCAGTTGAGGGACATTTCAAACAAATGTTTACAATGTTTTCTTCTTCGTGGAAGTCATTATATAAGCAAAAATATTGATCACCTGTGAAATCCTTTTGACGTTAGGAGAGAAACAGGGGAGAAAAACTTCTTAGCCAAACTTGTTGTTTTTATAATTTACTAGGGTAATTTTTTTGAGACCAGCTTCTTAACATATACTGCTTATTCCTTCTAGTAGATAACAGAGTTAAACAAAAAAAATCACCAGTAGGAATCTGGAACCTGGATACAGTATATTAATTCATCAGTGCTTAAAATGTTCTCTGTGATGAGAAATGATTAAATCTTAATGTGCCTAGTATCCAAAAAACTCCACAGTAAGACTTTTATACAGTATTAATTAAAAATTTGTCACCCTCAAACCATAGAGAAAAGTGACTTTTTATTACCAGGTGTAAAACTACCTTTTGGGTATTAAGTATAGGTTTTTATAATTTGAAAACTATACATAGAAATTATAATTTTAATTGTATATTTTAAAAATACAGTGAGTATAGAAGAGAAATAATATACAAGTATCTGTTTACATTTTGACTGTTTGTAACCATATTCACAATCAGTCTTTTGGGATAACAACATTGCCCTGATAAAAATGAGTTGTTTAGTTTATACATTACAGAACCTACTCTTTAAGCAAGAACAACTTTTCATACTTAAGGGAAGAACACTAGAAATAAGCCGTTTAAATGCTTGTTTGTGTTAGGGTCCAAATTACCATATTCTCCGTGTTAGCATTTTCATTTATAAGTGTATTTAATATACTTATTACTTATTTGATTGACATCTTGAATCTTAATTCTCAGAAGTTTATAATCTATAATCTTAATTATGCTTTTATTTAAATATGCCTGTTAATCTCACCAAACTCTCCATTCTTACTAAGGAAAATATTATTACGTATATTTAATGTATTTAAAGATATATACCTGTTTTATAAGGCTACCTCTATAGTGCATTGATATGTCTTCATTTTTACCTCTCTAGTATCATATTATGTGTTTTTTGCAGTCTGTATGATCTTCAAAATTCATAAATTTTAGAAGTCCTTCTGTTTATCCTTTTTTGTGACTTTCTCTAAAACATTTTTTTTTTTTACTTTGTTATGCCTACTTGTAGTGTTTCATTGAAAATGGAATGGGATATTTCAGATAAAAGGCATTTTAAAATTTACATGGGAGTATAATGTCTATGTCTAATAGTAAGTCTTATACTCCATTACACATACTAATTTGGATAGTAATTATGTGGATTTTTAAAACTTTCATTTTCATTTGTAGTTTTTTTTTTTTTTTTTAAGATTTTATTTATTTATTTGACAGAGAGGAGAGAGATCACAAGTAGGCAGAGAGACAGGCAGAGAGAGAGGGGGAAGCAGGCTCTCCGCCTAGCAGAGAGCCTGATGTGGGGCTCGATCCCAGGACCCTGAGATCATGACCTGAGCCGAAGGCAGAGGCTTTAACCCACTGAGCCACCCAGGCGCCCCTTCATTTGTAGTTTTAACTTTTTCCTTTCTAGGTTTTAGGGATGTTAATAAAGGGAAGCCTTTCTACTTTGAATTACATTGGTACTGTATTATTTTTTTGTTGAAAAGCATAAGATGACCAAAAGAAGGAAAATTAAGGAATTTATGTAATCTACGAATAGATTTTTCATAATATACTATATCTTATTTTTTATCTCATAAATATCTGATATTTTTGGCAATTGAATGCCAATGGTAAGTGATATATGGGGAGTTTTAATTTCTTCCTTATGTTCTGCTTGAACTTGTTCCAGCATTTTAATCATCTATGTAGAATGAATGTATTTTTAACTGTTACTTATTTATCATTTGTAAAATGTCCTTTAATGTTAAGTATAGCATTTTTTTCATTAATCTTCCAATAATCTTTCCCCTCTATAACTTACTTTTGAGTTAGGCAGAAGCATAAATTTAAAAAAATCCTCAAGAAACAAGATTATATATTCTTAATTAGTAGCTTCATGTTATTTATGAAATTCGTTTTTTAAAAAAGTAGAATTTTAAGATACATTGTGTTTATGTCATAACCCATAAAGTATGTGAAAGTTTAAATTATACTGACACTAGTTTTCTCTAATAGAAGTGTATATTTTATGGAAATTACATGTAAATTTAACAGACTTTCAATATATAGTCCACAAGCCAGTTAAAAATACTTCATAAAAATAAACATTTTTCAGTGATTCATCATATGATAAGCACCTACGAGGTTTCAAGTACAGTATATTATGCTAGGTGCTGGGGCTAGAGTGGTGGATTTGAGCCTTTTCCCTATGAACTTTACCTGACTGATGGTTGAAAGACTGAAAGAGCAGTGGAATCAAGTAGTTTAGAATAGGTAAAGGATAAATACCATGGTATCCGAAATTGTATAGTTAGGATAAGATCCTAATAGTAGGGCATACGTATCAAAAGCCATACAAAAACTTGATTTTTATTTTTCTTTTTTTGGGCAGATGTAGAAATCAGTACCTTCCATAGATGACTCTCCACTATCCTAGAAGTCACAGACATTGGTGATTTTTAGATTTTTAATCAGTCCAGGGAGCAGAAGCAGGAGATTTAGGGCTAAGGTGTGAGGATAGCAGACCCAAAGTGTAGTAAATGGCCCTTTATACCATTTAAGAACATCAGGATGGTAGGAACATGTGCTGTCTCTTTGAAAGCATTAACAGCCTTTTCTTTTTATTTACCTCATTGGCCTTGGATAATAGTTGTAATTTTTTGTCCTTTTAAGAACTCAATTTTAAAGTTAAGGATGGTGGAGAGCTATATGAATATGTTTTTGAAATTTTAAATTGAGTCACTTTAATTTGTTTTCCAAGGATTATATTTTTTTTGTTTCACAATTTTCTTTATAGCTCTAAAGCTTGACACTTTGATGTATACAAAGTATGAAGTTATGCTATAAATATACTCTTGTTTTCATTTGATTTACATTTTATAATGCTTTTTTGTGTGCTGTAGTGCAAACTTGGATGAGGAAGCACAGGCTGGTACGAGTTCACTACAGGTAATGTTGGATCACCATCCAGTTGCTATTACAGTGGAGGTGAAGCAAGAAGAAGACATTAAGCCCCCTCCTCCACTGGTTTTAAGTTCTCAACAGAGTGATATTTTAGAACAAAGAGAAGACCATGAATTAGTACATGTTATGGAGAGATCTTTGTCGCCGTCACTTTCCTCTGTTGATATGAGAATGACATCGTCTCCATCTTCTATCCCAAGGAGAGATGATTTTTTTCGGCATGAGCGTGGAGAACACTTTAGGTCACAAATAGGGTATGATCCTCAGATTCTGCAAATGCTGAAAGAGGAGCATCAGATAATTTTAGAAAATCAAAAAAATTTTGGATTGTATGTTCAGGAGAAGAGGGATGGATTGAAAAGAAGGCAGCAGCTAGAGGAAGAGCTGCTAAGAGCAAAAATTGAAGTGGAGAAGCTAAAAGCAGTTCGCTTACGGCATGATCTGCCTGAATTTAATAGTCTCTAATATTTTTTTTCAGTCTTGCAATTTGATGATTTTAATTTTGGCCAAATTACTTTCATTTGGGAATATCCTGAAGCAGAATACATACTCTTAAAAAGTGTGTTAATCTCAATTGTGAAAAAACCTTTTTTGACATGATTTTCTAATGATTTAATTTTCTTTTGAGACATATTAAAACTTATTGATAGGTTGGCATGGTTATATATTTTGTCTTCAGTTTTTTCCTAAGAAGTTTGATTGTTGGCCTTACAAAAGATTTCTTATTTTGATCATTAAATTAGAACACACATAAATAGGTGTACAAACATACGTATTCTTTCAAAGTTCTGAGTCTTTGACATTTTAAATTAGAGCTTTGAAAACTGTAGTTCAAGGTTTTTAAGTTAGTCTAATTTAGAAGCAATACTAGCCTGATTAACAGAAGCTTGCCTATATGACATTGGTTTTTATGCTTTCCTGTTTTTGAAGAAGTGATAGGATTTTAGAGATGGAAGGTACTTAGAAATCACTTTTTTCCATCTCTTCAATTCAGAGGTAAGGAAACCGAGGTCCAGGGAGAGCTTAGTGACTTGATGTAACAAAGCTGTTAATGGCAGAGCAAAGACAAGTACTCAGATTTTGTTTCTTTGTAGTTTTCCCCCCTGCTATTACATAGAAGTAAAAATCCACTAAAATGTCTTCCTTATGAAAAAATTATGGACGTGTGTATTTCATTATAATTGCTTTTAAAGATTCATAGGTTACAAACCTAGGGGACTTGTATCAATTACCCCCAAACTTCTTTCCTTTTTTGTCCAGTGAAACAAATTGGAACAGTTACATATTTTGGCTATGAGATTTAATGTCTTAATTCATTTTTAATGTCTTATTCTGAAAGAGATTTATTTTACAGTAAAAATCACAGTAAAAAAATTTAATGAACAAAATTAAAATTTTACATAGAAATAGCAAAAAATAGTTATGATTTAATCTAATATTTTTGTAAATACTGCTATTTTAGTATTTGCAGAAATAAATAAAATCTAAATTCTTAAGCATACATTAAATTTAAGTTAAATCTTTAATATGTATATCCCATTTTTGCTGGTGCTTTGTTGAGGAAGGATTTTTTTAAGCCAAGCTTTAGAATGGAGTAGAATTTCAGTATAGTGGAAAAGGATGTTTAAGTCAGAGGGAGCAACACGAAAAAAGGCATAGAGAATGGGGAACAGTGAATCAGGGTGTACACGCACAAATACACTCTGATTTTAAGTGGGTGTAGAGAGGGCCAATTAGGGTTTTGTTATCTGGACTAGGGTTAAATGAGTAGCTACTATTTAGCTCCAGCAGATTTTTTACATGCAGGAATCAGTCAGAAGTCTGCATTTTTATGTGAAATTTTTCAAATAAAATATTTGCAAATAATTCAAAATGTTTTAAAAATACTACATGCATGTGAGTGGGCCTCATTCAGCCAGTGGGCTTCCAGTTTGTGGTCTAATGTTGGAGTAGAGGAATGCTTCACCAAGAGTAGAGCTGACCAGTAACATTCGCATCACTTGAGAACTTTGTGACAAATGTAAATCCATTCCTTTTGAATCAGAAACTCTGGAGGTGTAGTCCAGCAATCTGTTTTAATAAACCCTCTAGAGATTCTGATGCAAGCTAATGTTTGAAAACCATTAGGACAGAGTATTTGGAATGTAGCTAGGTGCCTAACTCATACTAGAGTCTCAAAAATGTGTTGAAGAGACATGGGTGAAGGTGAATTGAGGGCCATCAGTTTGGAAGTTGATTGGTGCCACATTATGGATTACACTCAGTGCTATTTTTAAATAATTACAGTTGAATGTACAATGGGAAGTCATCGAAGGTTTTGATTAGAAGGATATAAATTGGAGTTCTGAATTAGTGTTATAGCATTTATGGGGTAGGCATTTAGTGAGAGGAAATTAAATCTAGAATTTAGGTTATGGCTCTTGGAATAGAATAAAGATAAAATGGACTTTCCTGGTACTATTTTAGCTTGTTGATTGTTTCATTTCATTGGCATTTTATATCTGCTATTAGAGTTAGATATTTTATTATAAAAATGTCTTGACTATGTAATATGATATCTCTGGTAGTTTTCATCTTTGTTACGACTTTTCTTTGAGTCTAAACACTGGACTCAAGAGATTAGAATCTTACAATTCTACTTGAATGTTTTTACAATGTAATTCTAGTAAATATATCTTCGAAGTAGTCAGTTTTAGCTTTATGAAATTATTGAAAGCAAATTACCAATATGTAATGGAATTCATATTATAACCTCAGCATGCTACCCAGAATTGATGTATTTGTTCAATTTGAATGTTGACTTTGTACGGCTACATTAGTTTTCCAAACTCTGTTCTGTGGAACTATGAGTTCCATGAGATATTTCTAGGAGATTTCTGTGTTCAAAAAAAGTGCAATACACATTTCTTTGTGTGTGGTTAGGTTCTAAAATCTGTGTGGAAGGTAAAGATATACATACAAGATTGCCCTTGAAAGTTTTTGCTTTCCATAAAATAGAGTAAACACAGTCTTCTACCATCATATTTCCCTCCAGCATTGTTCAAGATTGTTGTTTCTTTGTTGTGTCAAGTGACAGATTTCTTAGCATTTAGGGACTGAGTAGAATAAAAAATTTTATTTTTACATATGTTTAAATACCAGAATTGTACTTATTTCAGGGAGTTTACTGCCGTCATTTTTCTGAGTCAATCTTGTTTAATTTTAATTTTCAGAAATTTAAATGCCATGAGCTCTACCTATGAAATGTAATGCCAGAAAACATAGGGAAGAGTGATTTAATCTTTAAAATGTAGACTTGATTCTGCAAAAGTACATTAACTTTGAAAAAGAAGCTAAGTCAAAATATTATTTCATCTAAGATGGGTTATTTTTGCCACCTTCCTGTCTTTTCTTATCCATGTGAACTCTTAAAAAAACGTTTTTACAATTTGATTTTCTTTTAAACTAGGTATAATTTATAGTGGCATCTTGAAAAAATTAATGAAGCTCTTTCATTCCTAAAAATGCCATTAGAGGGGCACCTGAGTGGCTCAGTCAGTTAAGCATCTGCTTTTGGCTCAGGTCATGATCCCCAGGTTCTGGGATCAAACCCCACGTTGGGCCCTCTGCTCAGCAGGGAGTCTCTTTCTCCCTCTGCCTCTACCTGCCTCTCTGCTTACTTGTGCTCTCTTTCTGTCTGTCAAATAAGTAAAATCTTTTTTAAAAAATTGGAAAAAAAAATGCCATTAGATTTCTTAAAATATTCAAATTAAGTACTTTGTTTTTTTTGTATGAGACATAAACTTGGTGTTACTTCATTTTTGAAAGATTTCACTCTACCCTATTGCATCTTTACTTATGTGAAAATGTTTATGAATTATTTTCCGTGTGCCTTCTTTTAGAGTAATGTCAAATTTTAAATAGACATGTTTAAATAATTTATAGTGTGATAAATTGTGGTGGTTAAATGCTTTGTTAATACATACTCTTTTAAATACAAGGTAATACATTGTACTGCTTGTGTATTCTTTATGTGCCATAAGACAAAGAATTCAATACCACTGAGGTAAAATTTTTTGATGAGGCACAATTGAAATATATTTATTTAAATAATTGTGTTTATAGTAGATACTAAATGTACCATGTTTAACTATAATAATATTTTTTCAAATGTTAATTCACAAATTCTCAAAATCAAGTATTTGATGATGAATTTGACAGTAAATAGTTAAAAATAATGATGAAATATGTTTGTAATACTTAACAAATACAAAAAAGTAAATTCTTAAGATATACAGCCTAATTAACTGTTAATGGTCATGCTAAATCTTTGCATATGATTTTGAGAAATTGATTCAGTATATTTTTATATATCTAAATTGATTAAAACTAGTAGCTATAATTTGAATTTATATTATTTTTAGTTTTCAATTGCTTTGTAAGTAGTGGAAAGCCAAATAAATTAAGATAAAATTACCACCCAAATTAGCCTCCCAAATTTAAACTAAAATAGATATATCATTATACTTTGTTAGTACATCTTTCATGTTTTAAAATTATGTGTAAATTTACCTTGCAAAGATTAAGAAACTCTTCAAATGGAAAAAGTTAAAAGCATTTTACAGTAAACATTCATATGCCTACCACCTAAATTCTGCAGTTACTCTTTTGCTATATTTGCTTTATCGTGTGTCCATCCATCCATCCATCAATTCATTTTCAAAAATAAAACGGTTACTTAAAACAAGTTGGAGAATTCACTAAACACTTCAGTATAAGCATTAGCAACTGGAATTCAATATTTGTGTGTGTGTGTGTGTGCGTGCGTGTGTGTGTTGGGTAAGATTTGCAAACGTGAAATGTACAAGTCCTTTTTTTTTGAAATGTACAAGTCTTAAATGATGAGTTTTGATAGGTGACTCTACCTGTGTACTTTAAATCCCTGTCAAGATTTAGAATGTTATCATTACCCCAGAAAGTTCTCTCCTGCCCCTTCCTGATCAGTCCCTTGGCACCACAGATAACCGTTGTTCTAATTTTTAAAAAATCATGGATAAGTTTTGCTTGTTCTAGAACTTTATGTAAGTGGAATCATTCAGTATATACCCTTTGTTTCTCTTTTACGTATCTTAATATTTTTAATACCCATGTTCATTCTCTTATAGTAGTTTATTGCTTTCTGTTGAGTGGTATTCCCTTGTATAAATATACCTCAGTTATGTATCCATTATTTTTTGATGGACTTCTGAGCTATTTCCAGATTATGGCTATTATGTATAAAGATTCTGAGTATTCTTGTATAAATTTGTTGTGGATATAATGCTGGATTAGAAAAAATCTACATGTTTAAGTTTTTAAGAAACTGCAAGGCATTTTCCCAAAGTGATTGTACTATTTAACACTTTCATCAACGGTGTATTTTTTTTTTAAATAAACCTGTGCATGCTCAATGATTGGAATGTCAGAATTGAAATTAATAACTTTTTTCTGATTTTTAGGTGAGTTTAAAATGCTAAGCAGAAAATAAAATAATAAATGCTGAGCAGATAGTTTTGATATCTGGAAATATTGTAGTTTTATTGATTTTTTTTTTT
>CM053606.1:127937815-127956427 GCA_028646535.1 Procyon lotor | reverse complement strand
ATTCATATGTTGATGGACATCTAGGGTCTTTCCAGATTCTATAGTCCTTCTTATTTCAGTAGTGAATTATCATCACCTCTGTCTTCTCTTTTTCCCTTTTTTGTTTTTCAAAAAAAATGGGCCCATTTCTTGGTTAGGAACCCAGAAGGAATATACTCTTGCTTTGCTGCTAGAAAACAGGGAATGCCAAGGGGTGAATTTTCCATTTTTGCTCTCCCTAATCTTCTCTCTGCCAGGAATTGACCTCGAAAATGGGAGTTCCTTATAGTTGCTTAGAAACCCTAGATCCACAGAAAACTTTCCCCTGGGTGATTGCTAATGGTAAACATGACCAAACTTTCATTCCTATGACTATGTATTTCTGCATTGGTGATTATTTATTTAATCTCCTGGAACCTGTTTTCTTTATCTTCCCTTCTCATTTCTGTCTCTCTTTTCTTTCTTTTTGGTTTATTTTCAAAATCTATTTCATTTTTTTAATTTCATTTTTTAACTATGATATAGACATATAAATATATCCCCCAAATAATTTTGATGAGTTTATTATCTGACTTTAGATTTATTATTTATTGAATTCTTGACTAAACAATAGTGAATTTCATTGGTTTTGAAGTACTTGGAAGCATATGAAGTTTGGAAATCTCTTCGAAATTCTCTGTCTGAAATCTTACATCAATAAGGCATGAGGTCATTTTTTAAATTTTCTATTCTTGCTTAGTATCAGTGTTATTACCAAACTTCAACTTTTTTTAGCCACAAATGATAGCAAATAGTTATAGGCTATGAGTAATTAAAGCACGATAATGTAGTTGCTAGCAAAGTGAAATTGCAATACATTAATAGTTAAAATGTTCATCTTTTTCTTAAGATTCTCTTGTAATGTCACGACCTGACAATAATCACCAGTGGACATTCAATAAGAATTGTTTTCCTATTGTGGATGTGGTGATAGATCCTCACCTTGTATATCATCTTCGACCACATCAGAAAGAAGGAATTATATTCCTTTATGAATGTGTAATGGGAATGAGGTAGGAAAATAAATGTATTGTTTAGTCTAATCTGAGTTTGTTTGCTTGTTTTTTACAGATTTTATTTTATTTTATTTTTTTAAGTAATTTCTCCACCCAACATGGGGCTTGAACTCACAACCTTGAGATCAAGAGTTATATGCTTTACTGACTGAGCCAGCCAGGGCACTTGTCTAACCTGAGTTTTGATTTAACCTGTAACAAAATGGTTTTCTAGGAATGCCTCGGTGGCTCAGTCTGTTAAGCATTTGCTTAATGATCCCAGGTCATGATCCCAGGATCCTGGAATCGAGTCCTGCATCACGCTCCTTGCTCAGTGGGGAGCCTGCTTCTCCCTCTTCCTGCTGCTCCCTCTTGCTGTGCTCTCTCTCTTGCTCTCACTCTATCTGTGGCAAACAAATAAAATAAAATAAAAAAAAAATAGGGGCACCTGTGTGGTTCAGTTGGTTAAGTGACTGCCATCAGCTCGGGTCATTATCCTGGAGTTACAGGATCAAGTCCCACATTGGGCTCCCTGCTTAGCAGAGAGTGTGCTTCTCCCTCTGATCCTCCCTCCCACGCTCCCCCGCCCTTTTATTCTCTCTCTCAAGTAAATAAAAAAATCTTTAAAAAAAAAATAATGATTTTTGGGGCGCCTGGGTGGCTCAGTGGGTTAAAGCCTCTGCCTTCGGCTCAGGTCATGATCTCAGGGTCCTGGGATCGAGCCCTGCATCAGGCTCTCTGCCCATCAGGGAGCCTGCTTCCTCCTCTCTCTCTGCCTGCCTCTCTGCCTACTTGTGATCTCTCTGTCAAATAAATAAATAAAATATTAAAAAAAATAACGGTTTTCTAGAAAAAGCCTGATGTAATGAGTCTCAGTATATCATGAATAATACTTAATGTGCACATTTATTTTAAAAGTGATTCTTGAGGAGGACTTGTGCCAGACATCCTGCTAGGAGCTGGGCATATAGAGTCAGGACCATGGTCCCTACCCTTAAGTAGTTTTTAAAATATGTGAGGAAATAGGTAAATATAGTCAACCTTAATGTGGTTCAATAAAAGCTTGCTAGTATGAGAAAGGTTATGGGGGCAAAATGGAAGTAGCCTTTAATTCTGCTTATGGAAAAAAGGTTTTCTTCTTATCTCACTTCTACTTAAAAAAAAAAAAAAGAGTCTCCCCCACTCCCTTTTTTGAATTTATTTTTTTTCAGATTTTATTTATTTATTTGACAGAGAGAGAGAGCGAGCATATAAGCAGGGAGAGAAGCAGGCTGGGGGAGCCCAACGTGGGGCTCAATTCCAGGACTCTGGGATCATGACCTGAGCCAAAGGCAGACTAACTAAGCCACCCAGGCGTCCCTCCCCGACTCCCTTTTATTTTTTTTTAAAAATATATTTTTTATTTATTTGACAGACACAGCAAGAGAGGGAACACAAGCAGGGGGAGTGGGAAGGGGAGAAGCAGGCTTCCTGCTGAGCAGGGAAGCTCAGGGATCTTGACCTGAGCCGAAGCCAGACACCTAACAATTGAGCCACCCAGGTGCCCCCAACCCCACTCCCTTTTAAATAGAGTTTTCTGGGGCGCCTGGGTGGCTCAGTGGGTTAAAGCCTCTGCCTTCGGCTCAGGTCGTGGTCTCAGGGTCCTGGGATCGAGCCCCACATTGGGCTCTCTGCTCAGCGGAGAGCCTGCTTCCCCCTCTCTGCCTACCTCTCTGCCTATTTGTCATCTCTCTCTTCTCTGTCAAATAAATGGGTGAAATCTTAAAAAAAAAAAAATAGAGTTTTCTGATAAAAAAAATTGCAGTATCCTCTCTTAAAGATACTTTAGAAGATACACACACAAAAAAGCCAAAGGAAGTAAAAAAGAATCAAAGGAACCTGCTAACATCTTGTTGTATTTCCTTCTAGTTCTTTTTTCTTTTGTTTTTAATGCATAGGCCCTTAATTCTTAAATTGATCATTTAATAGGGAATTGAGATTGTAAATTCCCCCAAACTCTTCAGAACCCTTTGAATGATGACAGGTTGAGGGAATACTACATCCCAGAAACTTTCTAGACTCATGGTCTTTCTCAAAATATGTTCTTCTTTTTGGAGATTTTGTCTCATTTGGCTGGGAAAGCATCTTTAATTTCTTCTCTTTAATTTTCAATATAATCAAACCTGAACTTTTAATTATTTTGAACTCCTAAATATCTTTGATTCCAGATCTTTTCTGGCACCCCACGGCAGTAGTGCTGGTATCTGATATCATACAATTTTATTTTGTCTGGATTTTTGTAGTAGCATTTAGCTTATGTATCTGCTCCTGATGCTCTCAAATTCATTCTACTTACTGCCACCAGCTTGATTTTTCTGAAAAACAGTTCTGAACATGGCATTCCCTTGATTAAAATGTTTCAAACTCTCAGAACTTAGAGCAGTGTTTCCTGATCTGTAATATGCACTCCATTGGTGGCATGTGGGATCATTTTAGGTGGATATGGACAAATCTTGTTTTTTGTTTTATTTTAAAAAATTTAAGGATTTCATTTTTAAGCAATCATCTCTTTAAAAAAAATTATTGGTTTAGAGAGAGTGCACAAGTGTGTGGGGGGAGAGGGTTAGAGAGAGAGGGCTCTGCTGAGCATAAGCTCCATCTCATGATCCCAAGATAATGACTTGACCTGAAAGCAAGAGTTGGAATTTTAACCCAACTGAGCCACCCAGGTGCCTCTAAGTCATCCCTATACCTAATGTGGGACTCGAACTCACAACCTTAAGATCGAGAGTTGCACACTCTGTCCACCGAACCAGTCAGGAGCCCCACACCTTGTTTTTAAATTCTGATAGTAGCATATTAGTTAATTATTAGAAACAAGTAGCATATCAAGTCTTTGGTTTCGTGGATTTATTATGCTTGAGATTTTAAAATCTAAGTAAAAAAGAGAGTTGACTTAAAAATAAATAGTAACACATATGGTATCACATATAGCAAAATTAGTGATGGTAGTCATGAAGGACTGATGTTTAGGAGACACCTGCAGGATACAGTCTGAACTTTCAAGGATAAGTATGCCAGCCATCTTTAGTCTCTGCCTGTCTTGCCCGTTTCATAGCCTTTGTGTTTCCTTGCTTGGAATTGAGTTCAAGCTCCAACTATGTTGAACTACTTGATTCCTATAAATGAACTTATGTTCACCTTTGAAAAGGGCCATCTTTTCAATGAAGCCTTCCTTCTTTCTTCCTTCACTGCGGAAGGATGGATCACTATTTTCTCTCTGACACCCACTGTATCTCAATTGGCATTTGGTCTTGCATTGTCAAGTTGTTGATATAAAATGATAATCATGGGATGCCTGACTGGCTGGCTTAGTTGGTAGAGCATACATCTCTTGATCTCATAGTTGTGAATTTGAGACCCCCTTTGGGTGTAGAGATTACTTAAAAAAAATAAAATCTTTTAATTTTAAAGATTTTATTTATTTATTTGACAAAGAGAGAGAGATCACAAGTAGGCAGAGAGGCAGGCAGAGAGAGAGGGGGAAGTAGGCTCCCTGCTGAGCAGAGAGCCCGGGCTCCATCCCAGGACCCTGAGATCATGACCTGAGCCGAAGGCAGAGGCTTTACACTGAGCCACTCAGGCACCCCCCTCCCCCAATCTTAAGAAAATGATGGTAGAGGCATCTGTATGGCTCAGTCATTTAAGCGTCTGCCTTAGGCTCAGGTCTGATCCTAGTGTCTTGGGATCCAGCCCTATATCAGGCTCCTTGCTCAGTGGGGAGCCTGCTTCTCCCATTGCCTGTAGCTCCCCCTACTTGAGCTCTCTCTCTTTCTCTCTCTCTCACTGACAAATATATAACATCTTTTAAAAAAAATGATAATGGTTGTAATTCATGTTTGTGATTTTTTTTTCTGTACTTTGAAGTGGAAAACAGTTGATTTTTGGTTATTTTTACTAATAAGAAAATGGGTTAAACTATACTAAAACTGTACTTATTTTTAAAAAATTTAAATTCCAGTTAATATACAGTGTCATATTAAGTTTCAGGTGAAACTTTTGAGTCATTCAACATTATACTTTTTGTTTTTTTAAACATTTTATTTTTTTGACAGAGACAGTGAGAGAGGGAACACAAGCAAGGGGAGTAGGAAGAGGGAGAAGCAGGCTTCCCGTTGAGCAGGGAACCCCATCAGGGGTTCAATCCGTGGAGCCTGGGATCTTGACCTGAGCCGAAGGTAGATGCCTAACAACTGAGCCACCTAGGCACTCTTCGTCATTCAACACTTCTATACGACACTGGGTGGTCATCGCAAGTGCCCCCCTTTAATCCCCATCACCTATTTCATCCATCTCCCCACCCACCTCTGGTCTGGTAACCATCAGTTTGTTCTCTATAGTTAAGAGTCTGTTTCTTGGTTTGCCTCTCTTTTTTCCTCCATGCCTGTTTTGTTTCTTAAATTCTACATATGGGTGAAATCAACATCACTCATCATTAGGGAAATACAAATCAAAACTATAATGAGATATCCACCTCACACATGTCAGAATGGCCAAAATCAGTAACACAAGAAGCAATAGATGTTGGTGAGGATATGGAGAAAAAGGAAACCTCTTACCTTGTTGGTGGGAATACAAACTGGTGCGGTCACTCTGGGAAACACTATGGAGGTTCCTCAAAAAGTTAAAAATAGAACTTCCTTATGATGCAGCGAATATTTACCTAAAGAATACAAAGATACTAATTCAAAGGGATATTTACCCAAAGAATACAAAAATACTAGTTCAAAGGGCTACATGCACCCCAATGTTTATAGCAGCATTATCCGTAATAGCTAAATTATGGAAACAGCCCAAGTGTCCATTGACTGATGAATGGATGAAGAAGATGTAATATATATACACAACGGAATATATTACTTGGCCATAAAAAAGAATGAGATCTTGCCATTTGCTATGACGTGGTCGGAGCTAGAGTATTATGCTAAGTGAAATAAGTCCGAGAAAGAACACGTACTTACTTTTGGTACTATCCTTAATTCCTTTGGACTGTATAACTTTTAAAATATATATAAATAGGGGTGACTAAGTGGGTCAGTTGGTTAAGCGTCTGCCTCCGGCTTGGTCATGGTCTCGGGGTTGGGGGATTGAGTCCTACTTCAGGTTCCCTGCTTGGTGGGGTGTCCACTTCTCCCTCTTCTTCTGCCCATGCGCGCACACGCTCTCTTTCTCTCTCAAATAAATAAATAAAATCTTAAAAAAAATAAAAAACACATAAATATGTATCAAAGCTTTAAAAGCTATGAAGTGATATAAACATGCCAATTATTAATAATATTCCTTATAATATTTAATTTTAAATTGTATTAACTGAGTAGGTTTGTAGGATAAGACTATTACCAAGTTACAAGACCAATATATAGTTGTTTTCCCCTTAGAGTGCAGGGAGCTCTATGATTGAGGACTTCATTTACTGCCAGATAATCATAAATACAGTTCAACAGATCTTTCTGGTTAAGATTGTAATACAGTTTACTGTTTCGATGTCTAATACTGAAACTGATAAAAATTGTTCAACTATTAGTGATGAGAAGCACAGTTATAGATAAATTATTCTGATGTAGGTATAAAATTGAGATACATTTCTAGTCTCTAAATACATGCATATGATAGTAACATGATTTGGATTCAACTGTCGAATCTCAGATTTGTTTTAGTAATTTAGCTGATAGTAAATATATAATGAATATAATTATCAAAGATTCAAAAGAGATTGTAAGTCACCTGCATGAAAATCTAGAAAAAGGGTTTGTGGGAGTAGAGTTTGTCCTAATTTCAAAATACCAGCTTTTGATTCTTAATAAATGATGATATTAGGGGTATATTTCCCTATAGGAAGTAGGAAAAATATTTTCCTATTGTGACTAAAAGAAGTATATTTCTAACAGAGTGAACGGCAGATGTGGAGCTATTCTTGCTGATGAAATGGGTTTAGGGAAAACATTGCAATGTATTTCGCTCATCTGGACCCTACAGTGTCAGGGACCCTATGGAGGCAAGCCAGTAATAAAGAAGACGCTTATTGTCACACCTGGCAGCTTGGTGAATAATTGGAGGAAGGAATTTCAAAAATGGCTAGGAAGTGAAAGAATCAAGATATTTCCTGTTGATCAGGTAAGAGACTTACCACAGTTCAGCCTTGGTCATTTTCTAAATCTTTGTTTTTTCAAATCAACACTGCAGTTTTTATTGTCTGTAGAGTAGTTTTTCAAATGCATGTAACTCCCCAACTCCTTTGCAGAAAAACAGCATCTTGGCTTACAATTTGGCTTTGAGTTAACATATTCTAATTAATGTCTGTCAGGAATATGCTGCTTAAATTTGATTTTATAGCCCATAATTTGTTAAATACTGTCTTTTTTTTTTTTTTTTAGGACCACAAAGTAGAAGAATTCACTAAATCTCCATTTTATTCTGTTCTTATCATCAGTTATGAAATGTTACTTCGTTCTTTGGATCAAATTAAGAATGTAAAATTTGATCTTCTAATTTGTGATGAGGGCCATCGTTTGAAGAACAGTGCCATTAAGACAACTACAGCTCTCATTAGCCTCTCTTGTGAGAAAAGAATAATTCTAACTGGTCAGTATTTGGGGATGATATGATATAGAATTTTTGCCTATTTACCATACAATATTTGTAATATGCTTGGCATACGAAGAATTGGTGGTGCTGGACAGAATGCGTACTAATAAACCTGTGATAATTGAGTCTTGGTAGGATTCTGAATTTTCAAATCCCTATGTAATTTTCTGCAACCTCGATTTTGAGGTTTTGAAAAATAAATACAATGGTATCGTGATAAAGCATGTAGGAGGTGGGTCTGGATTGCCTCTGCTTGATTCCTAAGGGTGGTATTTATAGCTGTACAACTTTGGGCAGGTTATTTAACTTCTCTGTGCCTCAATTTCCTTATCTGTGCAAAAGGATTATAATACCATTTCATACAGTTATTGTGAAGGTCAAAGGAGTTAATTCACAGAAATTTCTTGGAAGACTATCTGACACATGGTAAATGCTTAATACAAGTTTCCCATGTTTTTATATGTGTATGCTGCATGCGCATAATTTATTACTGACCAAACTTGCTGGCCCAGGTTGTCTAGAAAGGTGGGATGGCCCAATGTAGATACAACAATCTTTTTCTACTCACTTCTTTTTAGTCTAGACTAGAATCAGGCCTGAGTAGCTCAATGTAACTTTCCTCCCATACCTCACTTTGGTCTTGTATGGCCCTTTCAACTTCTGGAGAATTATCCTTGTTTGAATAAGAGCTTCCACCTCTTTTCTGCAACTTGGTCAGTGGTTGACTCATATGAAGGTAAGTGGAAAATACCAGGCTCTTGCCTTAGGGTATTTCAGGACCAACTTTATGGTACAATTTATGTTCTGAGCTTTTCACTGTAATTTATCTCAAGCTCAAGGAGACCATCCTTTATTAGTTTCTTCCCCTGATTCTCTGATTCCATTATTATCTTTCTCCTGAGAGTTCTCCTTCCATAAATCCCTGTCTCAGGCTCTGCTCCTGGAGAACCCAGTCTAAGACAAAAATCCTTTCCTGCATCATTTAACTGCAGATGGGATCGGACTATCATGAGAGGCTTGGATTAGTTAGCTCAGGTTGGATGAATATCTGGAAGTCAGCCATAACGATCCTTATGCCTTTGTTTCCCCTCTTTCTTGCCTTTCTCATTCTGCCTATCTTTATTAGTCATCGTCATGGATATTCATTTAAAGGCTTACTAACAAAATATATACCAACATAAATATATTTCCTCTAATTCTTTCTACTATGGGTCCAAAAATTTAGAACTGATTAGATGTGTTAAAAATTAATAAGCATTGGTCCTGGGGTTGACCCATTTAATTTTGAGGCAAGCAATCATTGAATTCCTCAGCCTTGTAAGATTTATGTTGTCTATGTTAATGAAGAAGTGCATTTTTATTCACCTCTTATATTATCTCTTATTTATATTTTTGGACAACTTTTTCTAGTCCATTATTTGAATGTCATCTGAAATTATAATGTTGGACTATGCTGATTTACATGTTCTTTTGATGTAATTATTGAAACATGCTAATGTTTCTTTGAAAATTAGCAAAAGTTATTGAGTATGTAATATATGCAGTGTGCATTAATCCATCTGTGTCAACCTTTAGGATTAGTGAAGATCTCAATCTGATCTGAAAACTTTGAAAGGTAATAGGCGCCATTCACTGAGTGTTTACTGTTAGGCACTGTACTAGACAGTATGCATATACTGTCTCTGCTTTTCACTATAATACGACTGGGAAATTGTTATCTTCCCACTTTTTAAGTGAAAAAATTCTGAATTTAACTTAAAGAGCTTAAGATACTTTTCCAGAATCACACAGTTGTAATAATATTAAGAATCACTAACAGTTATGAAACATTTATTGTGCTTTAGTATATGGATTAACTAATTTGATCCTCACAACCCTAGGAGCTGCATTTTATAGAAATAAACTGAGGTATATGACTTGCTCAGGGTCACTCAGAGAGTAAATGATAGAGGTGGGATCTGATCCCAGGCTAATCAGACTCCAGAGCTTGTATGCAGCCACTATGCTGAATTTAGTACACAGTTAAAACTGGAGTTAAAAATTTATTTGGTTCTTAATATTTTTTGTTCCACTGGATTTGGCTGCTCTTTCTCAGCTCTAAAGACTTTATTTAGTTTTCTTAGAGAGGGGAGTACAACTTTCTATAAACACATGTGACGGTAAAACACCAGTTTGACCTCTCATCACTTTTTTCTTTCTTTAGGTACTCCAGTTCAGAATGATCTTCAAGAATTTTTTGCATTAATTGATTTTGTAAATCCAGGAATATTAGGTACTTTGTCATCTTACAGAAAAATATATGAAGAACCCATTATTATATCGAGACAGCCTTCTGCTTCTGAGGTATAATTTACTTTTTTAAAAAGGTTAAAAAAAAAGCAGTATGCCCAGGAAAGTCCACAAACTTGGGCATTATTAATGCCCACAAGTCCACAAACTTGGGCGTTATTTAATTCAGAAAAAATTAAATAAGTGAATTCTTTATTTTTCCCACAATCCTTCAACTGAATCTTCCTGCATTCTTTATTTTAGAAAATACTACATTAAAAAAAATATGAGTAGATTCTTTATTAGGTACTTCACAAAAAATTATAAATGATAGTGAACATATAAAAATATTCATTTTTACTAATATTAAAAAAATAAACCAAAATAACCATAAAATAACATTTATATTCTTCTATTGGTGTTTCAGTTGGCTCAGTTTACATAGGAATAGCAACTATAGATGAGAGTACTATCCTCTACTGTTTAAATGTAAATTGGTACAACTGGAGAGTAGCTGAGCAGCATGTATCAAAAGCCTTAAAATTGTATATTTTGTGGTGTGGCAATACCACTTTTAGGAATTTATTATAGAGAAATAATCATAGATGTGCTTAAAGATTTAGCTGCAAGGGTAAAAAAGTGTAAGGAAACAAGCAAATTAGAAACACATTTCTAAAGGTAGGAAAATGGTTAAAGCAAAGTCTGCATGTTGTATACACAATGTATTTCACTGAATCAAAATAATACCAATTCTAAGATGCATCATTTTATGAACCACTAAGGAAAAATGCTATCAATTATAGTTATAAGAAGTCATTGCTTATAAAAAGCAACCTATATCAGAGAAGTTAAAGTGTCAAAAAATATGTCTCAGAATTAACAAAATATGATAATCAGTCAGCAAATATTTATTGAGCATTTCCCATGAACTATACAAAATAATAGCTTATGAATATATTTAATAGCATGGAAAATATCCATCATACATTATTTAAAAGTAAAATCACATTCATTTCTTTACCTAACATTTCTTCCTTTCTATTTTTTTTATTAGTCACAATACAGTACATCATTAGTTTTTGATGTAGTGTTCCAAAATTCATTATTTATATATAACACCCAGTGCTCCATGTAATACATGGCTCCTTAATACCCATCACCGGGTGAAACCATCCTCTCACTCCCCTTCCCTCTGAAACCCTCAGTTTGTTTCCCGGAGTTCCACAGTCTCTCATGGTTCATGTCTCCCTCAATTTCCCTCCTTCATTTTCCCCTTCCTTCTCCTAATGTTTTCTATGTTATTCCTTATGTTTACAAATAAGTGAAACCATATGATAACTGACTTTCTCTGCTTGACTTATTTCACTCAACATAATCTCCTCTAGTCCCATCCATGTTGATGCGAAAGTTGGATATTCATCCTTTCTGATGGCTAAGTAATATTCCATTGTATATATGGACCACATCTTCTTTATGCATTCATCTGTTGAAGGCATCTCAGCTCTTTTCAGAGTTTGGGTATTGTGGACATTGGCTGCTATGAACATTGGGGTACATATGGCCCTTCTTTTCACTACATTTGTATCTTTGGGTAAATACCCAGTAGTGCAATTGCTGGGTCATAGGGTAGCTCTATTTTTAATTTTTTGAGGAAACTCCACACTGTTTTCCAAAGTGGCTGCACCAACTTGCATTCCCACCAACAGTGTAAGAGGGTTCCCATTTCTCCACATCCTCTCCAACATTTGCTATTTCTTGCCTTGTTAATTTTTGCCATTCTAACTGGTATAAGATGGTATCTCAATGTGGTTTGTTTTTGTTTTTGTTTTTTAAGATTTTATTTATTTGTTTGACAGAGAGGAGAGAGATCACAATTAGGCAGAGAGGCAGGCAGAGAGAGAGGGGGAAGCAGGCTCCCTGCTGAGCAGAGATTCCCCATGCGGGGCTCGATCCCAGGACTCTGAGATCATGACCTGAGTTGAAGGCAGAGGCTTAAACCCACTGAGCCACCCTGGCACCCCTCAATGTGGTTTTGATTTGAATTCCCTGATGGCTAATGATGAACTTTTTTTCATGTGTCTGTTAGCCGTTTGTATGTCTTCTTTGGAGAAGTGTCTGTTCATGTCTTCTGCCCATTTTTTGACTTATCTGTTTTTTGGGTGTTGAGTTTGAGAAGTTTACAGAGATCTTGGATATCAGCCCTTTGTCTATAGTGTCATTTTTTAATATCTTCTCCCATTCCGTGGGTTGCCTCTTTGTTTTGTTGACTGTTTCCTTTGCTGTGCAGAAGCTTTTTATCTCGGTGAAGTCCCAAAAGTTCATTTTTGCTTTTGTTTCCCTTGCCTTTGGAGATGTGTCTTAAAAGAAGTTGCTGTGGCCAATGTTGAAGAGGTTACTGACTGTGTTCTTCTCTAGAATTTGGATGGATTCCTGTCTCACATTGAGGTCTTTCATCGAAAACTGAAATTTCTAATGAACAATGTGTAATGATTTTGAAAGAATTTTGTCAGTAATTTATTGTGGGTTTAATTTTAGGATCAATAACTTGTCAAAATATTTGCTTCCAAGAATTTGCTGAATAAGTCCTTTGTTGATGATTTTAAGACTATGTACCAAGACAGTCTTCATATTAAAGCTTACTTTTAGAATAACTTAGTTTGTAGTTTGTTGATTTCTGATGGTTCTCAGTGGTGCCAATAGCCAAACAAGGATTTAGGAGACTGGCTTCATTTAATTAAATGATTATACTGAACATTTAAAGAGATCATGGTTGGTTTTTCTATCCCAAACTCATCTTGCATTTATCCTGTTAAAAAATATCTGAAGGGATATTTTGTAAATATAAATATAAATTTTTATATAAATATAAAAAATATCTGAAGGGATAATTAGTAAATGGTTTATTATTATAAGATATTTAATATCCCTTTTAATTGTAAGTATTCCTTGCTTATAACACTTTTAAGTCTGTAATTTTTTCCATAGGAAGAAAAAGAGCTAGGAGAGAAAAGAGCAGCTGAACTTACTTGCCTCACTGGACTCTTTATCCTTAGAAGAACCCAAGAAGTCATAAATAAATATCTTCCACCTAAAATAGAGAATGTAGTCTTTTGCCGACCACGAGCACTACAGATTGAGCTTTATCGAAAGCTGTTGAATTCTCAGGCTGTCAGGTTCTGCCTTCAAGGGTTGTTGGGAAATAGTCCTCATCTGATATGTATAGGAGCTCTTAAAAAACTGTGCAATCATCCCTGCCTGTTGTTCAATTCTATAAAGGTAAGTAGTATGTGAGACTGTGTCAAGGATATAAGCTAAGGGTTCCATATCATGTGAATATAATTGGCAGATTGGGCCAATCCCATGGGATTGCATTTGTGGGTTTTCCAAAAGCTTTATGGACTCTCCTACATGTTTCATCTGTACAGCTTATCCAGTCTTCTGTTTGTTGAGAGATGGTCCATATTGGGTAGAACTAGGGGTGAAATGGATATGAGGCACTGCCTTCTAGAGTATTAAATATTAAAATTATTAAATTATTAAATTATTAATATAAAACAATATATATTTGTATTTATATAAATATTATATAATATATTAATATAAAAATATTAAAATTGCATATGTTTTGTGGCCTTGGCAGTACAGAATTTATTATAAAGAAACCTCTCTAGCCAGAAAAAAACCCCATATTTTGATGTTAATAATCTTAGTCAGTACTTAATAAGCTCTTGTCATGTACCAAACTAAATGCTTTTCTAGTATTATTTTGTTTATTCTTTACAAAACTCTGTAGAATAAGTATTGTTATTACTCTTCCCACTTTATGGTGAGAGAACAGGGACTCAAAGATATGCTTATATATAATACTGTTCTAGAGAAATTTAATAATGCTATGCTTACTATTTTAAAATCAACTTTTTTTACTAAACAAATCATGAATATTTTCTCAAATTAGATATCTTCTCCAAGTATGATTTTTAATGGTTGTATAGTTGAACTAACCATTTGGATTGGTAGCAAACATAAGGCAGTTTGGAGTATAGTGAGAGTTTTCTGTTTTGGAGTTAGAATTGGGTATCAGTCTCCACTCTACTATTTACTAGTTCTTTAAGGGTAAATTTAATCATGGTCAAATTACATCTGTGAGCCTTTATTTTTCTTATTTCTAAAGCAGAGACAATAATAACTTCCTGATGTTATTGTGGCAACTTGATGAAATAGTATGGAAAGAACCTAGCAGAATAGAATTTACACCATAACTATTAGTACTCTATTATCCCAGCTCATTCTTTTTTTTTTTTTTAAGATTATTTATTTATTTATTAGAGAGAGAGAGAGAGAGAGAGAGAGAGAGACAGAGAGAGGGGAAAGCAGGCTCCCTGCTGAGCAGAGAGCCCGATGTGGGGCTTGATCCCAGGACCCTGAGATCATGACCTGAGCCTAAGGCAGAGGCTTTAACCCACTGAGCCATCCAGGCGCCCAACCCCAGTTCATTCTTAACACTTTATTAAAACAACTTTTATAAAAACAAACATAAAACAACTTTTTGTTCTTTTATTTTTTTTCTTTAAACAGTAAAATCATAATTTGCAAACAAAACAAAAGAAAACCTGTGGGTGCTACATTATGTTTGAGATCATTAGTTATATATTTAGAAAATGGAGTGTTCTCCCAGAATTCTTCAAGTTTATCCTTAATGAGTTATATTTACATAGTTTATCATAGAAGTCTATAACTCTGAAGTAGGTAGGATTATAACAATTTATTAATCATCTTTTTAAGAAACAGATTTTATATACAGTGATAAAAATTAAACCCTTCAGGCATGGTGCCCAGCAAAAATAGAAGCCCCAAATTCTTCCTTAAAAGGTAAACTTTATCATAGTCCAGCATGCACCAGTCAACTAGTAACAGACATAGGATACTACAAGCTTTAAAGAGGGTACATAATTTACAACCTGGTAAAGCCTTTCCTCTAACATCATAGCAAATGAGGATAGATAGGAAAATGGCTGAAATGAGCCTTCCACATGTATAAGTAATCTTTAAGCAGTGTTTTATAAATGTGTTCCTGTTAAAACTAGTTTGGTTTTTTTCCCCAAGTTCAGTCAAGGTGATGGGTTTCTTTTCAGGAAATGTGAGTAGAATATAACCAAAAAAGGTGTAACTGATAGCGAAAGGGTGTTGACTACAGAGAGTCAGAAGAGCAAGTGCTGTGACTGGCTGATGTGAGAGGGCTAACTGGTAAATCCCTGTGATGGGGGCGAGACATCAGACTGTCGCAGGAATAAGACGTTATCTATTAGCTGATTCTTAGTTAGGGCTCTTATGTGTTATAATCTGAAAACCCTTTAAAACTACATTTGTCCAGGCCTCACCACATATGGACTGATTCAGAATCTGAGAGTAGGACCCAAGGATGAGGATGCGGAAAAAGTGATTCCCCAAGGGATTCTGGTTACGTGTTCCTGGTTTAGAACTTGTGCCATAAGATCACCGTCTCCCTTGTATTTTGATTTAATATTCACAAGACAACTTTCTACTAATGATTTGGCTTTCCTTGTGGTTTCATATGACAGAATGTATAGACCAATTGGTTTAAATAGGCAGGTCTCCTTTGAAAGTCAATAAATTTATATTCTTAGTCTCTCTCTCTCTTTTTTTTTTTTAAATATTTATTTATTTGACAGAGAGAGACACAGTGAGAGAGGGAACGCAAGCAGGGGGAGTGGGAGAGGGAGAAGCAGGCTTCCCGCTGAGCAGGGAGCCTGATGTGGGCCTCCACCCCAGGACTCTGGGATCATGACCTGAGCCGAAGACAGCCACTTAATGACTGAGCCACCCAGGCGCCCTATATTCTTAGTCTCTTAATTTGATTAGTATGGCTCATTTGCCTAGAGCCTAAGCATGTTCAGTTTCCGAATATGAAAAGTTGTAGACCAGATCCGGGGTCTGTCTGTGGTCCTTTGATGACCTCTCCAAGGTGTCAACATTTTGGAAGACCTAATCTGAAGCAGCCAGCAACTGTCTCTTTCCCCTTGTATGTCCCAGTGATAATATCTTAGGGCTCCAGGTATTTTTAATCAAGTGACTTTACCCAACTCTTTGGGAATAAGCCAAGTTAAAATTAGTACTTTTTACCTAGCATCTTACAATAGAGATTCACTGCCCTTAAGGTGTTCCTAGAATTATTATTTTTTTTAAAGATTGATTTATTTGAAAGAGAGAGCCTGCATATGAGTAGGGTGGGGGGAAACGGTGGGGGTTTTGGGGGAGGGCCTTGGGGGAAGGGGTAAAGGGAGAGAGAGAATCCAAGAAGATTCCCTGCTGAATGTGGAGCCTGAGGTGGGGCTCGGTCCCAGGACCTTGAGATCATGACCTGAGCCAAAATCAGGAGTCTGACACTTAACTGACTGAGCCTCCCAGGCACCCCTATTCCTGGAATTATTAAAGAAGGAATACAGTACACCTGAAAACATAAGGAAGTATAATAAAATATATAGTTAGGTTCTCAAGTAAATAAAATCAAAGCTGAAATGTAGTTTGTAACCATAAAGTTTAAGAGTCAGTGTCTGCCACCTCCACCAAAAAGGGCTATAAATCTATACCTATAAATAGCTATAGGTATAGCTATAGCCTATTTATTTATTTGTAACCATAAAGTTTAAGAGTCAGTGTCTGCCACCCCACCAAAAAGGGCTATAAATCTATACCTATAAATCATCAGGTAGAATTGCAACTGGTCCTTAAGTATTTATAGGATTGAGATAATTGGACAGAAAAATGAGGAAGCATTCCAGACAAGTGGAGTAGGTTGAACAAAGTTTCAGAAACAGTGATAAATCCAGTAAGTGTGGAAGAGAGTGAGGAAACCAGCCAGTCTCAGAAATTTAATTTAAAAAGTGATGTAGGGGTGCCTGGGTGGCTCAGTTGGTTGAGCAGCTGCTTTTGGCTTGGGTCATGATCCCAGGGTCCTGGGATCAAGCCCTGCATCTGGCTCCCTGCTCAGCGGGAAGCCTGCTTCTCTCTCTCCCTCTGCCTGCCGCTCTGTTTACTTGTGTTCTCTCTCTCTCTGTCAAATAAATAAAATCTTAAAAAAAAAAGTGATCTAGTTATTAATAAGTATTTCTGGTTAAGTATTCACATGTTAGCTGGGCACTTTTGGAGGATGAACTTCAGAGGTACTGAGAATCAGTTTAACCACTTTGGAATAAAATTATTCTAAAAAATGTTGGTAGTATAAACAAAAATAGTATAGGTAAGAATACATATCTCTGTTAACTTAGGCAGAATTGTTCCCCCATGCAGAAGAAATTGTTAAGATTGAGTAAACTCTCATGCTGGATTCTAAGTATAACTAGGAGGTGCTGTGAGAAGCTCATAAATATTGGAAAGAAAAGTAATAGAGGGAAGGAGAAAAGAGAGAAAAAGAAGCATCAGTGATGAGAAATCTCAGGATTTTGGAGAGAACAAATGTTGTATCACTGTTTGCACCCTGGTTTCCTCTTTTTTTATTTCTCTGCTGTTCCCTTGCCTCTTCCCAAGGAACACACGGGCAGTGAGGCTGCCCTTCAGGGTGTACCTGCGCTGGGGGACTGCATCACAACTGCTCTGTAATCAACTCAGTAGGCTGTTACCTTTTTCAAAAATGACCAAATCAGTAAGCTATAAATATTTACATAATAGTTAGCTTGGTCTTTTCCAGTAGCTATTAATCTTTACTTTCCCCCCACAATTTTAGCATTTCCCCCCCATAAATTTAGCATTTCCCCCTTCCTAATTAACAAACACGAACCAGTGTTAACAGTCATCCTTTTGAATAGGAAAAAGAAAATAGCTCAACTTGGGATGGAAAGGAAGAGAGGAGTCTCTATGAAGGCTTGATAGATGTGTTCCCTGCTGATTACAACCCTCTCATGTTTACCGAGGAAGAGTCCGGAAAACTACAGGTCCTGTTGAAGCTCTTAGCGGTTATCTATGAACTTCGTCCTACTGAAAAGTAAGAGGTCACTTCAGTAAACTTGCTTGTAAATGCTCATGGAATTTTGGCTTAGGGGATGGCCTTCCTTCCTCTCTTTCCTCTTTCTTTGGGGTCATGGTCTTTATTTAAGAAAACTAAATCTAAAGTAAATACATAATATTCACAAAAGCCCAGAGATATCTTTTGATATTTAAATACCTAATTTGTTCCTTTCTTTTTTTCTGTCCCTCAAATATTGACCCTTCTTTGGGGTTTCTCTGTAGCCTTGTTCTTGTTCCAAACACCCGTTCTTGGTTACTTCTGTTCCCCATCATGTCAACTCTCAGACATACAGTATTGACTCCTAAGTCTGTATCTCTGGTCCAGCCCTGCCTTCTCATTCCAAGTCCTCATGTCTTACTGTTTAGTAGACATCTAAATCTGTCTTGATGTCATATCAGACCTTAAGTTGCAGCTATCCCCAACTTCATTATTTGCCGTTGCAAACCTGACCCTTTTTCGCCATTCCTTGGCTCGTCATTCCTTAGCAAAATCCAAGCAAAAATCTAGTTTTTCTAGACTCACTTTTCTCCTTCACTCACCCAACATTGTCAGTCACTAAATTCTATCAATTGTTATTTCTTAATCTTGGAATCCACCTCCTTTCTGGTATCAAGGCTTTTGTTTTGACTCTTATAAGTAATGATTTGGGTTATGATGGTATTTTATAAACTACTTCCGTCTTTC
>CM053606.1:127913165-127937315 GCA_028646535.1 Procyon lotor | reverse complement strand
TTATTTCGGTTTCTCATTTTGCTGTTTTTAGGGTGGCTTCAGAGAGGTGAAGAAAGCAGAAAGGTCTTTATTCCATTATCTTAAAGCTGGCAGTCTCTTAGATGTTGATTTAAAAATTGAATTTGAAGGAGAACCTGTTTTAATTGTACAAGGTCATTGCTGCATGTTTTATAAATATCAGTGATATCACTGTAGTATTTTCCTTCAGTTAAAAAAATCTAATATTGCTTTAAAATTGTACATAAAATACTCTTTCTTTTTGATCGCCAGGGTGGTGTTGGTATCCAACTATACACAAACCTTGAATATTCTACAAGAAGTATGCAAACGTCATGGATATACTTATACAAGACTTGATGGGCAAACACCAATCTCTCAAAGACAGAAAATTATTGATGGCTTTAATAGTAAATACTCTTCTGATTTTATTTTTTTGTTAAGTTCAAAAGCTGGTGGTGTGGGACTTAACCTTATTGGAGGATCTCACTTGATTCTCTATGACATAGATTGGAATCCAGCCACTGATATCCAGGTATGACTATTTGTGCATTAGATAAACAGTATAGAATGCAAACTGGGGATACTGTACCTGCTGGGGGGATATGAGGATGAAGCCGATGTATGTATGATAACTGCTGCGTAGTAGGGCCTTACTTTCTTTTAGGCACTCTGCTAAGTACTTTACACCTATTTAATCTTCACCATGGTCCTGCAAGTGTGGATATTATTAGCGCTATTTTACAGATAAAGAGATGGAAACTTGTTCTGAGCCACATAGCTTATAAGAGGCAGGGCCAGGATTCAGACCCAAACCTGTATATCTCTCGTCTGTACTTTACTGCATAGTTGGGCCTTTGGGATGCCCGTGATTACCAGGGAAAGACAATAAAGTGTCGTAGATGCTATTATCAGTGCTTGCGCAGGGTATAGGAAAGATATTAAGCTAGCCTATGTAGGAAAATATTTTAGAAGGAGCTTTTGGTTTTCTGCAGAATGTAGTTCATCGTCATGTACTTTCAGATTTCTACCTACAGATTTGTACCTCATTTGGTGTTTGTGTTAGGGAACCCGAAGACAACCTTCAGGTTCAGCGATTACTAGAAAGACTCACAGAACCTAGAAAAACAGCTGTCCTCATAGTTATTGTTTATTACAGTGAAAGGACACAGTCTAAAATCAGTAAAAGTAAAAGGCACATGGAGATTTCAGGACAGATGAGGCACAAGCTTCCAGTTGTCCTCATCCATTGAAGTTGTATGGTTAACACTTAATTCTGCCAGCATCGATGAGTGACAACACTTGTTGGAGTACTGCCATCCAGAGAAGTTTGCTCAAGTTTTGGTGTCCAGAGATTTTGTTGGAGGTTGGACTACCAGTGTGACTAAGTTGCTCCGTCTCCACTTCCACAGGTCAAATTGTCCCAAGGCCCCCACCTCAATCACATTGTTAGTAAAAACTGTCTTCTGTGGCCAAGGCCTCAGGTAAACTAAGGTGCTCTTATTAGGCAGGATATCACAGGGGCTTAGAGTTTATCTCCCAGGAGCTGGAGGAAGGTAAGACTTTTTTTTTTTAGAATGTGCGGGGTTTGAACACCAGCTCTACACTATCACTGATAAATTGTGAAACCACAGGAATCTACCTATAGCCTGAAATGATTAGGTATTGTAGGGATTCCTTAGGATTAAGTCATTAGCTACTTGGACTGGGAAGAAACCCTCCATGCCCACACTATACTTGGTTCTTTGCATTCTTGCTGTCCAAACTTGCTGTCCTAGTCTGATGCAGATAGATCCTCTCACTGTTGTGTGAGACTCCCTGCAACTATTTTGAAGTATGATAGTGTGTGTTCACCCATCCCTTTCTTTATCCCAGGAGAAAAATATGAGGTGGGAATATTTGGGTATGCCTGGGCTTTATTTTCTGAAGCTATAAGTAAAATCTAGAATTGTATAAGCATATTGCTTATGTGGACAGGGTTATTGGTTCCTACCGTACTTTCTGAATTCTCATTTATTTCCTACAGGCAATGTCTAGAGTATGGAGAGATGGTCAGAAACATCCTGTACATATTTACAGACTCCTAACCACAGGTAATAACCCTCAGTGTGGAAAAAAAATGTAGTCTCTTTGAATAATTAAAAAAAATTTTTTTGGTTAATCTGTGTTTTGATATCAGCAATATTATTATTTTATTAACTAGTATGCTAATAAATGTGTTTTACCCTACAAAAATAACAGACTTAAAGATCTGAAGGAAATAGAATCAATGTTTTCTCTTTAGGTACAATAGAAGAAAAGATTTATCAGAGACAGATCAGTAAGCAAGATCTTTCTGGGGCAGTCGTAGACCTAACCAAGACATCTGAACATATCCAGTTTTCAGTAGAGGAGCTAAAAAATTTGTTCACCTTACATGAAAGTTCACATTGTGTTACTCATGACCTGCTTGACTGTGAATGTACAGGAGACAAAGATGGTACAGGTTAGTTATATTTTAATTGTGTTATGATGGTAAGTTCATTTCTTTATCTCTTTAGCATTTGAAAACATTTAAATACAGAACAATAAAATATTTACCATTTGCATTTGTTAGTTTTCTTTTTCTCTTCAGGTCAATAGGGCATTTGCCAGATGGGTTTTTTTTGTTTTTTTTTTTCCAAGCTTTTATTTATTTATTAGAGAGAGAGAGCACAAGAAGGGGGAGAGTCAGAGGCAGAAGTCGACTCTCTGCTGAGCTGGGAGCCCGATGTGGGACTCAATCCTGGGACTCTGAGATCATGACCTGAGCTGAAGGGTGTCACTTAACCAACCACATTTTCTGTCAAGTGAATTAGAAATAAGGATTAAAAACATTTTTGTAATTTCAAAGTCATTATACCAGGTTTTGAAAGATTTTCCTAAACAAGTTAAATTGTTTATAACTAATTCAGAAGCTAAACTGAGAGTAATAATAAGGTTCTGCTTAATATTTTCTCAAATACCCATCTGGCAGTGGGGCACCTGGGTGGCTTAGTTGGTTAAGTGACTGCCTTTGGCTCAGGTCATGACAGAAAATCCTACTATGTGTTTATTTTGTGTAGAACTCATTCATAATGGGGCCATCATTTCTAAGATAGTTAGTATGGAACTTCTCAGTACTTAACAAACTCTTAGTGCTGCTCAAGTGAGACTGAGAACGTCAACCCTCCAGAGCTGACACTATTCAGATAGAAACTGGATCAGGAGTAGGACTTGAGCAAGCAGTGACTGGTAGCTGGAAGTCACTTGGTACATTGCATTGAAAAGGTTTAAGAAGGGGGTGCCTGGGTGGACCAGTGGGTTAAGCATCTGCCTTTGGCTCAGGTCATGATCCCAGGGTCCTGGGATTGAGCCCCACATTAGGCTTCCTGCTTAGCAGGGAGTCTGCTTCTCCCTCTCTGCTCATGCTTTCTCTCTCTGTCTCTCTCAGATAAATAAATAAAATCTTAAGGAAAAATGGTTTAAGAAGGTAGACTGAAAAAAAAAAAGGTAGACTGATGTCAAAGAATTTACATTTTATATAAGTCAACATTTGATTCTCTCGTATGCTTTTTCTATTTTAATAATTTCTGCTCTTATTTTCATTTTTCCTTGTATTTTACTCTAATGTTCTTTTGGTTATTTTTCAATTTTAATGCTTAGCTTGATGATTTTCAGTCTTCTTTTCTACAATGGGTATTTAAGGCTATACCTTTTCCTCTAAGTTGAATCTCATTACTTTGATATGCAGTTCTAAGTGTTTTCTATTTTCCATTATGATTTCTTCTTTGATTCATACATTACTGAAAAGTATGTTTTAAATATGGTTTAGATTTTGTTATTGTGTTCTACTACTACAGAGTAGTCAGAAATATGGTATGTGGTCAGTTTGTAAATGTTTCTTTCTTTCTTTTTTTTTTTAAAAGATTTTATTTATTTGAGAGAGGGAGGGAGAGAGAGAGAGAGAGTGAGGGGAAAAGAGGGAGTGGGGGAGAGGGAGAGAGAACCTCAGACGGACTCCACACTGAGCGAGGAACCCTCTTATGACTCTGAGATCATGACCTAAGCTGAAATCAAGAGTCAGATGTTTAACTAACTGACTGAGCCACCCATACATCCATTAAATATTTCTTTTGTGCACGAAAACCATGTGTATTCTCTCAATTACTTAGTTTAGAGTTATGCCATATTGGTCAAATTTTCTGATACCAAATCAATTTTCTCTTATTTTTACAAATTTAAAAATTTACAATTTTACCTTATAAATTGCTAATATATTTACATGGTTCAACTATTTATAAAATGCATATGGTAAAAACCCTTCTACATTACTCTCATCTGCCTAATTTCTAGCCCTTTTATCTGATAACCATTATTAGTTTTTTGTGTATCCTTCTAGGTGTATTTTTATGCTCGTACAAGGAACTCTGAATATATATTCTTATCTAGTTTTCCTACCAATAAAGGGTAGCATAGTGAACAGGTATAGTTCTGAAGCTTTTTCACTTAATATTAAATCTTTCCATCTCATTATAGAAAATTTCCTTGGGGCACCTGGGTGGCTCAGTCGTTAAGCGTCTGCCTTTGGCCCAGGTCATGATCCCAGAGTCCTGGGATCGAGCCCCGCATCGGGCTCTCTGCTCAGTAGGGAGCCTGCTTCTCCCACTACCACTCCCTCTGCTTGTGTTCCCTCTCACTGTGTTTCTCTCTGTCAAATAAATAAAATCTTTAAAAAAAGAAAATTTCCTCATTCTTTTTTTTTCTATATAATCCTTCATTGTATTTATATATCATAATTTATTTACCTATTCTCCACAGGTATAATTAGGTATAATTATAGGTATAATTAGGTATACTAATTAAGTTCTTTCCAGTCAGCATATATCTTTATTCATACATCTTTTTCCATATGTTTAAGTATCTGTAAGGTAAATTATCAGTGTTGTTGGGTCAGAGAATGTGTATATGTGTGATCTTCACAGGTAGTGCCAAAATGCCCTCCATTGGGGGTTGTAACCTTTATTTTGTTTTTTCTTTTTTTATATCAATTTTTTATTTAAGTTCTAGTTAGTAAACATATAGTGTAATACTGGTTTTGGTAGGAGAATTTAGTGATTCATTACTGACATACAAAACCCAGTGCTCATCCCAAGTGCCCTCCATTGGGGGTTGTATCCTTTATACCCCACCAACAGTAGACTAAAATGGCTATTTTTCTCCACAGTTTTGTGACTTGAGTACATTATCAAATGTTTGATTTTTTCTGATAGTAAAAAAAATAATACATTGGTCTCATTTTATTTCTCTTTCCTCTTATTATGAGTGAAATTGAGCATTTTTTCTTGTATTTAGGAGCCTTCCTTTATATGAACTCTCTGTTCATATCATTTGCCCATTTTTCTATTAACCTAATTTATTGTTAGATCTGTTATTGAAAGAAATATGTTAAAATCTTACAGTATTACAGTGGATTTATAGAAGTTTCTTGTTAATCTATCAATATTTGCTCTGTATATTTTGTATCTTCTTTGTGAATTTTTTTATTATTCCTGGTTTATTAAACCTGGTTTATAATTCCTGGTTTATTTTATTAATAGGTAGTGATTCCTTTATCCTTAATTCCTTTTGCTTTCATTTATCTTAAGTTTGTATATTATACTGGCCTTCTTTATGGTATTTGTCTGGTGTATCTTTTCCTCTTCTTTTGCCTTAACTATGTCTGTGTCCTTATGTTTTAGTTATTTCTCTTGTTAATAACATAAAGATGGGCTTCCTTTTTTCCAGCCTCATTTTTTAACTAGAGCATTTAGTCTATTTATACTTATTATAATTAATGAAATAACTTTGATTCACTTCTGTCTTTTCGTGTTCTGTTTTATCCAACAAAGGCCTACTAGTGATTCACTCTCAATTTGATTTTTCAAAGTGTATTAGCTTTTTTCTCTCTCTCAAATGCTGTCTTTGCTAGATGTACAATTCTAGTCAACAGGGTTTTTTGTTTTTGTTATTGTTTTGTTAGTACTTTGATGATATTATCTTACTATCTTCTAGATTCTTAAAGTAATGTTGTCATCTCTTATGACCTCAGTGATTTTGCACATTGTCAGGATTTAGATCTTAAGGACAGTTTCTTTAAGTGTGATAAAATTTAAAAAGAAGTCTTTATCTTTTAGAAATGCAAAGTGAAATATTTACAGTTGATATATACTGTATATTTTATAATAATATGGGAGTAGAGAATGCAGAGTCTAAATAAAACAAAATTGGCTATTAGTTGATAGTTCCTGAAGGTGGGGTACATAAGCTGTAGGTTCTTCATTTCTATCTTGTTAACTTTTATATATATGTGAAATTTCCCATAAGTAAAATGTTTCCAAAAAACCTTTCAAGAGCTTCCATTGCTCTTAAGGCTTTTCATTGCTCTTTGAAGTGGTTAGTTAGGGCAGGGTTAAGTGCTCTAACAGGAAACTCAAAAAGCACAGTGGCCTACCACAATAGAAGTTCTCATGTAGCAGGGCACACAATAGTAACATAGTGCACAACCTTCTCTAAGGTGATTTGGTGATCCAGGCTTCTTCCACTTTGGGTTCTACCATCCCCTTAGGCCTTGGAGTTCCCTGCTGGGATTCCTGCATCTCCCAGCCAGCAAATGAGACAAGAGAAAATGTGGAAAACCGCATAGTGTGGGGGATTTTTCTAGGCCAGACTTAGAAGTCTATCCACATTCCATAGGCCAGACTCAATGGTTGCATCTAACTGTAAGGGAGACTGGGAAGTGTGGCTAAGTGCCCTGGAGGAGAGAGAGATGGGTTATTGAATACCTACTAGCTTCTGCCATTCATGATTTGCTTAGTGTTTTGCATTATCCAGCCCTTGAATGCATGCTTCACCCTGAAGTATCGAACTTCATCTTTACTCTCTAGGCTCTAGTTGCACTGGGCTCCTGTCAGTTCCTTGACCGTGTGAGAGTCCCTTCATTTTCCTAACCTTTGTAAATCCTTCTCCTGGAATACTTTACCCCCTTTCCCCATCTGGTTGTTGCCTTCTAATCATTCAGATCTTAATAAAACAAGTCAGCTTTTCTTGTATGTGCTGAGTTCCCTGTATCTTAATTCCATACCCTTACCTCTGTTTGTAATACAGTTCCACAGTCCCTTGTCTTTAATTTTGAAATTTAGAAAGCTCGAAAGACCAAAAGTTGTTTTTTCTTCATAAATTTGCAACAGATTTATTTGGTGGCAAAAACCTTACCTAAATCAGTGTGAATTTATCAATAGTCGTTAACCCATTTCATGACAATTCATATGACTTGCTTCAGAATATTAATAAGTTTGATTATGGGGTGCTGTCCCAGATTGTTCCAATTATATTCTGAATTGGGAAACATATCCAGCCCCCAAGGTTTTAGATAAGGTATTGTGGACCTGTAATATACCTGTTTGGATGATTATTTGTTTAATGAATCTCCCACTTGACCACAAGTTCCTTGAAGTCAGAGACCAAAATGTAATGCATTATATAAACTCATTATGTGATAAAATAAAAAAGTATTGTTTATAGTAGAGTATTGATTGGCTTAAGGATTTTCTCACTGTTTTACTTATTGCAGGTGATTCACTGGAAAAATTCCCTATCTCTAGAAATTGTCAGCTTGGTCCACATCAGAAGTCTAACTCTCTGAAACCTCTCTCCATGTCACAGCTGAAGCAATGGAAACATTTTTCTGGAGATCATTTAAATCTTGCAGATCCTTTTCTTGAAAGAATAAGAGAAAATGTCTCCTTCTTTTTTCAGAATATAACCAATCAAAGTACTGCTATATAAGGAAAGATTACTTCATGATATTCCCCTGCTCCCCCCTTTAAAAAAGTTAACATAGTAATTAAATGTAATTTTTGAAAACTAGTAGAATTATTTAAATTATAATATGTTTTGTTGCAAACTGTATCATAGTTTTGATACAGCCAAAACTTGAGTTGTTTAATTTTTTGTATGTGTTCTTCAGTGTTATTAAAGACATAATTCTATCATCGTGTAATTATTCATTAATATTCCATAGTTAATGAACTTTTATTAAATACTCATTAAGGAATTCTCATAAGGAATATGAAAAGGTAAAATACCTAATCCCTGTCTTTGGGAAATCAAATCTATTTAGGAATATTAGACATAGATGTGTGAGATCAGTTTCAACTGTAGCTCAGGGGAGAAAGAGAATCAGACTAGGACTGCAGAGGCTGAGTGTAACAGTTGCTGCAGGGCAGTTTGAGTGAGAATGGTCAGCAGGTTGGGGCGGGAGACGAAGGACGATGGGATGCTTCAGAACACTAGTTTGTAATCTGAAACCTCAGACTCATGGGGGACTGACAAGCAGTCTGTAAAGCTATGTCCACCAGACATCATTTGCACTCTGAATAGGGAAAGTTTAGGCTACCATCATGTCAAGCATTGTCTGTAGTAATTTTTGACATAAAAAGAAAGTTTTAATGTACAAAGCAAGCTTTAGAAAGCTGAAGTCTACAAAGAGAAGTTACTCAGTCTCCAATTGTGGCTTCTATAATCAACTTCTGCTTCCCATTTGGGAAAATTTCTTTTAGACTGAATATTATCTTGAGGTCTTCAATGAAGACTCAATTATATATTAGCAAATATGAGTTCTTCAGTTTTCTAGTGCCATACCTGGGCAGTTATACATCTAGGATTCATGAACAGGCAGTCTGGGACAAAATTTGTCAGTGAGGAAGTACTCAACTAATAATAAGCAAAAATTGTGTTCCTTGGCTCTATGTATAGGCCTCATCTATGAGGCTTTACATTTAAAACTTCTTTCAGTATCTGTGATATTATTCTCAAGTGTGAAATCCTTAAAAAATATGATGATAAGGACTAGTAACTTCATTATTTATGTTAAATTGTAGTGGATGCTAGAGCATGCTGTTTGGATTTCCAGATTACTCATTTCCCTAGCTGTCTGTCACTACTCCTAGCCAAATCCCTGCCTAAGTGTAGCCCTGAGCTGAAAAGAGCTGCCTCACTTGAGGTGACGCTCCCTCCCTGGAGTAGCTCAATCCAGTACTTTGTTGACGCAGGATGGAAAGGCCCAGCTCCAGAGCTCTTCAACTGAGCTCTTCAACTCTTTGCTCTAGCTTCATTGTGGTGCAGCTGCCCCCTCGGTTTAGTTGTGCTTCCCTCACTCCCTCACAGATGTTGTTCCAAAGAGCACTTCCCAATAAATTCTCTGCAAGAAGGTCTGCCTCCACATATTTTCCAGGGAAGCTGGCCCAAGACACTATCCCTGGAATATCACTGGAGAAAAGCATTTTGATAATTATAATTGGCAGCATTCAAATGTAAATACCTATGGGCCGAAAAATCATTTAATTAGATGAACTGATAATATGAAAGTTTAAAAAATAGTATAAATTTGCTTTATACCACATTTAAAAAATAAGACATGGCAGAAAGAATTACCACTCATACATTCACAGAGTTGTGCAATCATCACCACTATCTACTTCTGGAAGAGAATTCTCTTCTTCTTCTTCTTTTTTTATATTTTATTTATTTATTTGACAGAGAGAGAGAGAGAGAGAGATCACAAGTAGGCAGAGAGGCAGGCAGAGAGAGGGGGAAGCAGGCTCCCCGCTGAGCAGAGAGCCCGATGTGGGGTTTGATCCCAGGACCCCGAGATCATGACCTGAGCCGAAGGCAGAGGCTTTAACCCACTGAGCCACCCAGGTGCCCCCAGAATTCTCTTCTTGATGTCTTCCTTTCCTTCTTCCTGGTCATTGTCAACCCAAAGCTGTTGGCCCCCCTCCCACAGCACCCAAGGCCTCTATCCCAGTGACTTCCAAATTGATAAATGCAATGAACTCTTCAGTCTTTATTTTGGCTTTTTTTTTTCACATTAGATATTGGTGAGCACTTCCTTATTGAATCTCTTGACTTTTTAAATTTTGATTAAATGGATTTTATTCATTTGTCCTTCCACAAGTATTTACTGAGTAGCTAGCACATCTCAGGCATTGTCCTACAGGTTGTACATGCAACAATGAATAAAACAGGCAGTCTCCACCCTGGTGCTTTCATTCTAGCACACCAAGAGCAATGCACATATAATATAGCACATGACGGGAAGCGCTGTGAAGAAAAAGAAGTAGAATAAGGGAGAGATATTAAAGTGGGTCTGTGATTGCTATTTGTATGGGTTCAATCTATGCAGAGACCTGAAAAAAGTGAAGGGTTGAGAACCATGACGTTCTCTTGGAAAAATGTTCCCGACAGAAGGAACCTCAGGTGCAAAGGCCTTGAGACAGATGGAATGTGTGGCATGTTTGAGAAGCAGCCAGAGGCCTCTGTGGAGAGAGTAAGAAGAGCAGTAAGAAATGAGCTCAAAGGGGTGATGGTGGTGGGGCGATTCAAATGTTAGAGGGCACTGAAGATGGCCCTGAGTGCTCTAGCTTTGACTCTGAGGGAGATAGAAAACCACTAGGATTTCAGCTGACAAAAGACATGATTTGAATTGCTGTGATGGAACAAACTGGTGGAACACGGAGCAAGGGAATGAGTTACGAGGTTATTGGGATAATCTTGTTAAGAGGTGATGGCAATTTAGACCAGGTGGGAGCAGTGAAGTGTGAAGGAATGGTTGGGTTCTTGATGTTTTGGAAGGCAGAGCCAACATTTCTGAGTGGACTGAATCCAAGGTATAAGAAAAACAGAAAAATCAAGAATGACTCCTGAGATTTTTGGTCTGAACCAAAGGAGGAATGGTATTGCCAGTTAGCGTGATGGGAAGACTGAGAAAAGAGGTTTGTAGGGGAAGATCTGAAGTTCAGTTTTGATTATGTCGTATTTGATAGGCCAGGGGAGATGCCAGATAAGCAGTTTTCATAAATGAATTGGGTTCAGAAGCATTGGTCAAACCTAGTGATAAATTTGGGATTTTGTCAGTATATATAGATGGTGTTTAATGAAGTCATGAGACTGGATGGTACTACTTAGGTAGTACATGTGGATAGAAAATAGATGAAGCAACTAAATACTGTAGCGATAAATGATGGCTAGCATTTATTAAGTGCTAAATGCTATGTTCTAAATGCGAAGAGCTTTGCGTCATTAGCAACTGATGAGACAGTTGTTAGTGTTGTCTTAGAGGAGCTGAGTTTTCTCATCTGTTCAATGATATGTCCGAGGGTAGTTGCGAGACCTAAGTGAAATAATGTGTGGTTAGTGAGACAGAGAAATACTATCTTGACTGATTCTATCAGAATTCCTCTTGGTCTTTTTTTGGAAAAACACCTTATTAAAACTTGGGTGGGGGAGAGTGGGCCTTGGGTATTCGTTACTGTCAAACAAGTGTAATGAAGGAGAAAAATGTGGAATTTTAAAGGCAATCCGAGGGAGGTGAAGAGAAAGAAAAATGAGAATACAGAGGGAGGCCGGGACTGGGTTAGATAAGAAAAGCTCCCAGTGACAGATCTGGAGGATATCTGAATCACAGTTGTTCTCCGTGGGGTTGTTTGCTACAGAGTGCTGGGAGTAGCCCATCCTCTCTTTCCCACCATGAAATCTTGCAGAAATGTTGGGAAGACGCAGGGTTTGGTGAACGAATCTTTGTGACATGGGACAAAGGCAGCAAGTGGGACACAGGAGCCCAGATACTGAGAAGCACAGATGATGGTAAGCCCTTGGGAATTGAGGAGGGCTTTGGACTTTGACAGGCCAGAGTTTGTGAGGTTGAGAAAAAACCCCCTTTTTTTTTTTTTTTAAAGATTTTATTTATTTGACAGAGAGAAATACAGCGAGGGAGGGAACACAGGCAGAGGGAATGGTAGCGGGAGAAGCAGGCTTCCCACTGAGCAGGGAGCCCGATGTGGGATTTGATCCCAGGACCCTGGGATCATGACCTGAGCCGAAGGCAGACGCTTAACGACTGAGCCACCCAGGCGCCCAGGTTCAAACCTTTTAAATTTAAATGTGAAAGAGGCACCCCGTTAACACTTGGGTTGCATATGTAAAGCACCTTTTCTGTGGCAGATGCTTAATTTATAAGAATTTCCTTCTTTCCCCCTTCTCTGTGCTCCCTGCCCATAGCTCTGTGATAGAGCATTTAACATATGGTCTAACTATTTACCTGGTTCCTTCTTCCGCTGGGCTGAATTCTTTGAAGACTGGGATTTATTTTACTCATCCTAGGACCACATTACCTTGTATGGTCTCTGGCACAGAACAGCTACTTTTATTTGTTATTATTATTTTTTAAGATTTTATTTATCTGAGAGAGAGAGCGCACAAGCAGGGGGAGCGGCAGAGGGAGAAAGAGAAGCAGACTCCCCACTGGGCAAGGAACCCGATGCCAGGACTGTATCCTAGGACCCTGGGATCATGACCAGAACTGAAGGCAGATGCTTAACCGACTGAGCCACCTAGTTGCCCCTAAAACAGCTACCTTTAAATAGGAGAATGAATGAATGAGATATTTCACTTTTTCTTCTCGAACCACCTGTCCTTGCTCTTAGATCTCGGTTTCAAGGTGTTTATTAAGCTGAGCATGGAGCCATGCTGGACCCTGATAAAAGCAGAGCCAGCTGTTTTTCTTGCCTTCTGGCAGCTATAGATTTCTGTTTTTGTTTCCGTGATTTTTTTTTTCTTCCACGATTTCTAACTGCTGCATGAGCTGATAAAAGCTCTCCATGTGATGAGTATGGTTTGAGTATTGTATTTAAGTCATTTTTAATGACACAGATACACCTTTGATACATGTTCATGTGAAAATGTTCTTGCTTTAAATGACAATATGAATACATTTTAATCACACCCTCATTAGGACCAAATCACCACTGATGAATCAAAATTCGAACAGCTCCAGTTAGCAGAATTCAACTTCCCAACAGCCTGTTTGTCCATTTAACTTGTGCAATAATGGCACAAGTCCAAAAACCCTGCTGTCGTTCTCTGAGTGGTGCAGTCCTGGGTACGTCACATTGCCTGGGCAATTTAATGTTGTAATATATTGGCAAGATTGAAATTCTGTGACTTGTAGCAAATAGTATATATAATCAGCAGATGGCACTGTTTCTCTGAGTTGGTCGCAAGTTAAGCTATTAGATCCTAGAGGTGTTTGTAGACATGGCTATTGTTGTTGAAGTAAAGACTCAACAAAGGGATGTTAAATGTTGTTTTCTTCTTACCTTGTGCATTACAGGATTTTTTGGTTTCGACTAGTTTCCTGTGGCATTCTTCTATAGCTAGCCTGTTGCTCCAAGCCATTACAAACTTCCATCCCTGAGATCCTTTGTTGTCCACTAAATCAATACCAATTCAGGATATAGCTTTCATGGTTAAAAATAACTCAAAAAAACCAAAAAACCAAAAAACTGTGAAAGAAGAATCCACACTGACCTAGAACGGTTTGTTGGAGTTTGTTATACTTACTTGAAAACCTGAAGTGTTAAGTATAATTTAATCTTTATAAAAAGGTTTTTTTAGATTATTAAAAGAGCACATAAACCCCTTTTTGAGTACAAAGATAATGAAAATCCAACAAAGCAGACCAAACAATTCCTTTATTTTTATTTATGAGGAAATGTCAACAAAATACTGAAGACATTTTCTGAGTAGTTTTTTAAAAGATTTTATTTATTTATTTATTTATTTATTTATTTATTTATTTATTTATTTATGAGAGGGAGAAAGAAAGAGAGATAGAGTAGGGGGTGGAATAGAGGGAGAGGGACAAGCAGACTCCACACTGAGTGTAGAGCCTGAGGCAGGGCTTGATCCCATGATCCTGAGATCTTGACCTGAGCCAAAATCGAGAGTCAGATACTTAACTGACTGAACCACCCTGGTGCCCCTCAGTAGTTTTAAATATGTAAGATGTTATAGGTAGGGACATAGCAGGGGGTGGGAGTAGGAGCCCATTCTGACATGTTATCCCTCATCTTTGTTGTTATCTTCATTTTTATCTGGATAGAAATGTTTGGTACATATTGATATTTATACTGCCACAGAACTATAGAAATGACATTTTATAATTGTTTCAGTTGATTTGATTGTATCACCTATTCTGCTCAGATTAACAATCAAAAAAAAATTTTTTTAAGAATTTTAATTTATTTATTTGATAGAGGGAGAGAGATCGAGAGAGAGAACACAAGCAGGGGGCATGGGAGAGGGAGAAGCAGGCCTCCTGCAGAGTGGGGAGTCTGGTGTGGGGCTCAATCCCAGGACCCTGGGATCATGACCTGAGCCGAAGGCAGACGCTTAACAACCAAGCCACCCAGGAGCCCCTCAAATTTTTTTTAAAGATTTTATTTATTTATTTGTCAGAGAGAGAGAGTGCAAACAGGGAGAGTGGCAGGCAGAGGGAGAAGCAGGCAGCCTGATGTGGGACTCCATCCCAGGACTCTGGAATCATGACCTGAGCCAAAGGCCAACACCTAACTGAATGAGCATCCAGGCTCCCAGTCAGTCAAATATATAAGATATAAATTTATAAGATGTTTTTCGGTTTATTTCTCTTTGGGAAAGCATACGGCTTCCAAATGTCACTGTGCCCCTGTGCTCTCTGTGGTCTCGTGAGATAAGACCAATGGAGTGTGGCCAACCTCAGTTAGTGGGAGCCATCAGCTTTGGGGTCCTTCAGTCTTTATACCTTGCTAAGGTTGGGAAATAAAGAGTAAATATGGAGGCCCAAATAATCCCTTTCATTGTTAAAAATAGTTGATGGGCTTGGTTTGAGGTCTGTTATGCAAGTGGGCTTAATACTGAGAGCCTATCTAGCCTATGAGAAAATGCTTGCCCTGGATTAGTTTTATGATATGGAGACACAGAGCAGGGCTTGTGTGTTCTAAAAGCAGGCTCAAAGCTCCTTCTCAGAAGGAAGGAGGTGAAGATATTTCCCCTTTTTGTTTGTTTGCATTTTTTTTTTATTGAGGCAAAATTCACATAACATTTACTGTTAAAGCACAATTTATTGAGGCGAACTCATGTAACATAAAATCAGTCATTTTAAAATGAAAAATTCAGTGGCATTTAGTATATTCACAGTGTTGCTTAACCATCAGCACTGTTTTATTCCAGAACATTTACTGTGTGCCAGGGACTGTTCTAAGTGCTTCACAAATATTAACTCATTTAATGTATTTGTGCTTACTAATGAGGATGCATTATGAGTACATGGATACAAATCTTAGTGTACGACTGTAGATCAGGACTTGTTGTTTCCCTCCCCTATGTATCTACTTTCTGTTCACCCTTAATTACTTCACTCTTACATTTGGACTTGATGGTCCAGAGTGTCCTTTTCTTCGGCTGCGCCTCCCTCTGGCCCTGTATTCCTAGGCTCTCCATTGCCATTCTGTGGCTGCGACTGTAAGAGAGTCCAAAATAACAGGGGCTAAGATGAGGTATAGCTTGCTTGTCTGCTTGCTTTCTGATTTAATAAATTATTAATTAATTAATTAATTATATCTAGAGCCCAAGCCAGGGGGAGGGGCAGAGGGAGAGGGGCAATCTCAAGCAGACTCTGTGCCGAGTGTGGAGCCCAATGTGGGGTTGGATCTCACAACCCTGAGATTACGACCTGAGCTGAAATCAAGAGTCTGATGCTTAACCGACTGAGCCGCACAAGGCCCCGGCACAGCCCCGGCATAGCTTTATTTCTTAAGTAAAATTCTGGGTTGGCCATCTAGGCTGGTGTGCTAATTTTAGTCACCAGTGACTCGGGTTCCCAGCTTCTCTGCTGCTCCTCTGTTCTTATTATGCAGCTTCCACCTTGCAGGTCAGACTGGCTCCAGCAATCCTCTCCGCATTTCAGCAGACATGAAGGAGATAGGTAAACCTTTGCTTAGGGGCCTGGCCTTGAAATTGCACGCCCACTTTCACTTTGATCCCATTGGCTAGAGCTAGTCACGTGCCCAGATGGAGCTATTCCTGATAAAGGTACCAATCAGGTAAGTCACTCCTTCTTCTCCTAAGGGCTCTGGTGAGTAAAGGGGCAGAGGGAGGCCCGGGGTTACATTAATTGGGACTCTCATCACTGGAGTGATGGGAAGAAACACAGCTCCACTGGGCAGTCTGCACAATCTTAATGAACATCGACAGATGTAGAGCCATTCAGTAAGTAACTAGCGAGGGTGGGAAATGTATCCTATAAACTGTGGAAAAGTAGCTTATAAGAGGGCTTTGTAAAAAAAAGGCTGATGTACATATAAGCTAAGTTTCTGTGGTTTTTTTTAGGCATTGTTGAATTTATTTTCAAGTTTTGGACAGAGTGTGATTATTTATGTGATTGCTATTTAATCTTCATAACGAGAGCAGCAGTAATACTAATAGCCTGTGGCTTGTACCAGCACTTGGAAATGTTAAGGACTGTTTTTTACTGTTAGCAATAACCATTGCAATAGGCTGTCACATTAACCTTTATCTTCTGAATCCTGTTCATATTTTAAAATTCAATCACTGGCCGAGCAGACACTGCTAGCTTTGTTATATGAAACCAGTTGCTTTCATCTTTCTCCCTTTATTCATTCAGATCCTCTACCATAGGGGAAAACCATTAAGGAGAAGCTTCGTGTTTTCTTCATAAATCGTCGTTAAACATGGTCAGGAGGGAGATGTAGCCATCTTTTCCTCCTGGATTGGCTTTGGAAATCAGTCTCTAATTCAGGGGCTAGCAAGAAAGGTTGCACTAAGGCCGCTGTGGGTGCCATGTTTTTCAGTCTTCCTGACCTCTGTGCTCTCTTCTACTCAGAGAGAAAGTCAGGCTAAGATAGCTCACAGGGACACCAGGTGCATAGGCTGTGAGAAGGGGTCTGGGGCTCTGGTATTTCAGCTAGACATGTCAGGGACTTTGCTCATCCCACAGAGCAGCCCCTATTGTGCTCCCTCTCAAGGTTGATGAGAAGCCCAAGGAAATGAGATTAGGGAAGGAAGGATGAGTGGGCAAATCTAAGAAAACGAGGAGGGGATGTGTGAGGCCAAAGCTCCTGTTCAGATTCCAGTCTGTGGGCTTATTTATAAGAGCAGGCTCTGGGCATCTCTGAACCTTTGACTGAAGGCTATGGTGCTTGGTGGTGTCTGTGGAAGCCCTTTGACAACATCCAGGGTGATGGAGACATGGTAGTTAACATTGGGACATCCATTTTTAATCATTTGATAATTTAGCTCTTATCACCAAAGGAAAGAAAAATTAGTACCTTTTCCCTCTAAACCTTATCATTCTTCTCTGAGAATAGAAGTCAAAGTCCTGGGAACCTCGGTGGCTCAGTCAGTTGAGCATCTGCCTTCAGCTCAGGTCATGATTCCAGGATCCTGGGATCGAGCCCCACATCAGGCTTCCTGCTCAGCAGGGAGCCTGCTTCTCCCTCTGCCTGGCGCTCTGCCTACTTGTATTCTCCTGGCTCTCTGTCAAATAAATAAATAAAATCTTAAAAAAAAGCCACAGTCCTAACAATGCCCTGCAGTCTGACATACTCTAGTCGCATTACCTTTATGACCTCATCTCTCCCTCACCAACTATACTTCATTTGCATGGTCCCCTGTGCTGTTCCTTGAATGCTAAGCATGCTTCTGTCCTGGTGTGCTGGGGTCTAGCCTATAGATTGCCAGCAACTGGTTGGGAACTTGAAGGAAGGAGTGGCCAATGGCTAACATTTTCTATGGAAACAAGAGGAAATGTGGGACAGGAAAAAGCCATTTGATGAGTTACAAGAGTTTCTTGGTAGGGAAGGTGCTGGAAAAAAAGGCTTTTGTGGTCAGTTACACAGATTGCCATATTGTTACTGGAGATAATATTCATAGGTGGTGGAGATAATATTCACCTATTCATAGGTGGTGGAGATAATATTCAAAGGTAATTAAGAAAGCACTATACGGTTGAGCGGGTTGGCCAAATGCCAAAGAGCATTGATGTTCATCTGTTCCTATACACTAGGACCTACTGTTAACTGTGGAAAACTAGAACCTTAAAAAACATACTGAGCAGGGGCACCTGGGTGGTGCAGTGGGTTAAAGCCTCTGCCTTCGGCTCAAGTCATGATCTCAGGGTCCTGGGATCGAGCCCCGCATTGTGCTCTCTGCTTGGCAGGGATCCTGCTTCCCCCTCTCTCTCTGCCTGCCTCTCTGCCTACTTGTGATCTCTCTCTCTGTCAGATAAATAAATAAAATCTTTAAAAAAAAAACAACAACATACTGAGCAATCAAGAAGGCTCTGTTGCCTGTGTGCTGGGATGGGACTGAGATCAATAGCCAGGGTTTTCTATCACTTGCTAAGGATGCATGACCCTTTGAGGTTAGTTTGAGAACCAAATTCCCTCCCTAGTCCTAGAACTCAGTCACCTCCATATTTAGTTTCCATCCAGTAGGCTAATCTCCGAAGTGTGGAAAAGCCTTTGGAGATCCCTGGTTAGAAAGTATTTGCAGGGGTGCCTGGGTGGCTCATTTGGTTAAGTGTCGACTCTTGATTTCAGCTCAGGTCATGATCTCTTGGGTGGTGAGATGGGAGTCCCGAGTTGAGCTTCGTGCTCAGCAGGGAGACTGCTTAAGAGCTGCTCTTTCCTTCTTCCTTTACCCTTCCCCCACTTACCTGCTAGCTCTCTCTCTCATTCTCTCAAACAAATAAATAAAATCTTAAAAAAAAAAGTATTTGCAGATATAGGAATAACATGACATTTGATGAGACATTGAATCCAGAATGTTACTATTCAAATAGAAAGAAATACTGAGAATCTAATCATAGGAGAACATTTTAAAGATATCTACGTGAGACTTATTATTGAGGCACAAACCCTCCACTGATTCTCTCTGTAGCAGAGTAAACCTTCTTTGGCATTTCTCATCTTCCCCAGCTCCTGAATCCGCAAATCCTTAGCAGCGTGGCTAGGTGAGAATTCATATTGTCCTGCCTCGTGCTGCCCAGAAGCTCCTCAGCGAGACATCCAGGGAATCAGTCCCAGTCAGTGTTAAACAAGGAGGCTCAATGGCGTTGGTTACTGTTTTGGCCTAGACTAGAGACCATTTCCACTAGTTGCACTGGGGAAAAACTCTTGCGGTTATACTCCTCTGTGGGTATATTTAATAGTGTCATCTGAGAGAAACAAATAGTGGACAGCTGCTTTTCTTCTCTGAAGCTCCACAAAGGCAGGAAATTTCAGAGCTTAGACAAAAATCACATGTAATTGCTTCTTATGAGAACTATTACCATGGAAACACCACTTCTGTCATCCATTGGGAAGAAAGCTGTTGTCAGGTGTTAGGGGGACATCCAGGGGACTTAATGGCTGGTATAATTCTGGGTTTATGAAGGATTTCACTTTTTAAAAATGATGCTTGCAATACATTTGTTCCTATCCCAAGGGGACTAGAGCCTTAATATTAATTGGGCAAATAAAAGTCAGTATTATTATAGTGTGACTGTCAGAGCTCTGGTTTGGGAATCAGCAATCTAGAGATTCTAGTCAGATGCTCCTATTGATTTGGCTTCTGGTGGTATGGAAGTCACTTAATTTTTGCACTTTCTGGTAATAATAACGAATCATTTATTGATTGTTTACTATGGGCCAGACATTTTACTAAATGCTTTATATGCATTGTTTCATTTATTCCTCTTGACAATCCTAAGATAAATATATTATCTCCATTGTGGGGGGACATAGTCCTACAAAAGTTAAATACTTCCCAAGAGCACAGTGTTTGTTAGTGGTAGAAGCCGGATCTAATCCCAGGTCAATGTGGCCTGAGAACTCACTTGTATGCACCAGCCTTAAACTTGTAAGTTAAATGAAAATTTAAGGAACATCGTGTAGTAGTAATGAGTGTGATGGACTGTGGGCCTCCACCTTTCACGCCAGGATCACTTATTCTCAGATTAAGATACATGTGCTGGAAAAATCTCAGTAAGCAAGAATTTGGGGTTTTATGAGAGGAAAAAATGAGACAAGATGAAACCAGAGGGGGAGACAAACCATAAGACTCTTAATGTCAGGAAACAAACTGAGGGTTGCTGGAGGGGAGGGGGTAGGAGGGATGGGGTGGCTGGGTTGTGGACACTGGGGAGGGTCTGTGCTATGGTGAGTGCTGTGAATTGTGTAAGACTGATGAATTACAGACCTGTACCCCTGAAACAAATAATCTGTTATATGTTAATAAAACTAAAAATAATAATAATTAAAAGAAAAATGCAAGTAGGAATTGAAGACAAATAAAAAGATTAGGCCTATTTCTAAAAGAAAAGGCTACGTATCATAGATTTTTAAAAAGCATTGTTAACGAGGACATCCATGACAAGATTTGTTATTTTATCTAATCATTTGTCCTTAAAGCATTTTGTGGTCAAGAAATATCTATAGATGAGTTGGGAATGAAACAAAGGGGAAATGTCATTTGGTGAGTGTGACCTGCTGGTGGCAGCAACAGATCATAGCAGTTGTTCCTTATTGGGATCTGAATTCCAGGCACGCCTTAGAGCACAGAGCTTGCTGTTTTTATAAGATTTCAAATCACAGGCTGCTGTTATGATAGCTATAAAAATTGGCAAATCATTCTAGCTATCAATATGATTGACAGGATTATTTTCCAGAACATTTTGTATTACCAGGGTTCCACCCCCCCCCCCCCAAGGGTTAGAAGGAGGTGGGCAGAAGAGGTAAAAAGGAGTGGATCTTCAATTATCAATTAAATGAGAAGTGAGCAGGCCTTTTAAAAACTGATGGAATAGGGGCACCTGGGTGGCTCATTGGGTTAAAGCCGCTGCCTTCGGCTCAGGTCATGATCTCGGGGCCCTGGGATCGAGCCCCACATAGGGTTCTTCTGCTCGGCAGGGAGCCTGCTTCCCCCCCTCTCTCTGTCTGCCTACTTGTGATCTCTCTCTCTCTGTCAAATAAATAAATAAAATCTTTAAAAAAAAAAACTGATGGAATAGACCATTGAAATCATGACACCACCTTACTTATTAACTTACAATTTTTTTTTTGTAAGATAAAGGTAGGTCTCATAAACTGAGTTTCGCACAGGATAAAAGGTTTGTTGTTTTACTGAGAATGTGTTGAGAGACCTTCAAGAAGGATTTTTCAGTTTTCCTCCATAAACATTATTTAGGAATTCTTTGACTTTCAGATGGCTTTGAAAACATGGAAACATTAATGTTTGTTCCATAAGTACTAGAAGATAAACAAAACACTTTGGCTTTTCTATTGATGCCTGAAGAAGTGTTCATAAAGAGAAATTGAAAAATTGGCAGTTTCTAAGCCTTAATGAGGGCCAGCCTCAGGTCAGCAATAGGAGCGGTCTCCCTTCAACGCCCTCGCATGCCCAGGTGTAGAAGATTCATGCGGTCAGACGGTGAAACTTTGACCTGGGTGTTGCTTTCTCTTTGGGTGACTTTGTCCTGTAAACTTCCCTGTCTCTGAACCTGGTTTCTGATTATAGTGCTGCCGAGGAGAAAGGCTAGAAGAGCCACTTCTTTATTAGTAATGAGTCAGCAGACCACATCTGGGCTCCTCTGATGGGAGAAACAAACTCTAAACTCTGAGGCTTAGAGGTTGTGAGTACCTTATAGGCAAAAAGGATCTGCATGAATTGTCAAATTGCATTTGACAGGAAAAACGTGATTGACCTGGCATTTCATGTTGAGCCTTCAATCATTCCTATACCCTGAGACGTTGATGGAACCAGGCAAGTGCTCAACACATGTGAGAGAAATGAAGGAATAAGGCAAATAAGAGAATACAAGAGAATTTTCATTTCTTCAGTAAGGTGCTCTATGTCTTATCTCATTCAGGTATTCATTCATTTTTTCATACATTCTTTGAAAACTTATGATAGTCTAGGTTTTTTTGTTGAACACCTAGGTTCAGAGATGCTTATTTTCATTTCTGCTGGTTGTGCCATATGTCATTTTGGTGTGAGGAGTGAATGTGGAATCTAAGTTTTAGAAAATAGTTGGCCAGTTGTGACAACACTTAAATAATCCATTTTTTTTCTCCATTGATGTGCCATGTCACCCATATCCTGTAGGTTTATTTCTGGACTTCTTATGTTTTCTTTTTTTTTTTTTTTTTTTTTTAAAGATTTTATTTATTTATTTGAGAGAGAGAAAGTGAGAGGATGAGAGGAGTGAAGGTCAGAGAGAGAAGCAGACTCCCCGTGGAACTGGGAGCCCGATGTGGGACTCGATCCCGGGACTCCAGGATCATGACCTGGGCCGAAGGCAGCTGCTTAACCAACTGAGCCACCCAGGCGCCCCTGTTTTCTTTTTTAATTACTGTGCATTTACAAAGTTTATTGGTATTTAGAAGATCAAATTTCCCTATTGATAAAGAAGATGCTCTTCTTTATCAATATTTCCTTAGTTATTCTATATCAATTATTTTTTGGATGAACTAAAATTATTTTGCCAATTGATTTTGGGGGAAAATGATATCTTTACAATATTCATTCAGGAATATGGGCTGTCTCTCTAGATATTCGTGTCTTCTTTTATGTTCCTGGGAAATGTGTTGTTTTCTTTATGTAGAAGACACTGAACATTGCTGACTCCCTTAGGGGTTCATATCTCTCCTCAGTCCTCACTCCTTAGAGAGGCCTTCCTAACCTTGCTCTTTAAGTAGCATGTCCCCCTCCTTCCCCATAACTCTTTATTTTGCTGTGTTTTTCTTTATAGCACTTATTCTCTGACATAAATATTTATTTTACATTGTGTATGATCTTTCTCCCTGGTAGAATGTACCAGAATTGTGTGGAAGGAGACTGGATGTCCTATTCACTGTTGTATCTTCAGCTAGCAACACTGCCTAGCACATTCTAGTGTGAATGTTTTTTGGCTAAATTGTATCTACCACCCATCCCTTTCCAATTTAAGCATTTTGCCATATTTGTTACAGATTTATTTATTTATTTATTTAAAGATTTTATTTATTTATTTGAGAGAGGGAAAGTGAGAGGATGAGAGGAGCGAAGGTCAGAGAGAGAAGCAGACTCCCCGTGGAGCTGGGAGCCCGATGTGGGACTGGATCCCGGGACTCCAGGATCATGACCTGGGCCGAAGGCAGCTGCTTAACCAACTGAGCCACCCAGGTGCCCCTGTTACAGATTTATTTTTAAAGAAATAAAACAACATAGATAGAGTTGAAGGCTGCTTTGTATTTATCCCCAATCCTCTCCTTCTTCTCTCTTTGAGTCAAAATTCAAACTTTTTTAAAAAATAAATGTTCATGTACTTTTCTTCATATTTATGTGATATCAACACTATATAGAAATGTTTGCTCTTATTTTATTATTTTCTGTTGAAAATACTGTGTTGACAAAATGTTACGTTAGTTTCAGGTGTATTTGCTCTTGTTTATTAATTTCATGGAGAATGTATATAAGAATATCAGTAAATGTATATATGTGTGTGACTATGTATGCATACATATGCTTATGAATTGTCTTTTTTCACTCAACATTAGGTTCTAGGGATTTACCTATGCTGACATATGTATCTCTAGTTCTTTCATTTTGATATTGGGTTAATAAAACACAATTTATTTATCTCTTCTCCTATTGGTGAACTTTTAGGTTGTTGCCAATTCTTCTGCAATTGCATACATTGTTGCACTGAAAATACTAGTACATGTTGGAAGTGGATTGGCTGTGCCTCTTTATTAGGTGTTGCCAAATTGCTCTGTGGAGTCAGTGTACCCCAACAAGTTCTGAGAACTTTTCTTACTCCACATCCTTGACAACACTTAGTGCTGAGAGACTCTCTCAGTCTGTTCAGGCTGCCGTAGCAAGGTACCATAGATTGGGTGGCCCCTAAACAACAAATTTATTTCTCACTGTTCTAGAGTCTGAGATCAAGGTGCAAGTGTGGTCATTTTCTGGTGAAGATCCTCTTTGGGGTTGTGGACTACTGACTTCTCATTGTATCCTCACAGGGTACAGAGCGGAGAACTTTCCGGGGTCTTTTTTTTTTTTTTTTTTTTTTTCTGTTTTGGTTACAGATGGATTTTTTTAAAATTTTTTTTTATTAATTTTTATTAACATATAATGTATTATTTGCCCCAGGGTACATGTCTGTGAATCTTCGGGTTTACACATTTCACAGCACTTAACAGCACATACCCTCCCCAATGTCCACAACCCAGCCACCCTATCCCTACCCACCCC
>CM053606.1:127866138-127913065 GCA_028646535.1 Procyon lotor | reverse complement strand
ATTTCAACATATGAATTTTGGGGGTACAAACATTTAGTTAATAGATGTTTCCATGTTTCCAATATAATGGGTTTTAACTGAAATATACTGTAAATATAAATATACTATACTATATACTATATACTATAAATATAAATAACTATTTCTATGTTTCCACGTTTCCAATATAATGGGTTTTAACTGAAACCTTTTTTTTTATTTTTGAATTTTCCTGATTACCAATCAGGATAGGTATATTTTCATATGTTAAGTAGGATGTTTGGATTTCCTCTTCTGTGAATTGCCTGTTCATTCATGTTGTCCATTTCCTCATTCTTTTTTCTGTTACTGATATATAAAACTTTAAATAGGGGTGCCTGGATATCTCAGTCGTTAAGCATCTGCCTTTGGCTCAGGTCATGATCCCAGGATTCTGGGATCTAGCCCCATATCCGGCTGCCTGTTCAGCAGAAAGCCTGCTTCTCCCTCTCCCACTCCCTCTGCTTGTATTCCCTCTCTTGCTGTGTGTCTGTCAAATAAATAAATAAAATCTTAAAAAAAAAAGACTTTAAATATGTGATTTAATTTATTGATCACTATTAATTTAATTAGTAATATTAATTAGTTTGATTAATAAATAATAGTAATTAATTTGATTAATAATTCAATTACACATCACATCAATTTAATTAATATTGATTTAATTATTAATATTTATTTAATAATATTTAATATTTTAGATGGTTAGTTATCCTTTGTCAGTTGTATGAGTTACAAATATATCTTCCTGCAATTTGTATTTCTTTATATATAGTCTTTTTAAATTTTGATGTAGCCAAATGTGTATTTTCTTCTTGAGTATGTGATTTTTTTTGTTTGCTTATTTACTCATATATTGAAGAAATTCTTTCTTGCCCAAAGTCATAAAGAAGTTTTACAGTTGTTGTTGTTTTTTTTTTAAGATTTTTATTTATTTGATAGAGAGAAACACAGCAAGAGAGGGAACACAAGCAGAGGGAGTGGGAGAGGGAGAAGCTGGCTCCCCACCGAGCAGGGAGCCTGATGTGGGGCTCGATCTCAGGACCCTGGGATCATGACCTGAGCTGAAGACAGACGTTTAACGACTGAGCCACCCAGGTGCCCCAAGTTTTACAGTTTCTTCTAAAGGTTTTAATTTTTTTTTTTAAGATTTTATTTATTTGACAGAGAGAAACACAGCAAGAGAGGGAACACAAGCAGAGGGAGTGAGAGAGGGAGAAGCAGGCTTCCTGCCAAACAGGGAGCCTGATGTGGGGCTTGACCCCAGGACCTTGGGATCATGGCCTGAGCTGAAGACAGAGGCTTAATAACTGAGCCACCCAGGCACCCCGAAGTCTTAATTTTTTAATAGTAAGCCTGGTTATCTCTTCTTGACTGGGACAGTTTCTTCTCCCTGTTCCTACTTTTGTCTCTAACCCTTTCTCTTCTTTCTGCTTCAGTCAATCTTTGAACATCTTCTAATAGTTCAGCCCCACCATGTGTTATAAATTATAATCTGAGTTTATAGCTATTTAAATACAGATTTTTATAAAAATAGCCCACATTGATCTTCATCCCCAAATCTTAGTAGTTGAAACCATGTTGTGATATTTTATTCTTTTGAGCTGCGTATTATGTAATCTTTCCGCCTAGTATTGTCTAGCCTAAGTCTTTCTCAAATCTTGAGTGGAACAGTGTCAGTGGTTCTGAGATACCCAATATCTAGGATGAATGTTTACTAATTTTCTCTGGACAGGAAGGTAAGTTTCTCCATCCGTAAGATGCTGTAATTATGTTGTCTCTTTAACTGTTGGTAAGCCTGCTAGCTGAACACACTCATAAAATGCCAGAGAAAAGCTTAAAACTTCTACTTTGCTTTAAGTGCTGTTGGGGTCATTTTGTGTTCTAGGAGTTTCTGTCCAGGTCAGTGTCAGTATCTTCTCTCTCCAGTAAATTAAAAAAAAAAAATGAAATTTTAATGATGTTTGGAGTGTATTTTATAATGTGGATAAAATCCATGGAAACCTGGAGACATAAACACGTTCTGGCAAAATGTTTCTAGGAAAATACCAAATTCAAATTTGGGGGGGTGCTCTGCTCTTCTGCTGGGACTCAGCTTTACTTGTCTGTACTGGGAACTCTCAGTGCTCTGATAATCAGATTGGCTCAGCTTCATTCCCTCTCAGATAGGATTTTGGTGTCTCCCTTAGAATGAATTCCACTGGATCCAGAACAGAATCCAATTTTCTCCTTCTTGTAGCATTGCCACATTGTGTTCCTTCACCACTGACTCAGTCGGAAATTTTAGAGTTCTGTGCCATCACCCCCATTTTGAGAGGCACTGCCATGCCCTGTGGCCATGAGCCAAAATCTCCTCAACAGAGACTTTTTATTTGGGTTCCAAGCTCGCAGAACTTGGAACTTTACCTGTGTAAAGACCTTTCATGATTCCAGGACTGGAGTGACCTCTCCCATGAATACAAAGAATGGGATTTAAATGTAACACTGTTTCTGTCCCTGGACTAGTATTCAGCATCTGTGTGTAAAATTTTTTTCTTTTTAAAATTGTGAAATACTTCAAAACATAACAAAAAAGTATACAGTACAACTTTGTGATAGCTAAGTCTGTATATCTCATGCTTTACCCAGTCGTAACATCTTGCTGTGTTTGTGTAAGTCTTTTTTCCTTAAGAAATAAACCTAACAAAAATGGTAAACCCTCTTCTGACCTCATTCCTCTACCCAGAAAGAATTAATGTCCTGTATTTGGTGCTGACCATCCCCATACATATTTTTATATTTTGACCATACATATATTTGCCCATAAAGTTTTTACAGTGTTGTTTTACAGGCTGTAAAACTTTTTTTAACTTTATATCAACCTAATCTTTCTACTTTATGTATTTAAAAAAAGTTGCCCATGCTGACACAAGTAGCACTAGTTTTTCATTTTAATTGCTGAGTAGTATTCAATTGTGTGAATATACCACAATTCATTATTCCTCCTATTAATGAACATTATTCCTCCTATTAATGATTGTTTCCATTTTTTTTTTGCTCTTATAAGCAATGCTCCCAAATTTATTTTTGTCCATGTCTCTTTGTACACAATAACGAGACTTTCTCTCAAAGTGGAATCACTCAGCCATAAGATATGTCCATCTTTATGGGAAAATCACTCTGCAGAGTGGTTTTTGTCAGTCTATATGGGAGTGAAATTGTTCTTATTGTTACTTAATTTTGCATTCCTTTAACTACAAGTGGAACTGAGTATGTTATCATATTTTTATTGACTATTCAGACTTTTTCCTCAGAGAATCATCTACTTTAAACTTTAAATCCACTTAAATTTGAAACTTAAAGTTGGACTTTCTTCTTTTAAAAATTTTTTTGGTCTGAATTCTTTACATATTCTAAATACTAATATTTTGTAATGGCAAATATCTTCTTTCAAGTGACTTGTATTTTTACTTTGTTACTAGTATCTTTTGATGTACAGAGGTTTTTAAATTTAGACTTTCCTTATGGTTTTACTTCTTGTGTTTTGGTTAAAAAATTCTTTCCTACCCTAAAGTCATAAATATATTTTTCTATATTTTAGTGTTTTCCTTTTTACATTTAAGGATTACTCTACCTGAAATTATTTTCATACATTGTTGTTTAATAGGGATCTGATTTTTTTTTGTGGATTCCCTTTTTTTTTTTCCTTTGTGGACCACCATTTATTCTAGCACCATTCACTGACTAGTTAATTCTCTTCCCATGATTTTTTTAGTGTTATCTTTGAAAAATAACAGGTTTTTATATTTATGTTTATGTTCCTAGGCTCTCTGTTATCACTCATTGATATACTTGGCTATTCCTGCACCAGTCCCATGCTGTTATTAATCACTATAGCTTAATGTCCAAATATGTTCTTCTTCAAAATGTATTGGCTATTTTTTGGCTTTTTACATTTACATATAAATTTGAGAATCAGTTTGTGAAGTTGCAATAAAGAATATTCTTGGTATTTTGCCTTTGCAGCAGCTTTTCTGGATTCATTTTGGGAAACTTGCTCTCTCGGTGATAGTGGGGCTCCCCATCTGTAAGCATCACATACTTCTCCATTTGTTTACTCCTTCCGTAATGTTTTGTGATTTTTCTCCATAAAAATATTGCATATAAATTGTAGATTTAGCCCTTGGCACCAGGTAGTATTTATTGTTTGCGAAACACAGGATGTTAGAAATTACTGTTTACTACTTGTTTTTTGCTGTTGCATAGAAAAGTAGTTGATCTGTGCCTATTGATCTTGTATCCTAATAATTTATTGAATTCTAATAGTTTATAATTCTCTGGGGTTATCTGTATTGTTATTATCATCCACGAGTAATGACAGTTTTGTTATTCATTTGTAACTCTTATATCATTTTTTTCTTGTTTTCACTGTTAGCAGGGTCTTCCAGTACAACTCTGGATAGAATTAATGATAGTGGGCATCCTTTGGCTTTTCTACTTTAAAGAGAATATAGCTAATATTTATCATTGAATAAAATATTTGCTGTAGGTATTTGGTTGATTCCCATTGTCAGATTAAGGATATTCTTTTCTATTTTTATTAGTACAATTAAAAAGAGAATGTATTTTCAGTTATAGAAAATGCATTTTCTGCAACTACTGAAAGAGCTGCATAACTTTCTTTGCTTTGTTAACGAAGGTAAATTACATTAATAAATTTTCTAATATTATACCATGTTTGTTTCTCTAGAATAAACATAGGTTAGTCAAGAGGAATTTTTTATGGATTCAGATTTTAAAGATTTTATTTTTTATTTATTTTAGCGGGGAGGGCAGAGGGAGAGGGAGAGAATCTTAAGTAGACTGTGTGCTGAGCACAGAGCCCCATGCAGGGCTTGATTTCACCACCTGGGGTCATGACCTGAGCCTAAAAAAGAGTGGATGATTAACTGACTGAGCTACCCAGGAACCCCTATACATATTCAGATTTTAAGAAACATTTTTTTTTTAATTTAAATTCAATTAGCCAACATATAGTACACCATTAGTTTTTGATGTAGCGTTCAATGATCCCTTAGAACTTGCGTATAACACCTTGTGCACATAACATCACATTCCCATCACCTGATTGCCCCACCCTTCATCCCTTTCCCTTTCCACAGCCCTCAGTTTGTTAGAAACATTTTTTTTAAAGACTTTTGTATTTATGTTCATAAATGAGATTAGTCTATAATTTTCCTTTGTCATATTCTTTGTTAGTTTTGGTATAATGGTTACATTAGCTTCATTAAATGAACTGTAGAATTTGCCTTATTTTTCTATACTCTGGACGTAAGATTGAGATTGCCTTCTTTGAGCATTTGCTAGAATTTCCCTGTGAAAACTCTTAAGTTTGTTGTTTATGGCGTGTGTGTGTGTGTGTGTGTGTGTTTAAGAGGGGTAGATTTTTTAAAACATTGAAACACTTTCTTTAATGGTTATGGGTTTATTTAGGTTTAGAAAATTTCTTCAGTTGGTTTTGGAAGGTAATATTTTTCTACAATTCATTTTCAAATATATACCATTTATAAATAATTGGCAAAAATTATATTTTTATGGTTTTTAATATCTCCTTCTTCTGTAATTATAGCCCCTTTTTTATTCCTAGTATGTTTGCTTTTTTTCTTCTTTCCTAATAAATCTTGCCACAGTCTATTTTTTTTTTAAGTTTTGCTTATTTTAGAGCCATAGAGCATGTAAGCAGGGGAAGAGGGGGAGGGAGAGAGAGAATCCTTAAGCAGACTCCCTGCTGAGCATGGAGCCCAAAGTGAGGCTCCATCTCATGACCCTGAGATCATGACCTGAGCAGAAACCAAGAGTTGGACACTCAACTGACTGAGCCACTCAGGTGCTTCTTATCTATTTAATTAGTCTAAAAAAAACCCCACCATTCAATATTTGGTTTTGTTGGTTATGCTATTAACTTCTTGTTTTCTGATTCATTAATTTCTGTTCTTATTTTACTTCTTATTCTTTGTTTCTTTGGTCTTACTCTGTTCTTTTTCTAAGCTTTTAAGTTGAATACTTTGTCCATTCATTTTCAGTATTTCTTCTTTTTAAGGCAAACATTTATAGGGCTTCCCAAAGAAAGAAATTACCCCAGATACCAGGCTCAGGAACTTCTGGAGTTCCTTTTCCTGGGTCTTGGCTGTGTCAGTTTTCACAGCCTCCTTAAAATCTCCAGATCGTTCAAGTAGACTTACTTTGTTGAGGTATATTGTTGAACTCATTGTTGTAAATATCGCTGAGGTAATTATTGAGGTATAACCCATACACAGTAAACTGCATATATATAAAATATACAGTTTAATGAGTTTTGACATACGTATATAACCTTGCAACCATTACCAAAATCAAAATAATAAACATATTTATCACTCCCGGAAGTTTCCTTCTGCCCCTTGGTAATCCCTCCTTCCCTATCCTCTGCCTCATCCCAACTCCCCATCTTCAGGCAACCAATGATCTACCTTCTGTCACTGTAAACTACTTTGCATTTTTAAGAACTCTATATAAATGAAAGCATGGACATATTTACTTTTTTCCCCCCTGGATTCTTTCAGCATAATTATCTTAAGTTTTATTTCTCTTTGGCAAATATCTAGGCATGGAATAGTTGGGCCCTGTGGTAGGGGTATGTTTAAAAATATTTTGCCTTGTTCTCAGCAGGATAGTCAGTTGTATTACTTAACTTATTATTATAAGAAGGAGAAGTTGCCTATATTTTTTCCTTGTATGTTTGTGGTTTCTTTTTTTGTTCTGTTTTGTTTTTCTTTTTCTTTCTTTCTATTTAAGTTTCTGATTCCAGTGGAATTTCTTTTGGTGTAAGGAGTGAGGTATCTAACTTATTTTTCATGGTTAGTCAGTTGTCCCAATACCATTAATCCCATACATTTGGCAGTAATGTAAAGAAATTGACACTGAATGTGTACTTTTAAAACTCATTAGAATACTGGAAGAAGATTTGGAAATCTTGTTAACCAATGTAAACATAAACAGAGGTTTGTGGGATGTTTGGAAAGGCAATAGGGAAGTGAACCATTCCCAAGTGAAACATTAATTATGTTGAGGATATTTTTTGCCATATTTAATGGAACAGAAAACAAAAGATATTTTAACCTCAATTATGTATCTCAGACAATAACTTCATGTAGTCTGTACTTTTTCCTTAATAACAATTATGTAATTTAAGAAAACAAAGTTGTTATTTTGAATTTTAATCATGTTAGATGTGAAATGAGGATTAAAAAATGATAGTCTTTCAAGTAGACCAGTGTGAAAATATCTAAAACATAGACTTGCTGCAATTCTCTTACATGATTCATAGTTTAGAAACAAACATTTCTCTGTTCTTTGATTTCCTGATAATTTCCCAAGTTAAGATAAATCATCCACAAAGTGGCAAAATTTGCATTTGTCCATTGGAAAAAGAAGCTGCTACTCTTCTTTTAGATTTGATTCCCAGTATATGCAGTGTGAACTTTTTGATTGCCATATTAATAAAGATAGTTCTTGAGTATTGTTATTTTCGATTGCAATCTTATTATGATTACTATAGAGTAAGGGTAACTCTTGCTCAAGAACTGTGGATTGTACCTGGGATTTAAATATTTAACATTTTCATAAGAAAATGAGCTTAATATAATGCATGATTTGTGCAAAATATAAATTTGCTTTTAAGAAGATTGCATGAACTCATTTCAAATACTGCAAACTCCGTTATAACTTTTTTTTCTGTATGACTTCTCTAAGCTTTGAGCTATCTTAATCCAAAAGTATGTTAATTTCTTCATTCAGCTAGCATTTGTTTACTCATTTATTCAATAGATGTTCATTGATACTATAAATGAGGCCAAGGCACTGTTGTAGATAGTGAGGATACAATGTGGAACAAATATAGACAAAGTTTCTCATCTCATGGGCTGTATGTTCTAGTGGGATAAAAAGACAATAAACACACAAATACACAAGTAAGATAATTGTAGGTAGTAATAGATACTGTGAAGAAAATTAATTGTGTAAGAAGAGGGAGAATGAGGTGGGCAGCACACAAGAGCATGGCTCCCTAATATATACTGAGGACTAGTGCCAGGCCCTTTGGACTGTGTGAATCCAAAATAGTGCCTAAGATGGGCTTTGGAGAAGGGCAGACCTAGGAAGCAGATTTATCATGAGTTAATGTTGCTTCAGCCTCAGAGCCCCTCCCTTGCATAGCCCCTGTGAGTGAAGGAAGTTGCAGAGTGTTCTAGATGGAAAACCAGTAGCAACCAGGATGCATTTTCTATGTAAACATTCCAAAGGAATTGTCTCAATCTATCTCAGAAGAAAGGGATTTGCATATCTAAGAGTCAAGTAACCAGCGGTGGTTTCTATTTTATTCTGAATATTCACTTTCATACCTACTTTTGTATTTGTACATTTGAATTCTATTTCTTTGAGAGCCTCCCTAATCCAACTTGGATAAGCCTTAAGCCCTGCAAAACTTGGGTTTGTTCCTATCTTGGCCATTGTCTATCTGTATAACTCTGGGTAGGCTATCGAAATTCACTGTGCTTCAGTTTCCTTGTTTATTAAATGGGAATCATCAGGTTGTGTATTAAGTGAAATTAAACAATATGTTAAATGTTATGTACAATATCTTGCACATAGTGGTTACATAATAAGTGATTATTAAGCTATTAAGTTATAATAAGCTATTATAATTATACTTATAAACCCTCAAAGGATTTAGAATTCTGGTGGAGAAACAAAATCAGCAGACATATCTCCATAGGACACTTGTATACAGAACAGTATAGAGGTTGAAGATGTTGGCTTTAGAGTCAAATAAACCTATTTAAATAGTGGTTTTGTGACTTATTTGCTGTGTGACCTTAAGCCAGTCACTTAAATTCTCTGAGCCTCAGGTTCCTCATTGGTAAAATGGGGATAATATTGGTGCATGGAAAATCTTTAATAACATTAAAGTATTTAAATTAGAGAAATTCTATCACATAAGCACAGGAGGCCTTCATGAGAATGTCTATTGCTTCTCGGTTTTGCAGTGGAGAAAAATTGGAAACAAGCCAAATTTTAAAACAAGCTGTATTAGTCATACAATAGAATATATAGGAATTAAAATAAATGAACTAGATCTACGGTTTTAATAATAATAAACCTAAAAGCATAATATTGACTAAGAAAAAGCAAATTATACAATGTTACGTTCACTGATGACACTCATGTTAAATTTTAAAAACTCACATGAAATATTACCATATATTGTTTATGAATATATATGTCTGATTATCTATTGCTTCACAACAGACCAGCTTAAAACTTATGGCTTAAATCAACAAAAATTATTTTTGGCCTAAAATTCTGCAGTCTGGGCTCACCTCAGCTGGCCAGTTCTGCTGGTTTTACTAGCCACTTGGTGGCTGGCAGATAGGTCATCTGGAGCTGGGGTCAGTGGCATCTGGAACAGCTGGATTTTTCTCCTTCTCCATGTTGTTTTGGGACTTCTCATTCTCATGGAGCCTTTACATGTGGACTCGACACATGGTCTCTCACGTAGACTGTTTCTTACATGGCAGGTCCGGACTCCCAAGAGTACAAAAGGAGAAGCAGACAAGAATTCTTAAAGCCTAGGCATGGAACTGACCCAGTGTCAATCCCATCACTCAGACCAGCTCAGGCTCTAGGGAGGGTGTCTACTCAGTGATGTGAATTCTGGGAGGTGTGGCTCATTGCAGGCTGCTAATGGGACAGAGCAACACAGTGTGTGTGTGTGTGTGTGTGTGTGTGTGTGTGTGTGTGTGTGTGTGTAATGAGCATATACACAAATTTATAATATCAGTTGCCAATGGCCCGGAAGGGAGAGTAATGGGACTGGGAAAAAAAGAATTTCCAGTACCCCTGTAACATTATATTTCTCTAAAATTCAATCTGAAATAAGCATGACACATATTATAACATTACCCTCCACACTTAAAAAAAAAATACAAAGAAGTCCAATAAATTAGTTATTAAATATATATAGGGAGGTTTAGTGAATTCAGTAAAGTTGCAGGATAAAAAAATCAATGTACAGAGGGGCGCCTGGTGGCTCCGTGGGTTAAACCCTCTGCCTTCGGTTCAGGTCATGATCTCAGGGTCCTGGGATCAAGCCCCACATGGGGCTCTCTGCTCAGCAGGGAGCCTGCTTCCTTCTCTCTCTCTGCCTGCCTCTCTGCCTACTTGTGATCTCTCTCTCTCTGTCAAATAAATAAATAAAATCTTAAAAAAAAAATCAATGTACAGAAATACGTTGCATTTCTATACACAAATAATGAAGTGGCAGAAAGAGAAATTAAGAAAACAGCCCCATTTACAATTGCACCCCAAATAGTAAGATATCTAGGAAGTAATCTAACCAAAGGGGTAAAAGACCTGTACTCTGAAAATTATAAAACACTGATGAAAGAAACTGAAGACAATGCAAAGAAATGGAAAGACATTCCATGCTCATGGATTGGAAGACAAATATCGTTAACATGTCTACACTACCCAAGGCAAACTACACATTTAGTTCAATCCCTATGAAAATACAGCATTTTTCACAGAACTAGAACAAACAACCCTAAAATCTGTATGGAACCACAAAAGATCCTGAATAGCCAAAGCGATCTTGAAAAAGAAAAGCAAGGCTGGAGGCATCACAGTTCCAGACTTCAAGTTTTATTACAAAGCTGCAGTAATCAACACAGTATGGTACTGGCATAAAAATAGACCTGTAGATCAATGCAACAGAATAAAAAATCCAGAAATAAGCCCACAACTATAAGTTCAATTAATCTTTGACAAAGCAAGAAGGAATATTCAATGGGAAAAAGTCTCTTCAACAAATGGTGTTGGGAAAAGTGGATGGCAACATGCAGAAGAATGAAACTGGACCATTTTCTTACACAATACACAAAAATAAATTCAAAATGGATTAAAGACCTAAATGTGGGACCTGAAACCATAAAAATCCTAGAAGAGAACACAGGCAATAATTTCTCTGACATTGAACATAGCAACTTTTTTCTAGATAGGTCCCCTGAGGCAAGGGGGAAAAAACAAAATTATTGGGACTATATAAAATAAAAAGCTTCTGCACAGCAAAGGAAACAATAAAACTAAAAGGCAACCTATGGAATGGGATAAGATATTTGCAAATGAAATTTCCAATAAAGGGCTACTATCCAAAATATATAAAGAACTGATGCAACTCAACACCCAAAAATCCAAATAATCCAATGAAAAAATGGGCAGCAGACATGAACAGACAATTCTCCAAAGGAGATGCACAGATGGCCAACAGACGCATGAAAAGATGCTCATCATCACTTATTATCAGAGAAAGGCAAATAAAAACTACAATGAGATATCACCTCACACTTGTCAGAATGGCTGGAAACAGAATAAAAGAAACAACAGGTGTTGGTGAGGATGTGGAGAAAAAGCTCTCGTGTATGTTGGTGGGGATGCAAACTAGTGTAGCCACTGTGGAAAACAGTATGGAGGTTCCTCAGAAAGTTAAAAATAGGGCTACTCACACTACAGGGTATTTATCCAAAGAATCACATACTAATTCAAAGGAATATGTGCACCCTATGTTTGCAGCAGCATTATTTAAAATAGCCAAGATAAGGAAGCAGCCCAAGTGTCCATCCACTGATGAGTGGATAAAGAAGATGTGATATATATATCACATATATAATTTAGATCTATATAATGGAATATTATTCAGCGTCATAAAGAATGAAATCTTACCATTTGCAATGACATGGATGGAGCTAGAAATAATGATAAGTGAAATAAAGACATATGTTTCACTTGTGGAATTTAAGAGATTAAAAAAAAAACAAGCAAAAGGAAAAAAAATAAGAGAGAGACAGAGAAACAAAGCAACAAACAGACTCTCAATTATAGAGAACAAACTGATGGTTGCCAGAGGGGAGGTGGGGGGGGGCGGTGGGTGAAATATGTGATGGGGATTACAGAGGACACTTGTGATGGGCACAGGGTGATGTATGGAAGTGTTGAATCACAATATTGTACACCTGAAAGTAATATAACACTGTATATTAACTAACTGAAATCAAAATAAAAACTTAAAAATACAATATATATAGGGAGGTTTAGGTTAATACCCCAATAATCTGACATGCTTTGTTTCTAGGAACAATGACTTCCCTTCATACCAAGGCTCTTTACATGGTAGTAAATCTCTGATTAACACAAAAACAGGCAACCTCAAGGTCAAAGTTTTAAATATGCTGACTGAATATAGCTTCATAAACAGTATGATATTGAATGTTAAGTTTTATAGTGTGATGAAAGCAAATGTGCTTATAATTACTCAGTTCATCCAAGATTTCCCTGTATCATTGGAGAACAGCACAGAGTGACATAAATGACAGGCTGTGCTTGAGGCTGTTACACTTATGAAGATCAACGTGGGCTGCAAACATCAGCCAAAGCTTCAGGAGGATATGAATTGGACCTTGGTAGGTTTGGTAGGTCCAATTGAGTAGATTTGGACAAGAGGATCAGCTGTCTCAGAATTCAAGGTGTCAGAGGAAAGGGGAAATGTTCTAGAAGAGTGAGAATCCAAGTGTAAGGGGTTGGTTAGGGGACTATATGGAGGTCCTTAAGAAGAGCCTCAGTGAAGTGTTGAAGAGTCTTAAGAGCTTTTGAACAATAACATAAAATTTGGAATTTCATTTAAATGAAAAACCTTATTTGTATTGAAAAATGATGTTGTATTTTGTCTCTGTTGCTAGTTAATTTTATATTCCAGCTGGCTAAGCCTTTGGCCCCGAAGTGACAAAATAGAGAAAGCAATTATTCCATGTTGGCACTGAACCCTTGGGTCACAAGTCTGAGAAGTGACTTAGTCAGTCATGATTTGCCCAAACAAGACTGGGGCTGACTCATTAGTGGACTGTTTTATTAATAAATGGCTATTCAACTAACAGAAAGGGAATACTTCCCAGATGATGAGTATGCCTAGAAACCAACTTAATAGGTCTTGGGTAGCCCTGAATGTTGGGGCCAGAACTGCCCACGGGAGCGGGGATGTCTACCACACTCTAGGCAGTTGTAGACAGTAGACACTGTGCTGAAATTTGTATGGCTGTATGGCTAGACAGGGGAATGAGAAGCTTCAATAATGAAATGGAGGAAGTTTTTAAAATACTTAATATTGAACAAAAACATTTCTTTAAGAAGAGAGTTTCATGTAACTGGTCTGTTCAGGCAATTTGAATTAATGGCCTCCTGCCCAACATAAGCCTGGGACAGTCTTGGGGCAACCATAACTAACATCCCTTTAAAGAATGGATATCAGGGATGCCCGGGGGGCTCAGTCGGTTGAGTGTTTGCCTTCGGCTGGGGTCATGGTCCCAGGGTCCTGGGATTGAGCCCTGAATCAGGCGCCCTGCTCAGCAGGGAGTCTGTTTCTGCTTCTCCCTCTGCTTCTCCCCTGCTTGTTCTCTTTCACTCTCTTTCTGGCAAATAAATAAATAAATCTTTAAAAAAACCAAAACACTGAAAAAGAATGGACATCAGAGGGCAACAAGGCGGATCATTACAAACAACTTTAGGAGCCACGAGCCAAGGACCATGAACAGGTTAGAGGCCAGCAGGCAGAGTGGGGCAAATCAGACATCTGGCCAGGACCAGTTGAGCTTTGTGTTACTGTGGGAGAAAGCTGGTCTCTGGTGACTCAGTTTGGACCAAGTATTTGTGTATTGTTCTACCATGGCTGACAAAACTTGGGTTTTATTGTGTATTGCTCCACAATGGCTAACACTTGGGTGTTAGTTGTAGAAATGAAGTGCTTAAGGTATTCTCTTGAGTTTAAAAAAAAATTCAATTCCCCGGTCCTTTCCCTTCCTTTCTGTTCTACCCTCCCACATCCCTCCCCTCCCCTCCCCTTCTCCCCTCCCCCCATTAGTATAATAAAGATAGTGGAAATTTTAAAGCTGTATATGTAGTTTTCATGTAGGTAACTCTAATTATACATCCAAAGTAATGAAGTTAAAATGTTATGATAAGTTTTGGATATAAGATTAATGGCAAACTATGACATTAAATACACAACTTAAGTCAATGCTCTTTAAATATTTTTGATTGTGTAAGTTGTAACTCCATCACAATTTTTGAGTATGCACCCCCACTATATGGAATTTATTTACTTATGTACTATATACATTTACTACTGTACTAATTGAAGTAAAGTTCTTATATATTTTTTTCCCATACTCTAATGGATCAACTTATATATTTTAGGGATACATGGATCCCCTCCCCAACCAATCCCACCGGCTTCACATAATGTTTTAAATAGTTAACTAGTTTAAAGCAAGAGGTTTTAAAAAAAATACTTTCTTAATCCTAATCATGGGAGTAGAAATGATCTATAATTTTCAGAATTTAATGTTTGTTATCAATATTGTGCTTTCTGACACTACCCCTGATCTCCTAAAACCAATAAATAAAATCTCAAGAAACAGTGATGTGGAATAAGCAAGAAGTCAGGGACAGAGGAAAAATTCTTTCAAAATTTAAATTTAATTTTATTGTTTATCTACCTTGTGTCAGCCATCAGGAACACCAAGCTATGGAGGAAATGGTCTTTCTTTTTAAGTTGCTTATAAAAGTCTTAGTAACTTAGAGAAATTTATCTTTTTTGGAGGAAAGAGCCAGATAACCCCAACCATGTAAGCGTTAGCTAAATCCACATGAAAGGGAACAATAGGTAGTAACAGAAACATTATTACCACAGACTAAGGAATATTAGTTGACTATTCTGTGTCAGCTATTTTATATATATCATATCTTTTGATACTCTCAGGAATTCTGTAAGTTAGGCTTTGCTATCACCATTTTCCAGAGGAGAAAATGCAAGCTCATATAGATGAAGTCATTTGTATAAGGTCAACAGCCAACAAGCGGAATAGCTAGGATTCCAATCCAATATAGTTACCATTAATTGAGTGTTTCAGGCAGTGATGAGTGCTTTATTTGTATTATCTTATTAAGTTGCCAGAACAACCCTATGAATTGCTGTTATTTTGCCCAGTTTACAGATAAGGAATCTGGGATTTGGAGAGCTGCTCATGGTGCACAACCACCAAGTAGCACAATGGTCATTTGGCCCCTATCTTTGATTTTGCTTCTTTTGTTGATGAAACAAGGTGTCAGGGCAAGGCGGAGACAGACCAAGAGGCCGAGGAGCAGCCTGTGGTGGAAGGGAGTGCTCTAAATGGGAATTGCTTGCCTAGAGGCTCATTTATAGCAAAAGCAATATAGGATGTATGTAAATAGTTGTACATGCTTTAGCTAAATGTTCAGTAAATTCACTTTTAATCTTATCCGTAGGTCATGAGTATTACATCTTCCCAGGAAACTTCTAGGTATAAAGCCCCAATTTAAGAACAATGGCCGGAGATTGTGTCTGACATAAATTTTACTGACTCTACTGACCGTCTCCACCCTGGTGCCCAGATCACTGATGCCCTGGCTGACAGAAATCCCCTCCTGGATTTATTCTGCCTCCTTAAAAGGATGATGTTAATCAAATTTATTTCTAGCCTGTTCTTAACATTTGTCATCCACATCCATTCTCATTATCCTTCCTGCAGTCTTCTGAGTCATCTCACCTGAAGGTCTTAGAGCTGTGCTTCATTTGAGGTGCTGTGGGCAACCACGTAGGCAAATAATGTTTTTATTCTTTCCTGATCTCATAAAAGTAGAATTGTGACTCAGTTACATTCCCCAGAGAGCCAAACTTTTATTCATATGTGCCCAGGCAAAGAGTTTGTCACACAAACAGTGAGGGGTTGCTAAGCAATGTGATCCACACTTCACTGCAGCAGCAATGGTGTTGTTGGCTCTCAGCACCGTGATGTATGGAGGATTCCAAGCTAACATCCTGAGGACACAGGTATAGCGAGGCCCAGAAGGTTCAGGCGTGGTATCATTTGGTTTGAGCCCTATATTTTCCATTCTCCTTCCCCAATCCCTCTGTAACCAGGAGTGAAATAGAAGTAAGAATGCCTATTAGTATGTCTGTTAGCTGAGACAGCAACATATCTGGGTTGTGTGTGTGGTGTGGCGGGGAGAGAAATAATTTAACTCCACGAACACACACGACTAACTTCTGGTCCTTTAGATTTCAGCTCAAATATCACTTTTTCCCCAAAGCCTCCCAAGAGTGAATGAGATATCTCCTGGTATGAATATTTGTTGTTGTTCCTGGTTGTTAATATCCAAAACCCCTACTGAATTTGGGGAAGAGTTCCCCAAGTGTGTAGTATTTGTGGGATTCCTTCCTCTTCTCATGGAAGAAGCTAAGTGGGGAGGGGGATTTCTCCCCCATCCCCTGGCAGTTCAAGTTTTATCCAATCAGATCCTATTTTCTGGAATTTTGGATTTGATGACTGGACACAGAGACAAAAGAGATGGCTAGAAATCATTTCCTATTTCCAGTGGCAGGGGTAGTCGCCTCTCGGAAGGATTCTTCCTCCCACATGGTGTTTGAAGCCTTCTGAAGTGCTCCCTGCTTAATGAGCTTCTTCCTCCAGCTTTTCTAGATCTTATAAGGCCCCTGTAAAAGCCCCCCGACAGCCTTTCAAGGAATCTTTTTCTTTGTTTAAATCAACCAGATTAGCTCCCAAACTTGACCCAAGAACCCTGGATGAGCCACTCTCATGGGCTTCCAGAATATCTGTATTAGTTTGTTACGGCTCTCCTGATAGACTATCATGAGTTTTGTAGATTAAAACAACAGAAATCTATTCTCTCACAGTTCTAGAGGCCAGAAGTCCACAGTCGGGATCCCTGAGCCAAAATCTAAGTGTCGGCAGGGCCATGCTGTCTCAGAAAGGGAGAATCCCTTCCATGCTTCCTCCAGCTTCTGGCTTCTGATGGCTGCCATCATCCCATGGCTTATGGCTTGTGGCTACACCACTCCAGTCTCTTTCCTTGTGGCCACATTGTCTTCTCTTCTGTGTGTGTTAAAGTTCCCTCTGCCTGCTTTCTATAAGGATATGTGTGACTGCATTTAGGGCCCACCCAGATAATCCATAATAATTTCCCTATCTCAAGATCCTTAATTATATCTTCAAAGACCCCCCCTCCCCCGCCTTTTTTTGGATCCTATAAATTACATTCACAGGTTCTGGGGATTGGGTTGTTGGCTATCTTTTGGTGACCATTTCCACCTATTGTGCAGTATCCTCAGTTTACCCCTCTGTAGTTTGGATCCGTTTACTTGTCTATCTCCCTTACTAGACTGTGAACTCGTGGATCAGAGAAACATTCATCTTGCTTATCATTTATTCCCAGTGCCAAGCTTCTGGTAGGCACACAAGGATACTTACTGAATGAATCAATAAACAAGTTAAACCCAAGATAATAATCATTATTGCATCTTTTTTTTTTCAAAACAAATTTTGAAATTTAAGATTTTAGGGGCAAAGTTTCTCTTGTAATAGGCATGTTGCTATCAACACTGTCTCTTAGGTTAGTTGTGCTCCTTCTCATAGGACTATGCCAGCAGACATGAAGCTTGTGCCTCACGTCCAGATCCCAGGGCAGACACTACCGCCTGATCATGGCTCCTCTCCCCAAAGTCCAAACACTGCCTTAGAATCCTTGACCCAGTGTTCCAGGCAGATGTTTCCTAGCAAATGAAGTTGGCCTGCCAGATAAAATTTTTCACATCACCATAACCAGAAGATAAAAATCCAGCCTCCTTAGTCTGGTCCCACTTGCATAGCCAGTTTCTCATTGTTTCCAACATTCATTCTCTCTTTCAGCTTGGATCGTTCATTCTCTACCCCAAGTTCATAATGTTCTCTCCTTCCTACCCAGGTAGCAGCCCCCCTTTGAGGTTCCAGTGCAAGCCCCCACCTCAAACAGGTTTTTCTTTAACCTTGACACATAGTCATTTTTCTTCATGCTGCCAAATGCAATATGTTTTCTCCTCTCGTCTCTAGTGATACTCAGTACCTACTTGCCCCAGTAAGGTTCCTTTACTTACCCCACACCCTACAATTTATTATCTCTCTCCAAATTCCAATATGTTAAGCACTTCATTTCTATCCCGAGTTGCTCAGAGGAGACCCTCCTCACCTGCCAAAGGCTCCATCAGTTGCCAAGTGCTGCCAATGGGGTCCCGGCTACATCACGTCTGGTTAGAGCCAGTCTTCAGGTGTGTCTGGTTCTGGCCAGTAGGAATCTGAACTCTGTTTCTGGGCCAAGTTGGAAGAATCAGCCTTCCAATACCAATGGTGTAGTCACTAATCACTACACTCTTTCCCTGCCTTCATCGAGGAGAATATGGCAGATGTGAGAATACGGCAGATGTTTCCCCACAGTTTTTTCAGCTGTATTATGTGCCACCAAAACCACTTAACCTTGGAGAAATGACAATGTGTAAATAAATTACCAAGCTGTTGTCTTACTTCAGAGTTATGGGTTTCAGTTGTCAAATATATAATGTTAAACAGGTACAGATGGTAATGTACCATCTTTCTTACAGGAAGGTAAACCTAAAGTGGGACCTATCACCTAAGCCTGGTTTATGATGGTATGTGGTTTTGATGGTATGTAGATGAACTTTTTTTTTTATTACCCAAGACATCCCTGGTTTGGGTGTAGTTATTTTTAAATTTTTGGTAATTGTTGTGATCTTTGGGATCAGTTTTGATAGGTTTAATATTGTTGTTCATAATGATACATAGGGGACAGTAGAGTCCGACTCTGCTAAAAACAGTGATGGGTATGAAGGAGGGCACATACTGCATGGAGCACTGGGTGTTATATGGAAACAATGAATTTTGGAACACTACATCAAAAGCCAACGACGTACTGTATGGTGACTAACATAACATAATTAAAAAAAAAAAAGAAGAAGAAATGGCTCTTAAGTGAATAAGCCTCCTAAGGCAAGGGAAACAAAAGCAAAAATAAATTATTGGGACTACATCAAAATAAAAAACTTCTGCACAGCAAAGGAAATGACCAACAAAACTAAAGGCAGTCTACTGAAGGGGAGAAGATATTTTCAAGTGATATATTCAGTACAGAGTTAGTATCCAAAATGTATAAAGAACTGGGGCACCTCGGTGGCTCAGTCATTAAGCGTCTGTCTTCGGCTCAGGTCATGATCCCAGGGTCCTAGGATTGAGCCCCGCATCAGGCTCCCTGTTCCGCAAAGAGCCTGTTTCTCCCTCTCCCACTCCTCCTGCTCGTGTTCCCTCTCTCTCTCTGTCAAATAAATAAGTAAAATCTTAAAATATATATACATATATATATATATAGAGAGAGAGAGAGAGAGTGAAAAAGAGAGAGAGAGGGAGAGAGAACTTACACAACTCCACACCAAAAAAAAAAAATCAACCCAATTAAAAAAAAAAAAAAAACAGGCAGAAGATATTCTCCAAAGAAGATAAACATACAGATGGCCACATAATTCCACTACTGGTTATTTACCCAAAGAATAAGAAAACATTAATTCAAAAAGACATATGCACCCCTATGTTTATTGCAGCATTATTTACAATAGCCAAACTATTGAAGCTGCCCAAGTGTCCATCGATTGATGAATGGATAAAGAAGATGTGGCATAGATAGATAGATAGATAGATAGATGTGGAGTATTAGCCATAAAAAAGCATGAGATCTTGACATTTGCAACAACATGGATGGATCCAGAGGGCATGATGCTAAGCAAAATTAATTAGAGAAAGACATCATAAGATTTTACTCATAAATGGAATTTAAGAAACAAAACAAATAAAAAAAGAAACAAACCAAAAAGCAGACTCTTTAGAGAACAAATTAGTGGTTACCAGAGGGAAGGTGAGTAGGGTGATGGGTGAAACAGGTGAAGGAGATTAAGAGCACACTTATTGTAATGAGCACTGAATAATGTATAGAATTGTTGAATCGCTGTCTTGTACAACTGAAACCATTATAACACTGTATGTTAACTACCCTGAAACTGAAAAATAAAAAAATAATAAAAATGCTAAAAGAAAAGAAAGGAAAGGCTCTGAGGGCTGGGAGTTTGGGCTGCTAGACCTCTCACTCATCCAACATTATCGTACAAATGTGTATCTCTTCAAATCTTGGGACGTGAAACTGGTGCCATGAGAGGCACGCTGTGTCCTTTTCGTGACGTGCAGGAGACACCACAAGGGCCTTAAATCATCGGGCTGCTCTCTGGGTGCCGTATTTGGAGCAGCCTTATATGTCAGACGTCGCTAGCCTGCCCCAGCTCTAAACTGTCTCCCCCTTTCCTTCACTTTTCCTGCTGTGTCTCTACATCCTTGGCCCGAGAGCCACAGAAGCCATTCTTTTTTCTCCTCCCACATCAATCATAAGTAAGGCAATACATGAGAAAGGCTTTTTGCACTTTGGCAGAGTTTAGAAAAATTCTTTACAGTTCTCACTATTGGAAAGAGTGTCGACGTACTTCTGTATCAATTTTCTAAAGTGTTTGATTTTTTTAAAAAAATTGGCTCAAAATTCTTCTGTCATCTTACCTTGAATCCTCTTTTGATTTTGACTTCTCTGACTCGAGGAACATCACACGGAAAATGAAAGTATTGTCCACTATTGTCCCCAGACCTTCAAAAGAACAGAGACTTAACTAACCTAGTTTGGTAACCTTTCCCGTCTCCTGCTCCTCTTTTGGAGGTTGTGTTGATGAGGAAAAAACTGGTCCAAATGAAGACACCCCCAGGACTGAAGAAAGGCAGGAATGAACCCTGGGCTGGATTGCGGCCTTGCGTAATAGAGTAGGACAGGACTCTTGAAACGATCATGCGTAAAGAATGTAATGCCTTCTAAACAGTTTTATTGTTTAGTGATTGTCAGAATCTCTAACATAACTGATAATGTCTCTCATGTTTTAAAGTAAAAATTGCAAGGAAAAGTATTATGTAGATATTTGAGATATTTGAGATAAACCTTCTATGCCAATATCTTTTGGGGGCTGGGGCAGCCTTTAGCTCCTGCAACTAACAGTGCCCAAAACAGCTTCCAAAACCCAGTTTCTGCCTGTCCTCCGGGCCAGAAACAGAGCAATTAGAAACCAGGCCCCTGCTGAATCATTCACTTTGCAGCATCAAAATATGGAAATGTTGCTCACACTCTGGTTGTTTTCTTGCGTGCGATGCCAGCCATCTGATATCTGTGCTTAGTGGGATTACTGAGAGAAACAGCAGTGGGGCAGCTCACCAACATGACAGATTGTGGGGACACTCGCCGCTGCAGCCAGTGGGCATTTGGATTCCCTGACATACACCCAGAAAGGGAGGTGAGGACCTGCATTCCTGAGACGCCTGTGTTCCACCCCTGGTGGCACCTTCAGGCAAACGTCTGGTCGTCTGGTCGAGGCTGAGGCAGGCAGGCAGGCAACACTGGTTAGTGTTGTTGATAACCAATAACGAGTTACCTTAATTTGAAAAGAGTGTCCCCCCCACACACACATTACCTGGTTTCTGAAAGGCAAGAATGTTCTCAGGGAACGGACTTCTCGTAAGCAAATGTTGGATTCATAAAGGATGAAGTCATGACAAGAGAGAAGACCTTGCAAGCGCACGACTCTCATTGTTTGCAGGGCCAGCAGCTGCTTCTCGAACTTGCATATGCTCACTAATTTCAAGCCACAGTCACGCTTCTGCAGTGGGGCCTCTGACTGAGAACTTCCAAGCAGCTCCTAGGGGATGGCCAGTAGGGCAGGCTGTGTGGACCCCTCTGGGAGGGGCAAAGGCTTGGGTCAGTGATTCTTTTTTTTTTTTTTTTTAAAGATTTTATTTATTTATTTGTCAGAGAGAGAGCACAAGCAGGCAGAGGCAGAGGGAGAAGCAGCCTCCCTGCCGAGCAAGGAGCCTGATGTGGGACTTGATCCCAGGACCCTGGGATCGTGACCTGAGCCGAAGGCAGCCGCTTAACCAACTGAGCCACCCAGGCACCCCGGGTCAGTGATTCTTATGCGGAGGTGAAGGTAGGTAGAAGAAACGCCTGGAGGAAATTCTTCCAGAATACACAGTCCCCTTTTCCCCCAGCAAGGACTAGTGAAATGGGGATGATGAAGAGCATGTGTGATTTTAAAAAGCACTATTGAGCTATAAGTTACGTGCCATAAACCCCACCCATTTAAAGTGTAGTATGGTTAGTAGTAGTAGTTGTGCAACCTTCACAATCTTAGTTTAAATCCCTTCTGTCACCCCAAAAAGAAACCTCATTCCCGTCCCGTCATTCCCCACACTCACCTCCCAGCTCCAGGTAAATTCTAATCGCCTCCCTGTCTGTATAGATTTGTCTTTTCTGGACCTTTCATATGTACATGCTCTTTGTGTCCGGCTCCTTCCCCTCAGCCTCACGCTTTTAGGCTCATCCATATGGTAGCGTGTGACAGTGCTCAGCCCCTTTCCGTGGACACGTGTGTTTGCAAAGAGCTCAGCGTGGTTCCGTGGCTTCTGGGTCGAGAGCCACCATCTACAAACTGTATCAGTTTAGAAATCGTCTTTTTGTTTTCAAAATGAGGAAGCAGAGAGGCCAAGCAATTCCTTTACGCAATTAGCAATTGAAACCAGCCTCCTTTGGCTTCAAACCCGGGGTCCTTTCCTTGCTGCAATGTCTGCGAACCCAGCAGATAACAGATCGGAGGTCACCTCAGGCACAAAGTGCTCTTCCAAAGCACACTCAACAGAATGCAACCCAGATGCCTTTGCAACAGTCTTAGCAAACGGACCGGTGGCTTTCAAAGAAACATTTCCAACTTCAAGACGATCTTGTAAAAGCCTTTTGAGTCTTTATTGAGAGCCCTGGATGAGATACATTATACTGAATAATAAACAGCAAAGTAATCCTCCCTGAGGGTCACGTCTCCATATTACACCAAGTACAGCAGCTGTCCCCTCCTAGGGTATCCCTCTTTCTTCGTGAGCTCGCTCTCTCTCTCTCTCTCTCTCTCTCTCAGGCTTTTCCCTCTAAGTCCACCTTATGTTGGCTGGGTTTTCTTCTGCTTCCTCCTCCAGGAAGGAGTTCTCTTTGGTACTTAATGTTTTCCCTTTCATGCAAATCAACTTCATCATTCTGGGCCATTCTCTCCCTTCTCTCTTTATACCTTTATCCATTTCTCAGAGTGGCATTCTAAGCACTGGTGAGGTTGGAGAGGTCTATGGCCAGTTTGGGATATTTTCTTTTTCTTTTTTCTTTTTTTTTTTTTTAAGATTTATTCATTTTTTGAGAGAGAGGGAGGGAGGGAGAGGGAGAGTTGGGGGAGCAGCAGAGCAAGAGAATCTCAAGGAGACTCTCCACCGAGTGCAGAGCCTGACGAGGGGCTCACTCCCACGGCCCATGAGATCGCGACCCGAGCATAAACCAAGAGTCAGAGATGCTTCACTGACTGAGGCACGTAGGGGCCCCAGCTGGGAGTATTTTCTGTGCTGTTCTACAAGTCTTGGAGGTGGGTTGTGTTCTGGGCTACCACAGTCTATCCTTGGAAGATGCCTGCCAAGGGGCCAGGCATCAGTGCTGCCTGGCTGATGTCCAGTCAAAAGAGGGATAAGAAGCCATCCTTCTTCTTGCCTTGAATATCCCAGGGCTCTTAGCCCTAGGTTCAGGCCAAAGTCAACCTTCTTGGCAAAGACCTAATGAAAAACAGCTGCCTAAAGAACTTCGATCCTCTTATCACCTAATAGTCTTCCTTCTTTCCAGTCTAATGGTTGCTCTCTTGTTCTGGACATGGCTGAATTGTGCACAGTGTCTCTTGCAATTCAGGCTCTTACATGCTAGGCATGGAGTCTCAGAGCAACTTGGCAACTCAACAATTTTAGCATCTCTGATCTCGACTTTGCCCATGACCTGGGTGCTTCTCCCTGCCTTGAGCTTCTTTTCCTCATTGAAAAACGAAGACCTGCCTACAGAAGCTGAGGCTCTCAGAAGGATAGAACTGGACGGATTCTGCGAGTGTATCTTCTCCAACACGCCCAATTTTCAGGTGAGGAAACTGAGACCCACAGGAATGTAGTGTCTTGCAATTGTTGTCAGCATTTTCACTCCTTATGTGTGTATCTAGCTCTGTGAGAAACAGGAGGGAAGAAGCAAAAGAGAATAGATTCTATAGAAAGTAGAGAGCAGAAAAATATATCACAAACTGGGAAAACAACAGCATTTGAGTTGGAAGTAAATTCCATACTGTCTCAGTAGCCCCCGTCATCGGGGTCAGAGGAGTGTTGAGAGTGTTATTGTGCAACGCTGGTGTTAAGTGGGGAGTGTGTTAGAGTTTTAATGGGAAAAAAGATTCTGGAGAGCTTCTGGAAACCATGTATCCAACGCCATTCTGGCACATAACAGGTGCTCAATAAATATTTGTTGATTGATTCAAAGTAGACTTATCACAAGTAAGCATGCTCCACCACATGACCTTGCTAAGAACGTGCTGCTTTTTAAAATGATTTGATTTAATTATTATTTTTTATTCTCCCACCCCCGCCTCCCCGATAAGTATGTGTTTATTTAACAGGCTGTGATTTCTGCATTTGGATTGCAGGTCTCTGTGGGTACCAGCCCCGGTCATGAACGTCACCCTCTCTTCTCCTGTCCCTTGTACTGGCCTTTGAAGCTCCCCATCTTCACCTGCAGCAAATCCAGTTGAATTCAATTTCACAATCAAGACATTCTGAGTGCTCCCTCCTTATTAGTCTTTCCTGGAGAATGGAACTCAAAGAGACTATAAAGGAGAGACAGAGAACATTATGTCTGTCTTGTAAGTGTGATGTCTGATGTTTGTTTAATCATAGCAGCTAATAGCAACAGTGCGTAAAGCAGAACAGTATGGCATACCTTTTCTCATTTGGTTGCTTCAAGAACACTGTCAAGCCTGGGGCTTCTGAGAACAAGTATCAGGCTGCCCATCCCGGGTCAGTGCCTGGTTTCCTGTCTGCCCTGAGTTCTTTCAGCCCTGGCCACCCAGTGAGGTTTCCATGGCACCCTGAACGATTTATCCCAGCATCCCTGACAGGGCCTTTCCAGGGTGCTTTTGGGGCAGTGCACCCTTGGGCAGAACTCCCCTTGGGGCTTGGGGCTCTGCAACCCTTCTTCCCTCGGGAGATGTTCTGTGCTCAGAGACCGTGACTCATAAGCTGCAGGAAGTTTTTGGCATGCTCTCTGCACGCTGAAAGAATATTAATGGCTCAGAAGCTGTGTTTGGTAAAGAAAAAGGCCACAAGCAATGACTGCAAGTTCCTGGCTGGAAACACCTGCTGCTACTTGGGGAGGTCAGGCCCTGGTTTGGCTGGACTGCTGAGTCTCCGTGGCAGCAAGGGCCAAGCAGTTCGTGTGAGGGTCTCGGGGACTCCTCCATGTCCTTGAACTTGCATCTCTCGATCAGAGTCAGGTTCTCTGGACCGTAGCACATCCATTGGCACTCTTGCCTCAAGCTATCCTCCTCAAAGTGCTATTGTGGATTTGTTTTCTCCCTTCCTCATCAAACTGTCCTTATTCTTCCATGAGCCTTGTTTCGGCTAGCACTGAGGAGGAAAGTAGCTGGTGCTTCAGTACCCCCATTTGTAAACTATTGAGGGTAAGAGCACCACTGATTGAACTCATGGGCTTGTCAGGAGAAGTCAGTCAGATGGGGTCTGGCAAATCGTAAGAGCTCAATGTACAAGAGCTCAATGAACAGGAGTGAGCCTCCACATTAAAGCAACTCTCTGTGTTGCTTTTCTGTCTCCTAGGCTGGGGCAAGGCTCCTGAACTTTGAGACATGGAGAATGAATCCAGAAGTGCTCCCTCCATACCGACTCTATCAGCTGCAAGTATTGAAAGACCCAACAAAAAACTGCTTACATGGTAAGGACATTTAGCATCTCACACAACAAGGTGTCTGGAGTTGGTGATTCCAGGGCTGGCTAAGTGAGAGCCTGATAAGACTACCCTGAGCTGGTCCCTTTCATCCCATCATTCATCTTCTCAGGGGTCCTTGGCCATTGGCTCATTTGTGAGCTTGTCTCTTTTGGGTCAGAAGATGGCTGCCGCCGCCTTCGACATCAGATGTGGAGGGTCATCTGGATGAAGAAGAGAGTATTTCTTCCCATGGATCTCTTTTTTGGGGGAGGACACACCCTCCCCTGAAGCCCCTTGATCCCTGCTTCCCCCAAAGCCTTCTCCTCAGGAACTCCTGGTCAGGATTGGGTCACAGACCAGTGCTTTCTCTCCAAGGGAGGCTGTGTTGGTATCTGGAAACTTCAGCTGTAGCTCTGGGTTAGGAGCATGGCTGTGTGGTGGGCAGCATCTGCCATCTGCCTTGCCAACACTAGGGTGGCCTTGGCCCAGACTTCTCACATCAGCACACCAACCCCATCCCTCCATGTCTCTTCCATGACAAGCCCATATTTCTTTTTGGAGTAAAATGTATTACATTAACATCACCCAGTGAAATTGATGCTTTGGGAAGATATCCGGTGTAGTCTATAGTTTCCATGACAGTAGGTCCATGTGGACTCCAGTTTGAAAAATCCAGCGAGAATATATTTTTGCAGCATTCACTGAGAAGCATTTTGAAAAATGGAGGGATTCCGATAGAAACCTGGGAACCCCCAGATTCTAGGTTCCAAGCTGCTTGGGTAGAGGTGGTGGGGGAAGGTGTGGAATGGTGGCAGGTGCAGGACTTTATTGGGATGGAGAGAGCGAGGGGCATGGTCAGTCCCTGGCTAGGATGTGATTTCTGGTGAACCACCACCCCCTGTGCCTGCTGTCTGCCCCAGGTGATGAGCAGAGATAATCCCTTTCATCACATAATCTCTGGGAAGGAGACTTTGTGCCAATAGAAGCTCACTGGGTAGCCATCTGGTAGTGGAGTCAGCCGAAGGAGATTGAAAAGTCACTCTCTTCTCCTGAGCACCCCCATGTTCCAAGCTCTGTACTGGGTGCTCATCATACGCTTGATCTTCCCAACAGCCTTGTGAGAGAATACTAACGTTCCTTCCCCATTTCATGGGAGGAGGAAATTTGAAGCTAACTGCAGTCAGCGACCTGACCCAGGTCACTCAGCTTGTAAGGGGTAGAGCTAGAACGGGACCCTAAGTCTGACTTGAGAGCTTTTTGATCACAGTGAGGAGCCTCCTGCAGCTGTGTGAAGCGAGCCCCGTGCCCTTCGCTCTCATACCCTTCCACCTCGTTCTCGGCTTCCCACGGCGGATCTGGGGCTTCCATGTTGGAATGGTCACCATGTGGTCTCTCCTGATTTGCTTGTTCATTTTGCTTGTGAGCACCCTCTATCCTACCCCCACTCCTCCAACACACACACACACACACGCACACACACACGCGGACGGCCTGTGGTGTGAGTCTGGCTTCACAAAAGAGTAAAGAGGCCTTGGAGACGTCTTGGGGGCCGAGGGCGAGGTGTCATGCTCCCCTGCCCCGTCTGCCCTCCTTCTGCTGCAGCCGCCAGAGCTTCCGGGAGAGAAGGGAGGAGGGTGAGCACTCCACCTCTGCAGGACTTCTTGTGTGAGACCACAGGCCAGGGCTGTCCCTATGCACACGTTTCGCAGCACCTATTACCATTAGTTTTCAGTACTTGGGCTTTTAAAAGAAAGGGTGTTCTCCAGGCAGGTGACAAGATTTGTCAGAATTCTGCAGTGAGGCCTCTCTTCTCAGAAACGCCCCTGGGTAGGTGTGGCGATTGCTTTCGGGGGACAGGATGAGAGCCCCAGATCCCGTTGTGGCCTGAGTGTGGCAGCTCCGAGGCCTGGCCCGTGGGGGTGGGCACAGCTGGGAAGGTCTGTTTGTTCTTTGCCGGCCGAGAAGACTTCGGAGCACATCTGGATTTCATCAGCTGTCCGGTGGTTACTAAATACTGAAATGCCCCCGGAAGATGACTTTGGCCTGCCAGTTTATAGCTGGGTTAGAGTACATATGTTTTGCCACCCCGGGGCATGGCGTTTAATCAGAGGGGGTTTGTTTTTCATTCCAGAGATTGGCTGCAAGTTGGCTTTTCAGGGGATGACATTTTTTGGACTTTGAATCAACGGATTCTTTTCAGACAATTCCTTCTTGCAGCCAGGATTTCTTTCCCTTTGCCAGGGGAACAGTTCCTCCCAGGGTTCCTGACAGGCCTCTCCTGTAAGTGCTGGAGATGAGTCACGGAGAGGGTCTGGCTCCGGGGCCGGGCGTCGGAGGGGGTGCGTGGTGCTAGAACTGGGCAGATCCCGGGCCACAGGCCAGGCTTCACCCTCTGTGCTGCTGAGAAGGGCCTCTGTCTTGTTGTTGTTGTTTCCAGATACACTGCTTTTGTGTAGTGGAGAGGGGCCTAATTGCCCAACAGTGGGATATTTCTCTGTTTCCTTGGGCAGGAAAATCTTTCTGTCAATGTTTTCTAGAGTGTGTACTAGGTGTAATGGATAAGCGGTATTCCTTGGGGATACTGAGAGGCAGAAAACAGAACCCCTGCCCTCTGGAATAGAATAATCCTGTTGGGAAGACAAGACACACATGTACAGTGAAATGATAAGACTTAAACAGTGGAACAAGAGTCGTCTCCCATTGGAACACACTGAACTGAGGAGAGGCTGCTGACTTGAGAAGGGGGGCTGGGCTTCCTGTGGTTGATGGGAAATTGGAAGGTAGAACAGGGAGGGGAAGGAGGGCATCCACAAGGGATCCACCATGCTGGGCTTTAAAGACTTATGGAATTTGGATGGATACTAGTAATAATAATAATGATGCTAGCCATTTAGTGAGCTCTTGGTAGCACTCTGCTGCTCAGTGCTCTACAAATATTATTAACTTAGTCTCCAGCAACTTTGTGGTGAATGCTACTATATCTATTTTATAGACAAGAAAACCAGTTTAGAGAAATTAAGAAACACGTCTGAAGTCACACAACTAGTAGGAGGGGAATTAGGATTTGAACAGAAGTGCATCTGGCTCCAGAGTCTCTATTTTTATCTTCTGGTGGCTGTTGGGAGACAACTCTCCATGGGTCTCTGTGTGTCTGCGTGTCTTGTGAGTGGATACTGGCTCCTCTTTGGTATTATCTTTTTGAAGTTGTTTGCTGGCAAATAGCCTTGGAAGATAGCAATGATGTTTCCTTTCAGAACAGGGGATAGGCATCCTCACGGCTCCTTAGAAAAGATTCCTGTTCTCTAAGCATTGGGTTCCCCTCCTGCAGTGCAACCACCTCTCAGAGCCAGTGTCCATTGGCCCTGTGGGGACTGGCATTTGGGGAACGAGCACAGCATATGCTGATGCTCAGGGTGCTTGCTTCACGGTGAGTAATAAAGTCTTTTTGTATCTAAGCCAGGAGTCTCGTGTCTCCTGCTAGCATCCATGAAACTGCGGTTGACTCCGTGGTTACCTTGCAAGTGGAGCAAAATCCCAGACCCTTTATAGTTCTGGACAGTGGTGTGTGTGTGTATTCTTTCCCACGGGAGCCTGACATGTGGGAATAGGGAAGCCACCAGGGAAAGGGTGGAACTTTACAGGTCAAGCTGCAAGGAGCAGAAAATGGAAGCCTTTTCTGAGGATCCGTACATCGGTGGGTTTGCCCGTCGTGGAGAGTTCGTGTGAGGGAGCAGGGAGGGATAAGGTTGTAGGAATAAATTACAGACAGCTGGTGAATGTCCTACAAGCTGAAACCATGAGCATTATGAGGAAAACCTACCAGAAGCATGGATGGCGCCTGGGAATGTGCAGTATCTCATGGGAATGAATTTTCATGTAGCCTCACACTGGTCACTGACGGGGGACGCCGAGCGTCTGGCTACCCGCGGCCAGCCCCGCCACACTCAGCCTCCTCGTGGTTTGTGGACGAGCCGTGGCCCTGATTTCCCCACTTCCTGCCAGCCCACGTCTCCGTTCCCAGGCAAATCTGGGCTTCCGTGAAAAGCACCGAAGTGGCCTCAGCTTCTCAGTGCCCCGTGCAGAGCTGGTATTCTAAACGCTGCTCTGTCTGGACGGCTGGTTTGCTGCAGTGGGGCCGAGGATGGCGGTCTTCCTGACACCCTTTCCCTTGTCGGCCGGCCAGCCCCTTGCCCACCTGACTCCTGGTTTGGCTGCCAAGGGCCACTTTTCCCATGCACTGGGCAGCCTAGAAACGCCAGGGCATTGATGCAGGAAACACAAAGAGAAAAGAATGAAAGAAAAAAATGGACTGAGCCTCAATGAGTTATGCTATGACTCCAGGGGTCTATAATCTATGTGTAATTAGAGTCCCTGAAAGACAGTACGGCCAGAAAACATTTGGAGAAATGGCTGCACCCTATTTCATTGTATTAATGAACTATAACTTACTTAATCATTCCTTATTGTTGGGCATTATTTCTGGTTTTGTACCCTTAGAAATAATATTCTAATGGATACTCTTGTACATAAATCTTTTTTGTATCTTTCCATTTTCTTGAGTTAAATGCCTGTAAGTGTCTATGTTGAGCTAAAGGTCACAAGCATTTTTAAGGCTTTCGAGACTTATTTTTGAATGGTTCCGCAGAAACATTGACCTAGTTTACACTCCCACAGGCAGCCCCCACAAAGTGCCCATTACCCTGTACCCACACACATATTTGCCCATTTGATAAACAGAGTGCTGTTTTTATTATTGTAGAGCTCCATTTCTTTGATTATTGCTGAAGTTGAATATTACTTTTAGTTCTCCTTTTCAGAGCTGTCTGTTCATGTCCACTGCCCACTTCAGCTTCGTGTTATCCGTGTTTTTTCTCACTGATGTACAATCTTTCTTTGTATGTTGACTTTCACCTGTCATACACTTGCAAATATTTCTCCCAGCTTCTCATATTTGTTTTCGGCATTTTGGATCAATTCCCATTGTGGCTCAGTCACCTTCTGGACCAGTAGCGCCAAAACATATGATAACATTTCCCAGCCCACAGTTCATGTATCTGTTGTTATGTGCTGGTACTAGTGTTAAGAGTAATAAGGACTGGGGCACCTGGGTGGCTCAGTGGGTTAAAGCCTCTGCCTTCGGCTCAGGTCATGATCTCAGGGTCCTGGGATTGAGCCCCGTTATCAGGCTCTCTGCTCAGCGGGGACTCTGCTTCCCCCGCTCTCTCTACCTACCTCCCTGCCTACTTGTGATCTTTCTCTCTGTGTCAAATAAATAAATAAATAAATAAATAAATAAATAAAATCTTTAAAAAAAAGATAAGACCTCTCTTCTCTAATGACTTGGGCATGAAGGACGTGTGCATGACTGCTTATATAGTTGTTCAAGTCATGTTTGCTCTAGGCTGCCAGGAGGCCCTCTCTCTCCCCCAGTGGGGGGCAGTCACAACTTTGGGATACTTTCTTCTAATTCTTAGAAAGGTACTGTGTTAGTCAGGGTTCTTTAGAGAAACAGATCCAGTAGGACATAGATATAGATGGTCCCCAGCTTACAATGATTTGACTTATGATTTTTAGACTTTACAGTGCCATGAAAGAGGTATACATTCAATAGAAACCATACTCCACTCTAAATTTGATTTTCTCTCTGGGCTGGCGATATGCCACGTGATGCTCTGCCACGATGCTGGGGCAGCGGCAGAGAGCCATGGCTCCCAGGGAGCCGGACCAGCACGAGGGCAAACAACCTATACACGTATAGTCACTCCGTACCCATATGACCGTTGTGTTTTTCCATCTCAGTACAGTCTTCAATAAAGTATAGGAGATATTCAACACTGTATTAAAAAATAGGCTAACGTAAGTGTTCTGAGCATATTTAAGGTAGGCCAGGCTAAACTCTGATGTTCCGTAAAGTGAGTGTTTTAAATGCACTTTTGACTTAGAATATTTTTAACTTGCAATGGGTTTATGGGGACATAACCCCATTGTAAGTTGAGGAAGATATATATAAATTTTGGGGGGGAAGGTAAATTTGTTCATGCAACTAACAAGTCCAGCCTGCAAGAGGGGCCAACAGGCTAGAGACCCAAGGAGAGCCAATGTTCCAATCTGAAGGCTGTCAGGCAGGAAGAGCCAATGTTGCAGATGAAGTCTGAAGGCAGTCAGCTGGAACATTGTTACTCGGGGGAGGGTTGGGCTTTTCTTCTATGTGGGCCTTCAACTGATTAGATGAGTCCCATTATTTTATGGAAGGCAATCTGCTTACTCTGCTGATTAAAATGGGACTCTAATCTACTATGAAAGCCTACCAATATAAATGTTACTCTCGTCCAACAACACCTTTGAAGAAACACTCAGAATAATGTTTGACTAAATGTCAGGGTACCTCATGGCCCAGTCAGGTTGACATATAAAATTAACCATCACAGACATTTAGGGACCAGCAGTCCCCAATGATGCAGGAGGATACATTTGAGCTTTGACCTCTGAGTAAACAACTTAATCCTAAAATACTTATCTTTAAGAGCCCTGAAATGAAGTAATTTGGATAGAGTTATGCTAGAATGGGACACAGATTTGTTTGAGACAAAGTCTCAGCCATTACAAAGAAATATCCTAAGTGAGGGGAAGAATATAATAAAAATATTAAAACAAAGTAGAGTAGGGAAGCCTTTTGCTCTTATCTTTATTTCAGATTAATATGGCTGTTAACATACAGGTTTGTATTCAAATTTTCCTCAGTATCTTGGATTGAGTGACTTTGAGTTTCTCATTAACATTTCTTTTTACATTTAATCCTTACAGTGGTTCTGTAAGGAAGATATACTGACACTAGGATTCCTTATACCTGTTTGTCTCCCAAACTCCAGTTACTTGCTTACTACCTTCCAGATTGTTGCCTTGGTGTAGTGGAGACTACACCTGTGCTATTGTTTACTTTATTACTTTATTACGATTATCGGATTTAAATGGTAAATCCACTTACCATATATTAAAACAAAACTTTGTATTACTTTTTTGTAAATGAAGAGCCAGTATGACTTGCCATAAATAATAGGTCCCATGACAAAAAACATAGTAAAAAAGAAAACATTTAAAACTTTTAGGTATTGGGGCACCTGGGTGGCTCAGTGGGTTAGAGCCTCTGCCTTCGGCTCAGGTCATGATCTCAGGGATCGAGCCCCGCATCGGGCTTTCTGCTCAGTGGGGAGCCTGCTTCCCCCCTCTCTCTGCATGCCTCTCCTCCTGCTTGTGATCTCTTTCTCTCTGTCAAATAAGTAAATAAAAAAATCTTAAAAAAAAAAACCAAAACTTTTAGGTATTGTTGTCTGCAGAACACTGAACTGGAGACCTGCGCTTCATTAGTTGAAAAAGAAAATTAGCAAATGGTAGAGCCTTGTTTCAGGCTAGCACCAAAAGGAAACTTTCTCCTTGACAGAATGAGAAGGCTAGAAAGGGACCTGAAAAGAGATTTCCTCCCTTTCTCTCTGATTCAGTGTCATTTAATCATTTGAGTTCAAAGCATAAAAGATCTTTTGTACCACTTACTTTTCACATATTGGAGATATGTGAATATCTCCTATAGATATATTATATATAAATATATGTGTGTGTATATGATATATATATATCATATATATATGATATATGGAGATGGATGTATGATATATGGAGAAACCTATAGCTCTAACATCTGTATCTATATAATCTAGAAAGAACTGTTTTTTTATTTATCTCTGTATTTCCAGTACTTAGCATGGTCAGTGAGCAACAGATATGAGGCAAGAGAAGAGGGCAGGTAGGAAAGAAAGAAGGGAAGGAGGGAGGCAGGAAGGGAGAGAGGAAGGTTCCCTGAAGATGCTCTGGGTGCCTGAATTGGGATCCGAATTTACGTCTCCTGGAATCCAAGCCCTGTGTGCCCTCTTCTGGGTCCGTCAAACCGTTGGGTTTCCAGAGGCGATCATAAGGACTGGTCCTCCTGGGAGTCTCCCCAGCTGCAGGGCTGATTCCTTCCTGAACTGCCTCCCAGTAGCAGCTTGGTGCAGCATCCACTGTCTAAGGACTGCTTACAGAGCCAAGGACGAATATTCTTTAAACAATCACTTCTTTAGAAACCTCAGAATAATTAACAATGGAGAGGCTACTGCTGGGTTTCCTTTGCGGGAGGGACAAAAATCCTCCAGGGCTATGCTTCTACTTGCCCACCCTGCAGCCCCACGGAGTAGAGAATGCCAGAAGCGTATTCCCAGGACTTGGGACCCAAATCAAAGTAATTAAATAAAATCTCAGAATCTTGCTAGGAACAAACAAAACTTTTCATAAGGGACTAATTGTTAGGAAATCTGTAGGTACTTTGCACATCTTCGTAGCTGGTTCATATTAACTGGGGCTATTTTCCTTAATTACTTCCCTTGGAACATATTGACCCCCTCTGCCTCCTGCCTTTTCTTCTCTCCAGAAGCTACCGCTGATTCAGCTCATTAAGATTTTACCGGAAGTGACTACCAGGCCCTTTGCAGGGACGTGAAATGTAATGTGAGGGCTTTGGCCTCCACATAATGAGGATAACAGCAGGTAGCTTATGTTGTTCCAGGCGATGTGCTGAGCACTTTACACACATTATTTAATTTCCTTCTCACCGTGACCCTGGGAAGCAGTCGTCTTATTGTGCCCACTTTACGGATGGGAAACCTAGGAACAGAGGTTGCAGTCACTGGCCTCGGTCATCCAGCCAGCACTCAGACCTACATTTTTCCAGCCTCAGAGCCTGAAGTTTCAGCTGCTGCCTTGTACAGTGGACCCTTGAACAACACAGGTTTGAACTCTGCGGGTCCACCTATATGCAGATTTTTTTATATATATAAATATATAGTACTGTAAATGTATTTCCTCTTCCTTATGACTTTCTTTTTTTTTTTTAAATTCATTTATTCACTTAAGGTGGGGAGACGCAGAGAGGGAGGGAGAGAGAGAATCTCCAGCAGACGCCCCACTGGACATGGAGCCCAACACGGGACTCCATCCCATGACCCCAAAATCTTGACCTGAACCAAAATCAAGAGTTAGATGCTTAACCAACTGAGCCACCCAGGCTCCCCCCCACCCTTTATTACTTTCTTTATAACATTTACTTTTCCCTAGCTTACTTTATTGTAAGATTATAGTATATAATACATATAATATAGAAAATATGTGTTAATTGACTGTTTATGTTATCAATAAGGCTTCCTGTCAACAGCAAGCTATTAGCCATTATATTTTTGAGGAGTCAAAAGTTATACTTGGATTTTCTGGGGCTTCTGGGTAGCTCCGTTAGTTGGGTATTTAGCTCTTGGTTTGTGAGACTGGGCCCTGTCCTCAGCACAAGGTCTGCTTGTCCCTCTCCCTCTGCTCTTCTCTCTCTCCATCTCTTTCTCTCTCACAGATAAAAAAAATCTCTAAAAAAATTATACTTAGATTTTCAACTGTGCAGGGTCAGCCCCCACTAACCCCTGCATTGTTCAAGATCAACTGTATAACATTTGATGATGCATGTTTGGTGATAAGGTGATCATAGCCAGGGAAATGACTAGGTATCACTGCCCAGGGGATTGAGATCAGGGTGGTAGAAATGGGGGAGTTTCTAGGGTGGGTGGCAAAGTTCTGTTCCTTGAGCCAGCGACGGTCAAATAAATATTCTTGTCGTGGTAATTCATTAAGCTCTACTGTTGTTTTGTGGATTTTCTGAATCTTTGTTTTATTTTACGATAACAACGGGGCACTAGTAAAAGTTGTTTATGATATTATGATTCATGTAAAATTTATTCATGTAGAACATTGACCTACAATGGGAAGGAAATGTAGTCATATGTCATAAAAACCGAGCTTCACAAAGTAGACTGTTCCGAACGTCAGCGTCACATGGATTGCCTTTTCACTTTGAAAATGACTCAAAATCGTGCTGCATTTTAGTCAGCTTCATGTGTGGGTCGTGACTTTCTTACTTTCATGCTCCCCCCACAGACCCGAATTTCTGTTTTTTTTTTTTTCTTGAGGACAAAAGAAGCACATACCTTCACATTATCACTAAGACCATCTGGCTGCTTAATCAGAATATTTTTGTGAATCCATTTCTTCTTGAAGGCTTATTCTCAGAGCTCTCTGATTTCTTATTTCAATTGGAACTGACTACTGTTGCACAACCAACAACTGTTACCTTGGGCCTTTTTCCCCCCCTTTTTTTCGAGCTGCTGTGTTGGGTCCTCTATTTACTGGGTCCCATGTTTTTCTTTTCTCTTGGAACTCTTTTTTTTTTTTTTGGTGTTGTTGATTTGTTGGTTACTTTGAAGAGAATTTATTTTCCAAAAAGATGGCGTGGGAGGTCTTTTTTTTTTTTTTGAGCTCTTGTATGGGAAACAATGTCATTATTTTCCCCTCACATTTCATGGAAAGTCTGGCTATGTACAGAATATTAGGTTCAAACTCATATTTCTCTTACAACTTTGAGAACTATTTTCTGCCATCTGCTGTTGCTGGTGCATGTGACACCGGTCTGGTTCTCATTCTTCTATAGTTAGCCTTCATTTGTTTCTGTCTCAGGACAAACGGATCTTCTCTTTGTCCTCAGTGTTCAGAAATTTCACAGTGATGTACCCTTGTGTGGGCCTTTTTATTTCTCTCTTCTGTACCTACTGAGACATTGTAAACTGAAGTCATATATCTTTCTTCAGCTCTGAGAAATTTTCTTCTGTTATTTATTTCCTGTTTTCCTCTCCTGTATTTGCACTGTTTTCTCTTTCTGAAACTCTGCACAAGTCCTCTATATGATAGTTAACATTCTGCTCTTATTTTCCATTTCTTTGACTTTTGCGCTATATTCCAGGAGATCTCTGTGACTTTTTCTTGTAGCCTTTCTAGTAACTTAAAAATATTCAGTTATTTTTTATTGTTCCTTTATTATGGACGTCTGCTGTAAGTTTTTTTTTTTTTTAAAGATTTATTTATTAGAGAGAGAGCACGCACAAGTGCAAAAGAGGGGCAGAGGGAGAGGGAGAGAGAGAGAATCTCAAGGAGATCCTGTGCAGAGAGTGGAACCGTCACAGGGCTCAATCTCATGACCTGAGATTATGACCCTGAGATCACAACCTGATGGAAAACCAGGAGTCAGATGCTTAACCAACTGAGCCACCCAGGCGCCCCTGTTCTAGGTTTTCTAGGCATAGTTGTCTTAGATCTCTCTAGGTATACTGATGAAAATTAGTTTTAGGTTGTCTTCTTGTCCCTTAATTAGCTGTTTCTTTTGAGGTCAGATACTGGACCTTCTAAGGAGGTCCTTCTATTTTGTGCTGTTGTCTTTTCTCTGTTGTGTAGGTCTGCCACTCCTTTGAATGGAAGGTCTCATGGTAAGCTTGGAACTAGTGTGTGTGGACTGGCAGCCTTGCTTGGAGGTAGGTGGGTGGGGACGCAAATGCTAACTGAGGAGGTCTTGATTCTGGGTTTATATATTAGTCATGGTTCTTTGGATTTGAGGGAAACTTACAGGAAAGATAAAGGGTAGCATATCAAGTCTAGGGTAACTGGAAAGAACCAGGATCAGGGCAGGACAGGAGCCGGGACCCATAGGAACCAGCACATTTCCAGGGATTTGCCTTTAGGCAAAAACCAAGGTTTAGGAACCAACAGTTTCTTCAGGGTATTAGAAAGAACTCAAACCATGTTTAGTCTTTGGTCAGTCTATTAGAGAGATGATGCGACTGGCCTCATTTGGATCAGGTGTCTACCCCTGGACTAGGAGAAGAAAGCACTTTGGTCCACAGTTTCCTGACTGACCAGACTATCGGCAATGCAAGATGAATGGTTCCCCAAAGCAAAATCTGGATTCTAAAAGAAAGGAATAAATTCAGGACAGGCAAACGATTCGTGCCCGTTGCAGGTTCTAGCACATGAACCACCCAAAAGAACCAGTAATCTTGTTTCTCCCTAAAAAAACATTCATGCTCTTTATTATGTATGTCTTGGTTTTTTATTCCAAGAAGTAATTTCTCAGCTGACCATTGTTCTCCAAATGGGAAGGTGGGGATGCATCTTACTCTCAGTTGTTCCAGGGACAGGCCTTCAGTTCATCATGCTGATTTCTGTCCTGGTTCCCACTCCCATTCTCTATTCCTGCTGATCTTGAACTTGGAGCCTCTCCCCAACAATGGCTCTAATCTTAGCTACAGCTTTCTTTGCTTTGCATTCTGGCCTGTTGCTTCTTCCTCTGTTTTATCTGAGAGTACAATCTCATCTGCACTCTTTATGCTCAGAAATCTCTATCAAATTTCTGACCTTCTATAGACTTCTTCACGGTCATGTCAACGTAATTTTAGGAAGAGGGATGGTGAAGGCTGTTCAGTCAGCCATCTTGTATCAGAAGTTTTAGTGGATAGATTAATCTAAATCTATCTAAAGATAGATTTCTTTGACTATTTCCTTGGATGGTTGATTTTCAGGGCTTGTTCTTGGCAAATAACCCACATTTGTTGGACATTAGATGGCAAGCTTCTAGCTCAGGATGGAAAGAAGATTTATATTTATGTAATGCTATGTTCGAGTTTAATAGCTGGTATGCTATTGGTCCAGGTCCAAGGGGCCATAGTGTCTAGCTGTTCTCTGCTGGCTGGGCTGAGCTCACTGCTGACAGACCTCTCTGCCTTCATCTTCTCCCTTGACTTTTATGTTGGCTTGGGTGCTAAATTTTAAGGAAAACTTCCTTCCCTCATCTACCAAAAGAAACAAATAAGAATCTGTTAAATTCTCAAAGGCTGATGTTCCCTCTATTCTGGTAACCTACTGGCTAAATGACATTTTAGATTTAGGAGAGGGAGGGAACTTAGAATAATAATAAGTTAATATATAAAACTTAATATAATAACAATAATAACTTAATAATAACTTTATATATACGTGTGTATGTGTGTGTGTGTGTGTGTGTGTGAAATGAGAACACCTGAAATTTTAGCCCTGGCCTTGTCACTTACTAGCATGTGTCTCCAGGAAGTCTTTGAGCCTTAGTTTCAACATCTGAAAAATGGGGCTAGGACACTGCTTTGGTTTCTTCACCTGGCCGTCATAAAGACAGTATTGAAAAAAATGCTTTGAAAACTATCATATAAATGAAGGCTATTATTCAGAAGGGTCAGCCCTGTTGAAGCAATACTTAAAATTGCCTTAAACACTTAAAATTGGCCTCTAGAAAAACTGATTCTGGGGCAAACCACATTTTAGTGATACAATATGCTCTGTGCTACAGGGAATGTTGGCTTTAAGGTGCATTTATTTGGTCAGTGAATATTCACTAAGCATCTTCTCTGTGTCCTTATAGGTAGCCAAAAAGAAAGAGTAGCTATGTAATATGTTTATATCTTTTTTTATCTTATTATTATTTTTTTTTTTTTTTGAGAGAGAGAGTGTGGGCACAGGGGGGAGGGGCAGAGGGAAAGAGATTCCCAAGCAGGCTCCACGCCCAGGGCAGAGAGCCCAGCCTCAGGACTTTGAGATCATGACCTGAGCTAAAATCCAGAGGCAGACAGATGTTTAGCTAACTGAACCACCCAGGCACCCAACATGTTTATATTTTATATATAGGTATGGTATGTCCTACTTTTGATGTGGTTTTGGAATATAGGTGAGGTTAGGTGGGGTGAGGTCCTTAGCTGACAACCAAGAAAGAATTCTTGAGATGTCTTTGGTGCAAAATGGTGGTTTATTAAAGCAGGGGGACAGGACCATTGGGCTGGGCAGAAAGAGCTGTGGCCCCAGGTTCTTGAGGAGTGGTGATTGTATACTCAGGAGCTGGGCGAAGTAAGGAAAAGGGAGGTTTCAAAAGAACTTTCACGTGTTAAAGAGGACTGACCTACAAAATATCTACAAGATACCAGGGGTCTTGCCATGAATCAAGTTAAGGTTGTTTTCCCCTCTAGCACAGCATTTACATTTAGTTGGGAGCTTTGAGTTGGGGGGAGAGGGGAGGAGAGGTTGCAGGGCATCAGCCCGTGTTTTGTTTTCCGATAGCCTTCCACTCCCTCATCACTTTAACCAAACAAAATATATAAGATATATAAAATATATATACATATATAAAATATATAAAAATCTGGCTTACCAAAGTATTAGGTAATGCTTATTCTTTTTACAAAATGTTTCACTTTATAAATGATTCTCCATAGTAAGTTCTCTTAGTGTATTTAAAACATGATTCAGTTTATAACAATCATAAATAAGATTTCAGGGAACTCTACATAAAGTGAGGTACTTTAGATGACCCAGGGCAGTGTTTATTATTTCTTCTCCTCAGTGGACTGTTACCATGTTCTGCCTTCTAGGCAACACTTGAAAAAGGCAGGAAATAACTACTCAAAACCTTGAAACTGCGCAGGAAGATTGTTATCAGTGAGGATACTAGTTTGGTTGCTGTCCCAAAGGCCAAGTAACAGTGGCTTCCACAAGACGGAAGTTTTTGTGGTAGACACTGACAAAAGAGGGTCAGAGAGATGGTCCTGAGAAAGACCCAACCTGCTGCCATTGCTGGCTCTGAAAATGGAAGAAGGGAACAGGCCAAGGAATGAGGCGGCCTCCAGAAGCTGCAAAAGGCAAGAAAACACATTCTCCCCATGAACATCCGGAAGCAAGTAGGCCTGTCAGCACGTGGACTTAGCCCCTCGGACCCATGCCTCACTTCTGAGAACCTGAAAGTAATAAACTTATGTTGTCTTAAGCCACTTAATTTGTGTTAATATATTACAGCAGCCATAGGAAACTAGTAGATTTTGGTCACTGAGAGCAGGATGCTGCCATAACCAGTACTTAAAAATGTTGGAATTGAGCAGAGGACAGAGGTGGGAAGAATTTTGAGGGGGCTAGATCGCCTTAGACATACTGATGATAGGAATATGGACATTAAAGTCTCTGCTGATGAGAATCGTCTCCGAGAATATGCGCATGGCTGTAAGCAGACAGCTAATAGGAGTCTAGACTTTAAAGACACGTCCAGTGAGGACTCAGAGGGAGCTGAAGAACACATTATTGGGAGCTGGAGGAAAGTGGATCCTTGTTATCTAGTAGCAGGAAGGTCAGCAAGGCTGTGACCCGCATTTCTGTGGAAAACAAAACTGGGCGAATGATGGACTTGGATATTTAGCTGAGGAGATTTTTCTGCCAAATGTTGAAGTTTCTTCAATGCAAGTTTTTTCTAGTTTCTTCTTGCTACTGATAGTAAAATGCAAGAAAAGAAAACAGAAACAGAAAAAGAAGCCCCAAGACTTGATGTTTTAAAAGGGAACCTTTCAGCCCATCTAGATTGCAAATGAGTGCCAAAATTGAGAGATTTTATTGTTTGGAAAGCATGCTCTTAAGAACAAGCTGAGGGTGTGGCTATATGACCTTTTGTTAATACCTCAGAAAGCTCAAAAGATTAGAGTGTTCAGTCACACAAAAGGCTGCTTAAGGGGAATGTCCCTCCGCCATTTCAGTGAAAGCAAACACAGAGATGGGATTATCTAGCCAAGATCTCAGGACAAGCCTCTTGCCTAAGATAGCCAGTCCCAGCATCATATACGGGAGACTCACAATGTTCTTGATAATTTTATACCTGTCAGCTTGGACTGAAAGGAACAGAATGAAACGAGAAAAGACTGTTGGACCCCCAAGATTCTAGAGGTGAGAAACAAGCCGATAAAACTACTCAGGGGCAGAGTTGCCTGGGTGACTCAGTCCGTTAGGGCTCCAACTCCTGATTTTGACTCGGGTCATGATCTCAGGGTTGTGAGATAGAGCCTCGTATAGGGCTCAGTGCTGGGCGTGGAGTCTGCTTTGGAATCTCACTTTTCCTCTTCCTCTGCCCCTCCCCAACTCTCTCTCCCTCTCTAAAACAACAAAACAAAACAAAACAAAACAACTCAGTTGTAAACCTGGATTGCCTTTCAAGAAAAGGGAAGGACTTGTAGATGGAGAAGGAAGAAGTAGCTGCACTTCCGGTGTGAGGAGCTACAAGGACGCCTGCGTTCTTTTGGTAATGGACTGTGATCCGACGTGCTTCCAGATGTTGTGGGACAGAACATCACTTATATTTGCAAGCAGTTTATATAGCCATATCTCGAAGGATTCGTGTTGTTTTGATGGTGCTAGAAACTGTATGGAGAATGAGCACATTTTTTCAAGGAGATGTCAAAATTAGCCTCATCCAAGCTTAGTCGTTTACAGGAAACAAGTTTTCATGCCAGTGGAAGTAGAAAAAAGGGAAATATAATGGCATAAGAACAGAGTCGATCGAGATGTCAGTATCATAGTTTTAAAAAGTACTGGCAGCTTTCATTTTGGAATTTGTCTTTCACCTCGCTGGCAACTGATGGGCTATATTTCCGAAGACTTGTGTATTCACTGAACAGTGGACTTGAAATATCTTCGATGTATGCCAAGCTTTATACTAGGTGCTGGGGAGGCCGGAGCTCATAAGATATGTCCCTCGTGTGCAGACTGTAATAAATAGCTACAAATTCCTCCCATCTCTGTGTCCTCTTCCCTCAGCAAGGTGACTTTGCCTCTCCTATCAAAAGGTGAAGTCTATTTTCCACCATCTTGAATGTGGTTTGATCTTGTTACTCGTTTTCTCCAATGGAATGTGGCAAGAGAGACATTTGTGGGAGTTCTCAGCTATAAGAGTTCCAGGTCTTGCTCTCTTGGAATTCTGTTCCTGCTATGGGAAGAAGCCAAGGCCAGCCTCCTTGGTAGTAAGAGACCACATGGAGACAGAGAGAAACCCAGCTAAGAGCCAACACTGACTTCCAGTCATATGAGTGGAGCCATTTTGGATCACCTAGTCCTGCCTGAATTACCAGCTGATAGTTGTGACACGAGTAAGTAAGCCCAAATGAGACCAAGAAAAGAATCACCCATCTGAGTCTAGCCCAAACTGAAGACCCATGGTATTATGAGCTAAAAAATTATTGTTGTTTTAAGGCACTAAATTTCTAAAAAATTTTTTAAAAGATTTTATTTATTTATTTGAGAGAGAGAAAGTGAGAGACAGCATGGGAGGGGAGAAGGTCAGAGGGAGAAGCAGACACCCTGTGGAGCTGAGGGCCCGATGCGGGACTCGATGCGGGACTCGATCCCAGGACTCCAGGATCATGACCCGAGCCAAAGGCAGTCGCTTAACCAACTGAGCCACCCAGGTGCCCCTTAAGCCACTAAAGTTTTGACGTGGTTTGTAACACCACAATATATAATTGCCATGGAGGGGCTCACTGTCTAATGGGTGTATCTCCAATGGCTTTTTCATTCTAAAAGATTTACCTAGAAACTCTATGATTTAGGTTTGTGGTAATTCCACTCATCAGGTTTCTTACATTCACATATTATATTTTGTCTTTTTGTCCTTTAGTCCAGATTGTCTGGACATCATGTGCTACTTTTGGATTTTGTTAATAAGGCTTTATTCAGTTTTGGATCCACTGTCTTAAGGGAAATTACATTGGGAACGTGTTGGACTTCTTGGCAAAAGACCTTTTATACTAAACTGAGAGGGAGGAAACCGTGTCAGGGAGGGAATATCTAAACTGGATTTGGGTTCATCGCAAGGAACAGGGCTGTAGTTCTTGGATAGGTCACTTCTCTTGTCTTCTGAGCCTGAGTATTCTAGAGTCCTTCATCGGGGCTCGAGCACAACAGTAATTCTGATCTCCTTATGGAAAGAGTGTATGAAGCTGAATCTTGCTCTCTTGCTCCACTACCATTTAAAACAGTATTTACATTTCAGGGATGCAAATGAGGCCCCCCAAACTCCCAGCAAATCTTAATCTTGCCTGATGTGGGGGAAAGATAGCTCTGCCGTAGTTCTCAATCAGATAAAACTCACCATAACCTAAGGGAGTTTTCCCTAGCAGGAAGGCCCACCTGGGCTGGCCTGTGAGTTTGTCTCTAGTGGTGGTTAAGAGAACTTCCTGTTGGCAAGGAATCACTTCTTTGGTATAGAGATGTGCTCACCGGTGACTGGAGGCTTTAGGTTATAAATGAATGGGAAGCCGGGCTTGTATCTAGGAGATCAAAATATTTAGGATCTTTTATGCAACATGACGTGTCTTTTTCTTAATTTCCCTTTGGTTCTCAGTGATGTATTCTTTCCTCTTACTTCATGTTTGCGTGTTACATTTCCCCTAATTTATGACAAGAATTAAGGCATTGTAACATTTAACATTAATTGGCTCATATTTCTCACTACAGGACAGGAGAGAGAGAATACTGCTTGTGTGTGCTTGTTTAAATAAGCAGTTTACAGAAGACTTTGCAAGAAGAATTGCAGTCTTACCACCAAGATCATGAGGCCTTAGTTACCAAGAAGTTATGTAGCAGTCTTAAATGATTTTGTGATGTGAGAGGAGTTTTTTGCTTTAATCTACCAATTATTTATCCTATTTCACATTCAGATTCTCAGAAGTAGGTATCTGAAGAGAGGGCTTACTGAAATACCAATCGAAGATATGATAGTACAGTGAATAGAAGTGATTTTATTAAATCTCTAAGAAATGCCAAACTAGTTATTGTTTGACAACTTAAAACGCTCATAGAGATTCCTAAAGAGCTCGTTTTCTGTCCAGAGAGTATTCGGAGATAGGATAGGTCATTTATGATTTCAGTGCTAGAAGTTCGTGAGGTTTTTTGAGGAAAGCTGCCAGGCCCTGAGCTCTTTTCTGGGAAAAGCGGAAGCAGACAGTTCTTTATTTTTGGTTTCTATTCTGTAGCCTGTAACCCTACTATCCTGGCCACTCTGATGGGACCGGAGACTGATGGACTGATGGGTTGATGACTGACCCAAAGAGAGCTACATGGCAGTTGAGATCTAATCCAATATACATTTGCAGAGAGCAAATCCCATTCACGCAGAGAGATGATGGCGGTGAAGTGGGGAAGAAGCCCAGAGACGTGGAGACAGGCAATAAGGAGAAGCCATGAACAGTAGTTGCTAGAGGTGAGCAGAAGCCATAAGGTAGAAAATAAGAGAGTGGAGACAGTGAATGTAGACATTGTCAGCCTGGGTCACTATGAACCAGTGCCCCAGGACAAGGAACAACGGAAGCCCCTGGCGAGATGACAGGATAGCCAGAGACTGGTAGACGTTTTCTGTGGCGTGGGGCAGTTCACAGCAGCCCCTTGATTGGAGAATGTCCTTCTTTCCCATTTTTATGCTCTCCTGGGGCTCCTGCTCCTTAGCCCCGCCCTCCGGCCCTCACAGGATTGGACCAAGGGTGGCAGTTTCATCCGAGGGGAGCCAATCAAATGGTCTTTCCTGGCGCTTCAGAATTGGGACTCAGGGGTCATCCGTCTGTCTCAGCCGGTGGCTGGAACAAAGGGACCTAGAGCCGGGGGATGAGAAGACAAAGCTGGTATGTGGAGAGAAAAGAGAAAAACAGATGCGCAGTGAGAAACAGATACCGAGAGGCCATGTGAGGAGAGGGAGGGAGTCTTGGCTTCTACTAGCTTTCCATTTCCTAGTTCTGATCCCACAAAGAAGTCCCTTGGGGCCTGAAGATCCTTGTATTTTTACAATGTATACCACCATTTTTTTTTTTCATTAAGGGGGTTTGAGGTAGTGTCCAGTATTGTCAGTGAAGGGCCTCCATGAGCACGTAGAGCTGGTGTGATGAGCTGTGTGAAGTTTGTGCTCTCCGTGAAGCCCAGCAGGGCAGCTGTCAAGAATGGTTTCCTGTGCCTCTTCCTCCAAGCTCCCAGCAAAGTGTCTCGTCTTCTTGCAGTCTAGGGGGAACTACCACGCATGCCTGGAGAACCTGACCTAAGAATGGGGTATGGAACTAATGGAGTCAGATCTTCAAACACCAAATGCCAACTTCTCTTTGAGAATACTTTTGCTATTTCCTCTTCTCATTACCGGTCGTTTTGGGAGGGCAGAGATTATCTAAGTGCAGTAGGAATGGGAGAGGCCCACGCCTAATTTCTCAGGTTCAGGGATTCCCCGTGTGAAGTCTTCCTATGATCCTGACCATCTGTTCTGAATGAGCTTGGGATTCTTGGTGAACAGTGGCTTCGGTATTGAATGTGGGTTCAGTGATGATGACTTTATTGAGGACAAGGACTGTGTTGCTTTCATTTGTGTGCCTGGGCGCCTGGCACTTGGCCCAATACTTAATAGGCCCTTCATCAAAATTTATTGAGTGAAACACTAAATGAATCATTTTTATCAATGGCAATTTGAAGGCACAAAAACCAGAATATAAAATCTGAAACCAAGCCACTCGTTAGATTATATAACTTGAGCATACAAATGAATTGATGCCTAATATAATTCTTTAAGGTATTATTAATTATGAGGATGGTCTCTTCACTATGCAATTTCTTTTTTTTTTTTTTAAAGATTTTATTTATTTATCTGACAGAGATCACAAGTATGCAGAGAGGCAGGCAGAGAGAAAGGGGGAAGCAGGCTTCCTGCTGAGCAGAGAGCCCGACGCGGGGCTCGATCCCAGGACCCTGAGATCATGACCTAAGCCGAAGGCAGAGGCTTTAACCCACTGAGCCACCCAGGCGCCCCTACTATGCAATTTCTTAACCCTCAAGGTGTGAATTCCCTAGTATGGGAACATCAGTAAGAATATTGGGTCTATGTGTCCCTTGCAAGAAGCTTGTTTTTCCACAAACCCAGACTGTGCTTTAATTTTGAAAGAAAAATCACAAGCCCAGTTGCCCCCAAGTCCTGCGTTGCTCCTGCTGAATTCCCCAGGGGGGAGGCTTCTGCTCAGCTCACTTGTCAGAGGCACGTTTGTAGTTTTCATATAAATTTTAATGGGTGGAAACATCTGTTGCCCATCCAACTGTGATGTTCATGTTGGGTATAGATGAGAACTGGCTGAGTATGTACGATATTTGCTATTTATTGGGTGCTCAGAAAAATAATGTAGACCAAGGACAAAGAAGTGGGGAGGAGCGAAGAAGGGAGTGGGGAGGAGGAGGTGGGTGTTTGGGGAAGAGAAGGTGAGTTTTGGGA
>CM053606.1:127842685-127858054 GCA_028646535.1 Procyon lotor | reverse complement strand
TAATTAGTTAAGGATCTCAAGATGAAATCTTTCTGGAGTTAGGGTGGGCCCTCAATCCAATAAACGCACAAGGGTGAGAGAGAGAGAGGGAGAGAGAGAGAGAGAGACTTGGACAGAGAAAAGACACAGGGAAGAAGCCTGTGTGGAGATGGGGCAGAGACAGAAGATACAGCTGTAAGCCAACGAGTACCAAGGAATGTCCAGGACCACCAGGAACTGGAAAGGGAAGGAAGGATTCTCCCTTAATGTCTTCCAAGTGAGTATGGCCCTGCCCACATCACAATTTTAGATGTTTAGCCTTCAGAACTACGAGAATTCATTTCTGGTGTTTTTAAAGCCACCAAGTTTATGGTAAACTCCGCAGCCCTCCGGAACAAAATACTTTGGGTTATTTAGGGCAACTTACTTAGCATCTGTAAGCCTCAATTTCTTCATCTGAAAAACAAGGATAATACCCATCTCAAAGGATTATTTTGAGGATTAAATGTAAGGCGCTTAATTTATCATCTGTCCAGGAGGTGCCAAGTGAGCAATCTGCAAGAGAAGATGGAGAGCCCTCGCAGAGCATGTCGATTTCCAGACTGAGAGCTTCGACTTGGTTCAGAAGACGATGCCGGCGCTTGAATGTTCCCAAACAAGGATGGGACAGGCCAAGTGGCACTGCTTCAGGACCTGGCCGGGGAGAGCTGACCGGCAGGAACCAGAAGGCATGAGAGGCCCCTGTGAGGAGCTCGCCAGGAAGCCCCCGGAACAGGGAGCCTGGTGCACGCAGGAATGCGCTCCAGGCGGAGGGAGGGTGCAGCGCCTCTGGAGAAACAGCCCCCCAGAAGGCCCACGGATGGGCTTCCCGCAGCCTTCCGGTTTTGTGCGGGGAGGGCTCACAGAGCACTGAGGCCCGATGCCGACTCCAGCAGACAGCCGAGCAGAAGCCACGGAGAACGGGAGCGGGGGCGGGGGCGGGGGAGGCAGCGGAGTGGGGCAAACGCAGGAGTAAGATTACACTGGAGTCAGGGCGCGGCTTCCGACCTTGCGCCCGTCTGCACAACAGCCACGGAGCAAGAGACCCTAAACCATTGGTCCTCGTCCGGCCTAACTTCGGGGGGACATGAGGAAGGCAATACGGCACCCCTGCTTTCCTTACAGTAGGGCGAGGGAGAAACGTACGCAAACAGGGACGCGAGGCTTTTAGCGAAGGACCGCAGCTGGGCGCGCCTGTGGCTCTGCATGGGTGGGCGCGTGGAGGCACGCACGTGTGCACGCGAGTGCGTGTGTTGAGTGTCTGTGTGTGTGCGCGCGCGCGTGGGGGGGGGGCACGGGTGGCAAAGACGGGTCTCACAGTTAAAGGAAGAGCACTGCAATTAGAGGAACTTAAAACATCCACTCGACCCTCACCTTGCTCCACTTTTCAGTACATGCCGAAAACGGGGCTGCTGTCCAGGGTCTTACTGATTGCAGCGTCCACCAAGGGCATGGAATGTTCCAGAGGTGCATGTCGTTTCTGAAACTCAGGATGGGTTATCACTTAAGTTTGCGGGATTGTGGTCAAATAAGTCAGACAAAAACATGTGCTTGTGTCTTCCATTGTGCTGTTTTTAACTACTTGAGTGGAAGTTCAGAAGCTAGCCCTGTCAGCTTTTAGAAACATGACAGTGGGGGGGGGGGGTGAGAAGTACCTGGTGTCTTACTGGTATCACCCAGAGGCCCGAGGGCAGCTGTTTGACTTGGAGAAATCAGGCAGCCTTGTGGGGGATTTGAAAGTTTTGGAGGGAGCTTTCTGGAAAGGCGTTTGCAATTTTATATACATATGCACACACAGACGCGTAGATACGTTCATATACAACCAGACCTATGGTGCACGTGGTGGGTTCACACACACCTCCACATTTACACCAGCCGCATTTAAAGGCAGGAAGTACTTGCATACAGATAGCAGGGGTTTGAAAATAAAAATCTGGTGAGGGAATTACAGCCCGCTTGGGAGCGTTGATAGAGGTTACTGTCCCCAGCGTACACAAACGAGCAAGTGTGCAAATAGCAGAAAATAGGTAAGGCACAGGGTTGTGAGGAGTACAGCACCAGCAGTCAGTCGGGTTTAATTGGACTAAAAAAAATGCGCCATCGGATGTACTTGAAGGCAGTTATTTCTTTCTTTCTTTCTTTTTTTTTTTTTTGTAAACGTCAGGCCGGACAAGGCCATGAGGTAGGAGTGGAAATCCTATTAAAAGAGTCCAAAGGAAATCGCCTTGTGATTCATCTATTTGATTATGAGATAGCGCTGGTGGCCTGCCAGGATGTGTTACACCATTTGCAAACAGCAGCGTGAGGAGGTTGGGTTATCTGAGGGATGACTGAGCAGAAGTAGTTCTGAGCTGAGATCAGAAAAAAATAAGCAAAAGCAGGCCCTCCAGATGTCTTCCGGATGTGAACAGCCAACGCCATGAATATGCAATGTGAGCGAGCTAAGTAGTGGGTCCCGGGGGCACCTTCATGGGGCACCCGGAGAGGGGCCATTTGAACTGTGATTCTCTGAGTCACAGCCCAGGTTAGTGTGGATAGGATGCCGGTGCTAATTGTCACCACTTTTTACATTAAATGGAACACAGGGTGCCAGGTAGGGAGCCACAGTTCAGAAACAGACCACAAGAGAAATAGGAACAGACCTTCGCCCAAGTCCTGGTCAAGGCAGGTGTAGACGGGAAGAGAGACAGCCTCCTGGGGCATCTGCCTTTATTAACATTCAAGCTTCGGGGTTCCCAGGCTAAGACTGGATTGGTCTTGTCTTTTCTTTTTTCTTTCTTTTCTTTTTAAGGATTTTATTTATTTATTTGGCAGAGAGAGACACAGTGGGGGAGGGAACACAAGCAGGGGGAGTGGGAGAGGGAGAAGCAGGCTTCCTGCTGAGCAGGGAGCTCGATCCCAGGACCCTGTGATCATGACCTGAGCCAAAGGCAGATGCTTAACGACTGAGCCACTCAGGGGCCCCTGGATTGGTCTCTTTAAACCAGACTTGGCTCTTCTCAGGGCACGTATCAAAACTTACATGGCTTAGGTTCAGGCTTCTGGCAGGTGAAGGAATTGTGTGAGAGTAACTGTGTTGGTAAGTCTAAATATCTTCTTACTCCTTGGAGTTAAAGGCTTGGGTTCTAGCCCTGGCTTTGCTAATTACTGGTGAGCTTTAAAATTCTCACATATAAAATATATGATTTTATAATATAAATATAGAATAAATATAAAATAAGAACAGTGATACCAGCCTCACAGGGTTTTTAAGATGACAAAATGTGATAAAAGGGATTTTTAATCCTAAAGAATATTCAAATCTCCACAGGGTTAATAAAGTGTTGTGCACGAATGAGGTGGTATTAGGACTTGATTGCCCATCAGTTACTTTGACAACGTTTGAGGGAGAATTACAGTGTGACCCGCACGAGGAAAGGTCTTTTGAAATAGGTGTTTCTCTCAGAGCCCTCCCACCGGCTTACCTCTTGGATCCCAGCCTGCAGACATGCGCCTGCTTTGCTGATGATATATCGGACTGACCCTGATCACCGTCTCTTGGAACGTATAAAGCCAGTTAAAAAACATTAGCAGTTGGGAAGATGCCAATGCTCTCTCTTCTGGCAGCAAAAAAGGGAACTCTTAATTTGATTTCCTTGATTGTGTCTTTGAGTCTCTGTACAGACAATGGGCAATGAGAAATGCTATTTTAGGTGTTGAAGATGAGGACGTTTGACTCATAAAAAAATCAGGTTGATCGTGACCTTGTCCGTTCCCCTACTTTTATGCGGACAAGTGCTCCCTCCAACAGATAAATGGGACTTGAGGGTTTCCGGTGCTTCCACAGGTGCTTTCGGTTGACCTTGTGCATAGGAGAACGAAGACGGAAGCGGATGCAAAGAATCCACTTTCTTTGTGCCTGAGCGGGAAGAGGCGGACCGCGCAGCCCCGTGAGCAGGTGGCTGGAAAGACGGGATGAAGTGGCCGAGAAAAGGGTGGGTTTCTGGAATCTAGTTGCCTGGGTTTAGATCCTGGCTCCATCTGTTCCCAGCTGGGGAGCCTGGACAAGTAACCTAATCTTTCCTAGGCTCAGGTTTTTCATCTGGATGAAGAAATCGAATAAATGAATTAAAAAGTTATCTACTTCTTAGTTGTTGTTGTTTTTAACAGGAAATGGGAAAATGCACACCAAAGCCCAGTCACTGGCCGGTGAGGACAGCTCAAAAGCTTTTCGCCGTGTTTCATTATTTTCTTTAAATGAAAACCTAGAGCCTTCAGAGGTGAGTTTTAGGAGGAAGCCTGGAGCGAGGGAGGGGCTATTTAATGCAGGACTTCTCTACCACAGGTATCCTAAATTACCATCTTTCTCCTGGGCAGTGTCACTGCCATTCTGGTGGGTAATTCCCCTGGATGCCCCAGGCAAAGAGTGGCCCAAACTCCCTGCCAAAGGAGATCCACCTAGCGGCTGAAAACAGGCTAAAATTTAAAAAAGCCTTTTTAAAGTTCTGAGGTTGCTAAGCAACCTGGTTTGTGCACCGAAACAGTAGTCAAGAATGGTGGGGGTAATTAGCCCCCGGTCCCCGGGGGTGCAGGTTGGGGCGCATTATCTCAGGCCTCTGGCCTGGCTCTCTTGCTTCCAGCCTTCCACACCTGCCTCCAAAAGAAGGTTCCTTGAAGTTCTCCCACTTGGAAACTGCCTCACAGATACCTTGATCTTAACATCCGGAGAAGGGATGCCATGCCTCCTCTGTGGCCTGCCGCTGAGAGCTTTCCCTCTTCATCCTGGTTTCCTGACATGCGGCCATCTTCCTTCCCTGGTCGACTGGCCCACTGTTTCCTCCCTGTGTTAAGGGACCCCTTTGCCCTCCTCCACCATGGGATTTTATCCTCGAAGGTCCAGCCACACTGGGCCTGACGTTCCAATCTTCTCCCCAAGTAAGTTCTCTGGGACCCTTGCTTTCTGTGATGTTCCGGTGAGTTCTGGGGAAAGGGAGAGCTCCAGGGCCACAGACATCCAGGGGAAATTTGCTTCTCAGAAGCGAGATAGGCTTCTTTTTTACTGGGATAAAACATACACAAGATGAAATTTACCATTCTACACACTTTTAAGCGTCGTTCGGTGGCATGGAGTGTATTCACATTGTTGTGTGACCATCACCGCCGTCTGTCCCTGGAACTTTTTCATTTTCTCCAACTGAGCCCCTCTGCATATTGTGCAATGCCGTGCCATGTCCCCTTTCTCCCGGCCTGCGGGCCGCCTCCTCGCTTTATAGTGTCGTCTGCTGCACAAGCATTTTTAATTTTGATGAAGTCTAATTTTTCTTTTCATCACTTGTGATTTTGGTTTGATAGCTAAGAAATCGTTGCTGAAGCCAATGCTCTGGAAGTGTGTTCTTCTAGAGTTTTATAGTTTTAACTTTTATGGTTAGGTCTTTGATCTATTTCAGGTTGAGTTTTGTATATGGTGTAAGGTAAGGGCCCAACTTCATGTTTTTGCGTGTGGAAAATAGGTCTCTTGCATCACCTAGAGTTCATTGGTGGCAAACAACAGAAAATGAGATAGGCTAATAGTGGGACTAGTTCTAGGTAGTTCATAGGAATTAAGGGAAAATCGGAATGGGAAAATCTCTGGAAGCACAGAATACGTCTCCGTTCCAACAATCTTGTGTGTGTGTGTGTGTGTGTGTGTGTGTGTGTTGAAGAGGCAGCATTGTCACTGAATGGTTGCGATAAACAGGACTGCCTGAAATGCAGGCTTGGGGTGGGGCAAGTGGGAGGGAGGGAGTTTCCCCAAAGGTGAACTAGAATGTTGTTATGAAAGTGGGGGAGGGTACTGGGCAGGCCAAACAGTGAATGGCCACTGTTAGGCCGGCGGGCCCAGGGACGCCGAGAGTGGACAAGATGGCCACTGAGTTTCACAAGATGGTGGTTCAGGACTTCGAGACATGGGGCTTCCTGTCTCAGAGACTTTCCAGATCACCCACAATGATGACGAACAATCTGATTGGTTGACCTTGCATTCCTTTTTCTGTATAATGAGCTGACAATTGATTGGTGTATTTTGTATCCCTCATATACATAAACCGCAGCCAATCAGATACCCAGCAAACCCTCCACACCCTAAGGCCCCTAATCAAAAACCCCTTAGCCCTACCCCTGGGCGTGACTTTCTTGGCCCTGTCCTAATGTGGGACCAAGGAACCTCGTCGCCCTAGAGCGCTTCCATTAAAGCTTGCCTCGATTCTACTCGCCTGGCTCGTCTTTTCCACTGCTGATTCAAACCTGACACCCACCACTCTTCTCACTGAAAACTTTCTCAGAGCTGTTGATACCGCATTGTGAATCTCAGGTTAGGAGGACCAGAGAATGTGACATTTCTCACACCTATTTGCCCAAGACCACTCTGGTGCATTTTGCAGAATTCATGTTCCACAGAATGTTTTGGGAGATGCTCTCATCTGCTAATAAAAAGAACTCTGTACTTGTATAAGAGCAAGTTCAGTCCTGGTTGAGTCTTTTCTTCAGTGTGTCAATTAGACCCCTCTTATGGAAAAGGCAAGAAGATGTGTAGTATTGCGCCGGCACTGAGCCCCGCAGAGCTGTGTTTTGGAAGTCCCTGTAAACCCAGAGGGGGGCATCTGGCTATTATGGCCTGGCAGGTGTCGGCATGACCTTGGCCAGGCTCCTGGCTTGCTAACTCTTGGTGTCTGACAGGCTCGAGGCTTGCAGTGATGGGGGGTGGGGTGGGGGCATTGCAGACAGATGTGCCCGGGGCAGAGCTGGGAATCCCATCACCCATTTGGGAATCCTTTGTGACTTTCAGAACCAGTACCTTTTATTTTCTGGTGCTTCTCCGAATTCCACGCAGGCATCCATATTTCAATCTGTCCCAGATCCTGGTGTTCTAGAAATAAATGGCTACTCACCGGGACCACAGCAACCTCATCAGCTACAGGGACGGTGGGAATGGCTGGTTTTTCATTCCAAAACTTAGGGCCAGTTGGCGGGGTGATTTGGGGCCCTCTGTAGACAGGTTTCAGGAGGGAGCGATTGGGGCTTTGGTAGGAGCCTCTCAAGGTTCTGACCGGCCTCTCTTTCCAGCGGGTCAGGTTTGGGGATGAAGGACCTGCATGCCGAGGGCAATAAGCCAGGCCCAGTGCGATTGGGCAGTGGGAATGTTCCTGGTGCTGAGAATGGAGTTTCCAGAAGGCGAACCAGGAGGCTGGAAACTGGAGGCATGGGACCTGCATCAGTTCTTCCACGAGTGTCTGCTCACCTCTGTGCTTCTGGGTCTTTCTTTGGTCAAGCGAAAAGGGTTGGGCTAAATCTATTAATTCAAAAATAAACATTTACTGAGCTTTGATGGGGCACCAGGCTCTGTGCTAGAGGGATGTAACATTAAATAAAGCAACATCCATGCCCTTGTGAAGATGATTTCCGAGGTCCCTTGTGTGAGTCTAATAATGCGGGGCCCCCAACTGCCACCGCACAGCATGCTTTCACGTGCGTCTCTGTGACCGTGCCGTGAGACTGTTGTCCTTCCCACTGCGTGGGCGTCAGGCGACCGGTCTGAGGTCGCACGGCAGTGAGGCCACCGAGCTGGGTGTGACTCCAGATCTTCTACTTCTCAGTCCTGAGCCCTCTGCGCTGTGACCTGCTGTCTCTGACTCTCCTTACTGTCTGCAATGCTCACATCTCCCGGGTTTTTCCACCCAGGGGACAAATAGCCCTCAGTTGCCAAGCACTTACTTTAGGTCCCGCCACCTGCCTTCTCATGGAAATCTCACAGCAAGCTCAGCAGGTTCTGTTACTATCTTACAGCGGCGGAAGCCGGTCAGAGAGGCTGAGGGCCTCGTGCGGAGTCGGGTGGCGTGTCAGTGACCTTTGGTCTTGGGTCTATCCTGGGGCTGCTGCGCTGCCCTGCCTTCTGGGACCGCGGGGAGAGAGCACTGCGGGCTCTGTTCTCTCCTGCAGAGCTGGGGGCCGGTGTGGTCCTTCCTGGGCTCCCACTGGAGGATGGGGACAGAGCCCGAAGGCTCCAGGGAGCTGGTTGTGATGAGGCCTTGCGTGGGCTTGCTTTTGGGGTCTTCGTGGGGGAAATAGGACAGACTTCAAAGGCCTCAGAGACCTCCCAGGTCCCATAGATCCAGATGTCCTGGCAGGAGTCAGCTGAAAGGCAGGAGTGCCCTGCCATTTTCCAGACGAAATGGTGTGCACCGTCTGGGGAAGCTGCTTCTAGGGGGGGAGACCCTCCTTCCCCGTGTTCCCCCCCATGTCCCGCTCGTGTCCCCCCACTCCGCTCCCTGCTTCAACCCTCAGGCCAACCGCAAGGACGTTCCTATTTCTTTTCTTTTTCTTTTCTTTCTCTTTCTCTCTCTCTCTCTTTCTTTTAAGATCCCATTTATTTCTTTGACAGAGAGAGAGATCACAAGTAGGCAGAGAGGCAGGCAGAGAGAGAGGGGGAAGGAAGTGGCTCCCCACTGAGCAGAGAGCCCGCTGCGGGGCTCGATCCCAGGACCCTGAGATCATGACCTGAACCGAAGGCAGAGGCTTTAACCCACTGAGCCACCCAGGAGCCCCTCAGACACTCCTCTTTCTCAAGCCTGCCATTGGTGCTCCCTGTCCCCAGCCCTTGGAAGTCTGAAAACAAGTTACCCTGTGGCTGGGCAATGTCATCACCTTGGGGCTCCTGCCTCGCCTGGTGCCATTGTGGGACGGCCGAAAAATAGTGGGGTGCACCCCTAATACACAGATGGGGAGTGTAGGTTTAAAGGGGTTAGAACTTGGCCTCCTCATGAATCACTGACAGGGGAGCTGGGCCTGAGGCCTTGACCGTAGAGTTTCCGGGAGCAGGGTGCCGCGCTGGCCCAGCAACAGGGGCAAGCATCGCTCACAGCTGTGTTTGCTTTCAGGTACTTTATCTTAAATACAACAATCCCTGGAGGCAGGTAGTTGGGTCTCCATTCGCCAAAGGAGGAGCCTTAAGCTCAGAGTGGTTAAGTAACTTGCCCAAGACCAGTGGGCCAGAGGCAAGACTCAAAGTCAAGACCTTCTCGCCTTCTCCCCTTTTTCCCACCTGTGATCCTCCAGATGTGTGGGGTTCAAAGGAAGGCTGAGTTCCCCAGGGTCGTGAGTGAAGCACAGATTGTTCTGTACGGTGGGTGGCTGGTAATTGGGGTCCTATTTGCCCATCAATAGCTGACCCTCCAGATTTTAATTATCTGGCAAGCTGCTCTGATAAGCTCAGACTCATTTGTTAGCAACAGGAAGTGTGTGGGATGTGCAGAGGCTCCAAGGGACCTTTTAAGGTAGCCAGCAGCTTGGGAACAGTTCTGGGTAGACTAAGCAGAGAGCAGCCCTGAGATGAATCCACAAGGAGTGGGGGCTCGGAAGGCTGGTGAGGTCACCCTCCGGTGACAGATGCTAATGGACCAAAGTCACGGCCTTTGCAGAGACGGGTGTGAGGCAGGCATGTGTGAGTCACCGCCGGAGGGACTCCCAGACACGCTCGGAAACCTGGGGACCCGAACCAAGTTCTTGCTACAGCTGCCCTCCCATGAAATACATGATTAACGATGATGAAAGCTTCTTATAAATGGGAGGCTTGAAACTGGTTTTGCAATTAGCGTGAGGAGAAGGTGCTTCACATTCAATTAATTTTTATCTGACCTGTCTGCTCTCCTAAGGCGAGCTCTGCTCCTGCTCTAAGGATTACATTCTCTGCCAGGACCTGAGGGGATAGTGGCTCCGGATCCTTCCAGACTGGAGTGTGAGTGTGTTTGTGAGCTGGGCAAGCTGAGCAGATGGGGGTCTAATGAGCTTAACTGTCCTCTTTCCTACCCCCTGGAGACCCAGGGAGGTAAAATCCAGCCTGTCCTTTTGGAATTTCAAAGAGAAATCGGGTGGCATCGTTTTTTCTCAAGAAAACATAATTTTTAAAAAAGATTTTATTTATTTATTTAACAGAAAGAGAGAGATCACAAGTAGGCAGAAAGGCAGGCAGAGAGAGAGGGGGAAGCAGGCTCCCTGCTGAGCAGAGAGCCCGATACGGGGCTCGATCCCAGGACCCTAAGATCATGACCTGGGCAGAAGGCAGAGGCTTTAACCCACTGAGCCACCCAGACACCCCAAGAAAACATAATTCTTAAAGGGGGAAAATTCAAGTGTACACATGATTTTGATCCTGCACTGGCAGAGAGAAAGAGAGAGACAAGCGATGGATGGGGCTCTTTCTGGGGGGCCGATATTCCCTGTGACCCCTGGCTTCAGCGTGCCCACATTTTGGTTTCTCTGCCCAGACAATGCAGAGGGTCAGGGAACAGCATGGGTGGGTGCTTGAGGCTTGGGCCCAGCATTGCAGCCCCCCACTGGCTGGGGGCGGTGGGGGCGAGAGGTGGGGAGAGGTGCCGCGCCTTGGGACAGAATTAGATCACTGGAGTGAGCAGGGAATGCCGATGTGACCCGAAGCCGGTCTCAGCTCCCGATCTGAGTGCCCGGTCCCCTGAGGTGGTCACTGGGACCCTGAAGCACTGGCTCTGACTGTAAACAGTGGGGACTGGCCGGGGGAATGGAACCATTCACTGGAGAGAAAAATCCCAGGGGACTGCTTGGGGTGGCATTTGAGTGGGATGGGAGGATCTAAACCTGGGCTTTGGGGTCACTTTACCCCATCTTCAGATAAGGCCAGTAGGCATGAACGGCCACGTCCCTAGCAGCCTGGAGGCGTGAGAGTTCAGAGGTCTCACCACTTAATTACCCAGAGGGCTCTCAAGTCAGATGGACCCGGTTCCACCTCCTTCCTGTTGAGTCATCTTGGGGAGGTTATTTACCCTTGTAACCCTTACCCTTACAATATAAGGTCACAACCGTCTCCCGGTTATGGTGACATGATGGAATACCACGCCGGGCCCTGGGTCTGCCACACGTGTGCTCCTGAGCTCGCCAGCCTGACGGACTCCCTGGTTCCTCTCATAGCCCGGGAGGCTCCCCTGAGGCCCCTTCCACATTGTTCCATCTGCCTCCTTCACAGCTCTGAGTTCTTGGTGGGGAGGAGGGGGGTTTCTCCTAATGGCTCCCCATTCTGATTTCCCGCTTCTGCAGGGTTCTCGCGCCCCTCTGCCCCTCCCCTGCTGTGATTGTCCTCCTGTTACTCACCACCCCCGCCCCTTTATTCACTAGGAAAAGTGTCATCAACCAAGATGCTTGTGTCTCCTGCGGATTTGGGCCTCGCTGGGGCTGATGAAAGACGGTTTACGGCGCAGACCAGAGGACAACCTAGAACTGGGGGTTAGGTATCCAGTGTCTAGTGGCCTCCCCCGTTCCATGGGCCACCCCCCAGGCGCCTGCATTAGTTAGCTATTGCTACATAGCACATCATCCTGAAATGTCGTGGCCGCAGTTCTGCGCCTTAGCAGGTGAGGATCAATGATGTGGTTCTGGTTTCAGCCGGATTCTCACGGACCTCGAGTTAGCTGTGGGTCGTTTTGCTGATCTCGGCTGAGCTCTCACACGTCTGGCGGCTGAGCGGGGACACGTAGGCTCTGTTTCATGTGGTCTCTCAGCCTGTGGCAGATTGCACCAGGCTCGTGCACCCAGTAGTGAGTGGAAAGCATGCAAGGTCTCTGCGATCATGACAGGCACTGTGTCACTCTTGCTGCCTTCTGCAGGTCGACACCAGCCACGGGACTGGTCCAGATTCAAGAGCAGGGGAAAAGGACTCTCCTTTTGGAGGAGGGGAGTTGCAAAGTCGTATTGCAAAGGGTGTGCATCTGGGCAAGAGTGTTGTGTTGGTGTGTCAGTGTGTCGTACATAACCCAACCCACCGCCGCTTCCCTCAAAGTCTCGTCCGCTGTCTTATGGGTGGATCTTTGGTCTCTTGTGGGGAGCCACGGACTAGCTGGAGTGAGTCAACCAAACCAGGCTCGGACTTGCGTCCCCTGGACACCCACAAAGGGTTAAGAGCCCTGCAGGTGGACAGGCTGAGTAACGCTTGAGAAAGAGCTTGAGCAATGGGTCCTGAAACTCGCTTGTACGTGACTGCTCATGTAAACGTAATTGGCACAATGCAACTAGGCCTAGCCATAAATCTGTTGTGAGTCTGTGATGTTTTTGCTGGTCTACAAACTACATCCACGTTCTTCTGAAGTATGTGCACCTGGTATAAACAACCTATCCACTAGCTAGAGAGTCCGCCTTGAACGCCTGGGACAGAGATAGTGGGGAAGCTTGAAGAGTTTCCCATGCATGCAGAATAAGCGCTTCCTTATCATTGTTTCACTCATACTATCTAGTACTGTAGAACTTTGAATAAAGTGGCACTGCTTGGACATCGCCCACTGTGTCCCTCCTGTTCCCATCTCTTTACATCTCTACTATTTCCCCATCCCCTTACCCTCGGAGCCCTGGACGAGTTGCCGCGCAGCGCGCGACAGTTTCTCCTTCTGGAATGTCTAGATCTCTTTCCAAATATTCTCTTCTCCCAGTTCTAGTGTGCCCAACTCTTCTTCCTACCTGAAGAAGACTCCAAAGTCTCCTGCCTTTCTTATGCAGAATGTTTTCATTTCTTTGTTGACATCTTTTTCCTTCTCAGTCACATCCACACCAAAAATGGTCCCAAGTGTATTGATTAAAGTAAACCAGTGGTTCTCAGCCTGCCTGGGCATCAGACTCACTGGCAAAGCTCTTAAGAATGACTGATGCCTGGATGTGAGGGTGACATCTGTCACTCCACTGATCGCCATGGTTGATCAGGGACTGGTCAGGTGGATGTCCCCTTTTTCTGTCATGGCTCCTTGTGTATCCCTTCCGGAAGCTGCTTGCTTGGTCCAAGAGGATGACCTTCCCCAGTAGAGGAGGATTGTTTTTTGGTCACGGGTATATGAGTAACTGATGCTCCCCAGCTAGAAACTCCAAACAAGCTCTCAGGGTCCACTTTTAGGAAAATGTAGGGCAGTCAAGACTCCAGATGCCTCCAAATAATGTGTTTCATGTGACAGCCTACCCTTCTTTAAAAAAAAAAAAACCCCAAAATGAGTGATGCTTGAGTTCCACTCACAGGACTGGGGGTAGGTTTTGGATATTGTGAGTCTTTATTCTTTTTAAATTTTAAGTAGGTTCCATACCCATTGTGGAACTTGAACTCACAACCCTGAGATCAAGAGTCAAGTGCTTTACCGACGAGCCAGCCAGGCACCCCTGGATGTTGGTATTTTTAAAAAGGCTTCCAGGTAGTGCTAATACATAATGAGGGTAGAAAACCAACAAAAATACCATGTATCTCTGAGATAAATTTTGCTCCTTCCTTAAAATGTCGACATTTTAGAAGCTATTTCTTTTTTTTAAAGATTTTATTTATTTATTTATTTATTTATTTATTTATTTATTTATTTATTTATTTATCAGAGAGAGAAAGAGAGAGAGAGAGAGTGAGCGCACAAGCAATGGGAGGGGCAGTGGCCGAGGGAGAAGCAGGCTGCCTGCTGAACAAGGAGCCCAATGTGGGACTCGATCCCAGGACCCTGGTATCACGACCTGAGATGAAAGCAGATGCTTAACCAGCTGAGACACGGGCGTCCCAAGAAGCTGTTTGTTTGTTTGTTAGTTTAATGAGCGGATTCCCCCTTTGTATTACATTTGTAAAGTACCCAGTGCATTGCACACACTCACTAAATACAAGCTAATATCGCTGTGACTGTTGCCATCACGGGCACCATAGTGAGCTGGTAAGGAATGTGGGCTCTAAGTGTGAGCACGTCACTTCTCTGCCTCAGTTTTCCTATTTGTAAAATGAGGATGATTAAAATTCCTACTTCATAAATACTACCAACTTTGCAGTATGAGGTGGATATTGCTTAATATGTCTTAATGATTGTACTTAGACACAACGTAAGTGTTCAATAAATGGCAGATAGTATGTAATTATCATTAGATTTATTCAGCATCCCATAGTTTACTAAGCTCACCCTCAGTTTACTTTCTCTTTGACCCAGTGTCCAAATCAAATGTGATGACAATGGATAGTGAGAGATAGTAGTGCAATAACACTAGAGCATACTCGTATTGGACAAAGGCAAAGACAGACTTTTCCATTGCTTGGAGGAGCGCTCAGCTCTGCCAACTCCAGATTATTAAAAGCATTAAGAAAATTCTCTGGCATACTTGGGTATCTTTTTTCTTTTCCAAGCCGAGTTTTCTTCAGCCCAAACATTCATTTTAATGGAGGCAGGCTCAGATTTGTGCAATTACTTGAGTAGAGCATAATTGGCACATTTAGCTCAATTTGGATGTCCTGGAGATAACAGATGTGAGCAGGGATGTGAAAATCTGGCAGCAGTCTGGGTGTGATGGAGGGGGTAGACAGCACAGTGAGGGGCATGGGTAGGACAGAGGATGTCTTGGAGTCAGAGTCAGGGGGACCCTTTGATATCTAGACCCACATACAAGGAAATAGAATTCTAGAAGAATCAAGAATATCCAAAGTTACATGACTGGTGACTGGTAGAGCTCAGACCACGGAGCACCTTGAGGATTTTAACTGTCATTGTGTCCCTCCTTGTGCTGGGCTTGTGTTGGGTCTTTATCTTTACTACTTAGATATATCTCCTAACTCCAAGAAGTAGGGATCACAGGCTCCTTTTTGCAGTTATGAGAATGGAGTCTTCAAGAAGTTGTGATATCATGGCAACTAAGGAGTTAGGTCACAGCACAAACTGTGACACCACAAGAACAGTTTAAGGCATTGGAATGACATTAAAAAAAAAAAAAAACCTCCCATAGAATTTTTATTCACTTTGAAACAGATTGTTCACCTGTTGCCAAATGCCCAAAGAGGTTATCTCCATGGGATGGTTTTAGGAAGACCCTAAGTAAAAAAAAAAAACAAAAAAAACACAACAAAACCAAAACCAAACCAAAACAAAACACCACAAACTTTCCAAAAATTAAAATCAGAAAACCCAAGTCTCACTTCAGTTTCCTGTCATCTTAGTCATGAATATGTGAAAAAGAAATTAGAGCTCAATGAAACAATGCAGTATGGTGGAATGATCTCATATTTTACATAAACGATTTGGGTTAAAACTTGACCCACCACGAAAAGCTGACAGCCTTCCCGTTGAGATCAGGGACACGACAAGGATGCCCACTCTCACCACTCTTGTTCAACATAGTGCTAGAAGTCCTAGCGACAGCAATCAGACAACAAAAAGAAATAAAAGGTATTCAAATTGGCAATGAAGAAGTCAAACTTTCTCTCTTCACAGACGACATGTTACTCTGTATGGAAAACCCAAAAGACTCCACCCCCAAACTACTAGAACTCATACAGCAATTCAGCAATGTGGCAGGATACAAAATCAATGCACAGAAATCAGT
>CM053606.1:127829854-127842185 GCA_028646535.1 Procyon lotor | reverse complement strand
TTAAAGTTATTTTTATTCCTTAAGATCTATCCCACTAGGGAAACATAGTCAAACTGTAGTCAAATTACTGTTTTAAAATTACTTGGATTAATTCCTCTCAGTATTTATGCTGTCAGATCAATACAGAAGTGAAGTTCATTTCTTTCATTTGCTTTTAATTTTTAGGAATTGCTTTCTTTTCATTTTGATTTAAGATTATTTTTTGCATAATGAATTGGTGTGGTTCTGATGTCAAATCTATACTCTAAGTCACACTGAGAGAATTTCTAGCTCTTGTTCTTGTCCACTCCACTTTGGTCCCTCTCTTCCCTGACAGTAACTATTTTTTTAAGTTTTTAAAAACATTTTTACAAGTAATCTCTACACCCCAGGTGGGACTCAAACTCATGACCCTGACTGAGATCCAGAGTCCCATGCTCTTCTGATTGAGCCAGCCCAGTGTACCCCTAGGTTATGATAACTATTAAACAAATACGGTTCATTCCTCTATTTTCTAAAGTACAGATGGTTCCAGACTTATGATGATTCAACTTAATGAATTTTCAACCTGACAATGCTGCAAAAGTGATGCACATTCAGTAGACACTGTCCTTCAAATTTTGAATTTGGGTTTTTTTTTCCTGATTTGCAGTTCGATCCTCTTGTGATGCGGGGCAGGGGAAGTCACAGCTCCTAGTCATCCGGGAGATCATGAAGGTAAACACCAGTGTACTCCCAACCATTCTGTAAGCTTTCAATCCTTCTGTTTTTCATTTTCACTACAATAGCCAATAAATTACATGAGATATTAGCACTTGATTATTAAATAGGCTTTGTGTGAGATGATTTTGCCCGGCTTATAGGCTAATGTCAGTGTTCTGAGTGTGTTTAAGGTTGGTTGGGCTAAGCTATGATGTTCAGTGGATTATGTATTATTATGTATGGGTAATGTATTAAATACATTTTCCACTTAAAATATTTTCAATTTATGATGGGTTTATCAGGACATAACCACATCATAGAGCAAGGGAGATCTGTATAAACAAATGCCCACATGTATGTTTTTATATGTGTACATAGTTTACACACAAATATATATATTTGTATCTTCTTAGACAGTAGATGAATAGTAGCATACTATATACACTTTTTAAAAATGTTGCTTCTTTCACTTACAGTATGCTAGAGCTTGCACCATATGATTCCCGTAGAAATCATCCCCATTCCTTTTAACAACTGCAACTGTTCTTTCGTTGAATGGATATACCACATTTTGTTCAACCAGAACCTTTGTTGGTTGACATTTTGGTTGCTTTCAGGTTTTAGTAATAACTAGTGCTTCAATGAATAACCTTGTACATCTATCTTTGGAAAACTTTTTCAGTGTCTCCATGGGATAATTCCTAGAAGTGAGATTTCTAAGACAAAGGGTAAGTATAATTTTGCTAATATCACCAAATTGCCATCCATGGGGTTGTATCATTTTGCATTCCCGCTAGCAATGTATGAGAGTAACTGTTTCCCCATAGCCTCTCTAACAGGACTTGTATTTGAGTTTTTGTTAATCAGATAAGTAATATTTTTAATTTATAATTTTCTCATTTTTAATAAGATACAGTGTTTTTTTCTTCATATGTTTTAGGGCCATTTGCATTCCTTTTGTTATGAACTGCTGTTCATATTGCTTGCTTGTTCCTCTACTTTTTGGGGGTCTTTTTTGTGTCTATTTTTAGCAGGTCCTATACATTAAATGTATCAACTCTCTCTCCATTATCGTTGCATATGTTTTTTTCCTAATTTATCATTTCTTTTTAATTTGCTCTAGGTGTTCATGTCCATGCAAAATTTTTAAATAAATTAATATTATTAAGTTTCTCAATGTTTTCATTGTAAGGAACAGATGGAGTTAGGAAAGTTTTTCCATTTCCTGGTCATATAGGAATTCACTTTCTAGTACTTGTATGGTTTCCTTAAAATTTTTTTTAAAGAAAGTTCTGATCTACTTGACATGTATTTAGTATGTGGTATGAGGAATGGATCTTTGCCATATTCATGCAGGTTTTTGATCAGAAGTGGGTAGCAGCCACCAGGCAGAGACTCAGCTATTTGATTCGGACCTGGCAGGTGGTTATTCTGAGTTGTTGATACAGTCTTTTCCACTCAGGAAATTCTGTGGTTCAGAGTCAGAACCCACAAAACTTCTGTGGTTAAGAGCCAAACTCACCAGCATCTGCAGTTAAGAGAGCGAAAGTTCCTCAAAATTGTCTACCACAAACTAGAGATGTTAAAAGTAATTTGTAGGGTATTGAGCACAAACAGAGGTGGAAAGAGGCTCCAAGAATCCAATCTGCCTGTAAGCAAAAGAGCTTCTATACTTCAGATGCCAGTAGTCAGGCAGAGGGCAAAGCTGACAGGACTTTATGAATTGACAAGCCTGGCCTGTATTCCAGGTAAAGGAGGACCATTTTACTTTCAGGGAGGACCATTCTACCTTCAGGGAGGACCATCTACCTCCAGCCAAGCTGACCAGAGGGCTGCTTCCAGACAAGACCACCATTTTCTTTTTTCTAAGAAGCCGGTTTGGATGCTCCGGGGAGGAGGATCATGTGATTCAAGGGAGGCATAGAAAAAACAAGGCTGGACATGAGCTGATTATTGCTGAAGCTGGGGAGTGGTACCTGGGGTTCATAACATTATTCTCTCTACTTCTGTCTATGTTTGACATTTTCAATTACAAAATGTTAAGATGAGAACATTCAAGTCACACACACACACTCACACACATGGCCAGGATGAAGCCTTTGCTCTCTGACTATGGACTACAGACACTCCTGTGGGCCTTCTGCAACCATCTGTGAATCAAAATAATCACTAGCAGGAAGGTGATCCTAGATGTGATTTCATTAGTTTAAATCTCTGCAGAAAAGTCTTTATCAACTTACATTTTAATGCTATATCCTTTGCTTTTATTAATGGTGGATATAAAAAATGTCTTCATAGAGAATGTTTCTGTATCATCTATACAATCAATGCAAAGAGATCATACATTGTTGGAGCTACACCCTAAAGCTGGGGGTTTGGTCTGATTCTGGTACATTTTTTTCCCCACATGAATCCTGTGTAGACAATACTGGGTACTTTCTACCAGGAGTCATATGGTGACCAGTTTATGGTCACAAATCTTTGTGATTTACCTATACTTAGTATTTCAGTAGGGTTGGCAAAATTGTACTATCTGAATTCTATCACTCACTTCATTTATTTATTGAAAGACATCTATAAGAGAAACTTTTCCCTGTGACCCTAGCATTCTTCTCTGCACAGCATGGCAGGCATGACTTAAGTTTGGAAACACTAAAGAAAGTGACCACCAGTTGTTACCACCTCAGGAGGATCTTAATGAGCCCGGGAGGCTTCTGAAATGGAGAGCTTTGAATTTGGATAGAGTACTCTGGATGAATTGATATAAACATGTCCTGGACAGAATATAGGAGCCTATGAATAAATAGGCCTGGTTTAACATTGCCTACTTAAATATCAGAGAGTTTGCCAAAAGCAACAATTCTAGTTGTGGTATAAATTCCCCAGAGCTGCTCTTTAGGTCGTTAGAAAACAGAGTTGGTCGTATACTCCAGCCTCTTCCTGTTAGCGGTGGAAAAGCCACTGCGAGGCCAAGTGGTAAGAGAAAGGGAGTGGCCGTGGTGTCCAGAGTAGAGCTGTAACTAGGACATTCTTGTAAATCAGAAACAGTGTCCACAGTGGCAAAGATCTCGAGTTACCACATGCAAGTTCAAATCCTAGCTGGGTCATCTACCAGCTATGCGCCCTGGAGCAAGATATTCGACTCCTCTGAGCTTCCATTTCCTCAGTTGTCAATGGGGCTCGGAGACGGTGATCTACTTCTCAGACTTCTGTACATTTAGAGATTACATAAGCCAAGCACTTTGCCGGTGCCTGGCACAGAATAGATGATTCTCTACATAGAGATAATCAAAGTAGCTGTTTATTTCTCAGAGTAAATAGTTAAACAAGAATCGGGACTCATCCTTAAATCTAGTAGATGAACATGTTTAAATTCAGCAGATGAGGGCAAAATAACTTGTAGACTAATCAGCTGGGTTACATTTGAAAATCATGCCAAGTTCCTCAAGGGGAGAATTGTAGACTCCACAAAAGATGAAGATGTTGCTATGGGGTTGTAGATTCGGGGCAACTCTCTAGTCAGCTACCAGTAGAAACCAAGTTCCCACCATACTTCCGGAAATCGTTTGGTGAGAAATGCAATGTCCAAATCGTGTCCACTCTGATGTCTCATGATTCACTCACGCTTTCTCACCGATGTTTGCTGCCACTTAGCTATTTTTTTTTTTTTTTTTGTAGATTAGCTTTAAAATAGAAACTTACGTGAAGATTTGAGCTTAACTTTCTGTGACTTCCTTTGTATTTGGTTTGGTGGGGTAAAGACACCAGATTTTAATTTTAGTTGTCTAGCAGCCTTTGATACCACGAGATAAGGTGACTAGCCTCCTAGTTACTTAGGTTTGTGACAGATGAGGTTAATTGCTCTTGGTTTCTGGCCTGAGTGTGTTGGCGGGAGCAGATGCTTAAGGCAGGTGGAGTAGAGTTGAAAACCTCCTTAGAAAAGCCATTAATGGAAGGTGTTGGGACTCTCCTCTTTCTACCTTCAATATACACTTAAATATTGTGGCGCCATTTTTAGGCAGGGTTTGGAGCGCTCTACAAAGACCCCTAATGCACCTTCGCGTTTCACCCCCTTGAGTGGGCCGCTGCAGTGATGAGCACAGAGTCAGGGGTGTGGTATCAAGGGTCTAGTCTAAGATTTCCAAATTCATGCTGGTGATGCATACAGAAGTCAAAGAATAGCATTCGAATTGGGATTCAGATCCCCACTTGCCTGTTTCCAAAGTCTGTGGCCTTGAACACTCTGCCTTAAAGAACAGTACACTAATTTATCATGGAGCTGGTTAAAGATGGGGAGAAATAAGCTCTTACTGCCTGTGTCAGGCTTGGGAAATGTGCTGCTGGCAATGTGACCCCAGGACGGGCTCCCTGGTAATTCTTCCCACATTCCTTTGCTTCATGGCCAAAAAAAGGAAAGGACCAACGAGCTTTGTATTCCAAAGAGAGAAGAAAAGTAATTTTCATAGCCCAAGGTCCCTGTAGACTCACGTTAAGTCCCAGAACGAAGGTCCCCAAGTCAGCGTGGCTGTATTAGGAGCCACACATGATAGCCTAGTAATGGAGAGAATATTCATTCAGTCACTGAAGGGAGGGTACCTTTGAGAAAGCCACTGAATCAGGGGTAATTCAGTTATCTGCTGAGGGTAAGAGGGGCCTGGCATTCCGTATAACCTTGAGCAATATTGGTCACTAGGCTTTGCTTGTCTGAGCTGAGCTATAGTAAAGCTAACCACTTCCTGAGTAGTTCTGGGAGAGGGGGACCTTCCTCCAGAGCAGCTGAAAGATAGAGACTGAATGCGACTGAATCCGAGCCAGCCCAGTGATGGCTGTGCTCCGCGACGAGGGGGGTCAGGAGGGAGCCTGAGGGGCCATCAGCGGGGAGAAGATTGGGGTGGAAAATGCTCTCTGAGACCAAGTGGTCGGTGTCACTCTTAATGGGAACGAGCCCTGGGCAGGTTGCTCAGTGGGGCCAGGATTCCCGGTGACGTAATTCTCTGGAAATGGGGTGTGGGATGGACAGCTGATGGGAGCTGAATTGGGGTGCAAGGGCTGCTGTTTCGGCTGTGGATCTGTGAGCTGATTCGGCTCCCTGGTGAACTTGAACCTGTCTGAGTGCTGTACCTTGTGAGTGAGTAGAGCTGAGCAGAGATGTGGTCTGGAAGCAGGAACTGTTAGCTGAGGGTAGCTGTTAACCCCTTGGATTTTTTCTTCTATTCTTACCTGGATTTAAACTGTAGAGCATCTATTTTTACCTTCTTTGTTCCTCAATTTTTTTATTTGTACAGTAATAATAATAGCCACCTCAGGGTTTTTTGGGAAGCTTAAGTGAGCTAATAGAGAGAGGGAGCAGTTAGAAAAGGGCCTGACTTGCAGACGTGAGACCCATGGGGTTCCACGCAGTGGAACCAAGGACGACTTTCAGAATGATTGCTGGCAGCTTTCACCCAAGACCCATGGATCAGAATGCCTGCGATTCTCTGCAATGGGTGTGAGAACCCCTGCACTAAAAATTTATTATTACTTCTGCTTTTTAAAACTATTTATTTATTTGAGAGGGGGGGGAGGGGCAGAGGGGAGAGGGACAAGCAGACTCTCCTGCTGAGCGCAGAGCCTGCCAGGGACTCGAATCCACCACCCTGAGATCATGACCGTAGCCAAAATCAAGAGTCGGACGCTTAACCGACTGAGCCACCCAGGCGCCTCCAAATTTATTATTTGTATTCAGATAACTCTTTCTGAGATAAAAAAGAATGGTGGGTTTCAGCAGACTTTCTGTCAAGCCCTGTGTTGTTCTCTGTTTCCGGTTTTCTTTTGTATGAAGTGGCGACTTAGGGAAGGAACAGCTACCTCTGTCTCGTAAACCTGTGTGGCTCTAGTCCTGGTTCCAGGCAATTCCCTCTGTTTCTGATGCTGAGGCAGCAGCACTAGGAAGATCCAGGAGCAGGAAAGCCCGTCTGGAGCGGCCTCTGTGAGATGCTGGTCAAGCCATTCGGAGTTCAACCAGGGGCAGGTGGGTGAGCGGGCTCCATTTAAGATGCTCGGCTGAGTCTCCTCCAGGCTTTGCTAGAAGGGTGACCTGGTGCCCTGAGCACTTGCTGATGAGGCCAGGGACTCTCCAGTAGATTCTATCCTTATCTCCTTCCCTCCACGACCTCCCTCTGCACTATGGCATGCTCCTACGCACCCACCTTCCTCAGGAACATCCAGTGAACCATGGATGTCCAATTTCAGTTCCTGTATTTTCTCATAGAGCAACTGGAAAATTCCAGGCTTAAGATAATAGGGTTTTTCCAGCAATTGTCCTGAGTTGTTAGTGAGACTAGGCTTAATGTTATCTTCAGCTGGAAAACCAAAGAGAGGAGAATTTTCTCCTCTTCATCTCTCAAGTTACTAGGTTTACTAGAAAGGCGGCGGAGAGGTCAGACATTTATCGAGTGTTGAACTGGCTAAGCTGAAACCCTGGGAGATGGACCCAAGCGCCCTGTGGGGGAGATAAAAGGGGAGATAAAATAATAAGTAAGACAGATATAGTTAAGTGAAAATAAAATGATTTTAAAAATTCCGAAGTATCTGTGATACTAGAACACAAATAATCTGTTTCGAAGGGACTGGATTGAGGTGACAGAAAATGTTTAGCCTAGGTCTTGAATATTCCTATCAGCCTGGGATTGATTGCAGGGAATATTTCCTTTTTTTGCTGACATACTTATTGAGATAAAGTTCATATGCCATAAAATTTACCATTTAAAGTATAGAATTCAATAGTTCTTAGTATATTCACAGACCCGTGAATCCATCTTGCAAAGAATTTTAGAACATTTTGATCCCCAATGAAAGAAACCCCACATCCTTTAGTTATAACCCTCCAACCTCCTGGCCCCAGGCTCCATTAATGTACTTTCCACCTCTATGAATTTGCCTGTTCTGGACATTCCATGTGAATAGACACATACAGTGTTCAGCCTCATAGGTTTGGCTTCTTTCTCCAGCATAATGTTTTCAGTGTTGATTCACGTTGTCACCCATATCACTACTTCATTCCTTTTTGTGTATGACTAATACTCTACGGTGTGGATGAAGCACTTTTACTGAACCAGTCATCCATTGATGGACATCTGGGTTGTTTTCACTTTTGACTCTTATGAAAAACGGTGCTATGAACATTCATGTACCGGGTTTCCTGCGGGCATACATTTTTATCTTTCTTGGATAGATACCTAAGAGTGAAATTGCGGGGTCATATGGTATCTCTATGTTTAAGTTTTTGAGGAAACATTCATACTTGTTTCCCAAAGTTGCGGTATCATTTTACATTCCCTCCAGAAGTGTATGAGGATTCTGATTTCTCTATTTCCTTTCCAATACTTGCTATGGTCTGCCTTTGTTATTATAGTTACCCTAATGGGTATGAAGTAGTGGCTTTCTGTAATTTTGTTTTCCATTTTGCTGATTAATGATGATGGTAAGCCTCGGTTCATGTGCATATTGGCTATTTGTACACCTTCCTAAAAAAAATGTCTTTTCAAATCCTTTGTCCATTTTTGATTGGGCTTTTATTGTAAGATTTTTTTTTTAGCATATTCTAGATTCAATTCCCTTCTTAACTAAGAGATTTGCTATATTTTCTCCCATTCTGTGAGTTCTTTTCATTTTCTTATTACTATTCTTTGACGCAAAAATTCTTAATTTTCAATAAATTCGATTTGTTTTTTTCTATTGCTATTTGTGTGTTTGACGTCCTATCTAAGAAATCATTGACAAACCCAAGGTCATGAAGATTTACCATTGTTTCCTTCTAAGGCTTTTATAATTTTAGCTCTTACACTTAGTGCTTTGGTCCATCTTGAGTTAGTCTTTCTGACTTGTGTGAAAAAGAGGTCCAACTTCACTTTTTTGCATGTGGGTATCTAGTTGTTTCATTATGGTCAAAAAGATTATTTTCCCTCCCCAGGAAATACTTCCTAAGGACAAAATTTTCAGAGGCAGTCCCAACATTTTGGTGTCCAATGAGTGACCCACCAACAGAGAATGGCGAGTACAGGTTCACTGGGCTGGAGGACATGGAAGCCAGATGCTACGGTCTGAAGAGTGAACCAGATGTGAGCAAAAACTCAAATTGGTGAAATCTGATAAGGGAGATAGAGATAGAGATAGGTCTCAGAAAACTGACCAGGTTATTGTAAATTCTTGGAATTTAAAGAAAATCTGAGGTCAAATACTAAGTTCCATAGACCCAGAAAAAGTGTCTGCAGGAAGATGTGCATATTTGGATCTTCTGGATCCAGTCTGCAGGTACGATATCAAACCAATGGCATCGCTGTCTGAGACAGAACCTGCAGAAATGGATCCTAGATCGTGGGGGAAAATTAATCTCAAGTATGGGCTTTGCTAACGAATATTTACAGACAGATCAAGCACAGGATCCCTAAGCTTGTGTTTCTCACACAAGGGGTCATGTGATCACTTGCATCAGAATTCTGGAGTGCTTTAAAAATGTTCACTCCTGGGATGCCTCCCAGACTTACTGAACTAGGATTTCATGGTGTAAAGCCCAGTTTTAATAAACTCTCCAGGTTTAGAAAGCTCTAAAAGACCTTTGTCCACTGTATGGCTTATGGTGAGGATATTTACTAACCATTCCATTCATAGGATTCATCAGCCATTTCCTGACATGGTAAGTAGAGCCTGATTACGGACCCTGCCTGTTGGGTCTTGCCAGGAGCAAAGGGCTACAGGTGGAGTTAAAGTATTCTTGGAAGAGACAACTGCAAACTGGGTCCACGTCTGTCCAAGTAGTGAGGGGAAATACCCAACCTCTGTTAGCCTCAAACTGTCTTTTTTGAATATTTTAAGGATGAGCACAGGTGGCTGTCAATGAAGTTTTGCACGATGTATGATCTAGTGTTTCTTTCTTTTTTTTTTTTTTTAAAGATTTTGTTTTATTTATTTGACAGAGGGAGAGAGAGAGATCACAAGTAGGCAGAGAGAGGCAGGCAGAGAGAGAGGGGGAAGCAGGCTCCCCGATGAGCAGAGAGCCCGATGCGGGGCTCAATCCTAGGTCCCTGAGATCATGACCTGAGCTGAAGAAGGCAGAGGCTTTAACCCACTGAGCCACTCAGGTGCCCCTATGATCTAGTGTTTCTTACTTGGTATTAGTGATTTATTTGAGCTGAGTCTTAAATCATTTAATAGTTTCTTGAAGTGTTCTGCTTTGGAAAATTGCCCTGGTCCACCGCCACTGTAAACAACAGTAGTAACAACACAAAAACTCAAACAAACCCAGAGACAAATATCTGAGCTATATGAAAGAGACCTGTGCTGCTTCAGTTTATCAGAAAATGGACACTGTCCTGGCCAATGAAAGTAACCAGGGAGAATCTTGATTCTGCCTAAAACATTCATGAGCAGAAAATTAATTTCACCTCGTTTCACTAAAAACATCTGAAGCAAAGGGCATAAAATATTGGTTTTGGGGGTGCGAAATCCTTTACTTGTTTGGGTTCCTGTGAGCCTGCACGTAATCCTGACTGTTTGGAATTATTGAACTAAGCAACTGAAGTGAGTTCGATTCTAAAAAGTATTTACTGAGTGCCCATGGAAGACAAAGTCTGTGCCATCATCCAGTAACCAAGAGCGAGACAGATATTAAGTAACTAAAAATGTTCTTGTACACTTCTGTTTGGTGAGGCTTGTGTGTTGGTAAACTCATGATAAAATACTCTCAAAATGCATGCTATGTAACACAGAAAGTAGATGTTAAAATGCAAGCGCATGAAAGATGGAAAAACTTAGCATTCATGATTTCATTTACTTTGAGGTGTCAAGAATAAAAATATTAGAAATGTAACATACTTAGAATTTTAAGAGTAATTCCAAGTTTTCATGGAGTTTTTATCTGGGAAGTGATCCTAACTTTATTCCTCGCTAACTCACATTGTCAATAAATTAGAATATTACTGATGCATTTTCTAGGGCTAACATCACAGGAACATTAAAACATTAGACAAAAGTGTTAAAATGTTTTAAACACCATGAATCAGAAGTATCTGCCCAAATCTTTTTACTTCTTCATTTATTTCTTTTATATAAATCATTTATACCTCCTTTGCTCTGATAAAGGGAATCAGTAACTTACCAATTAAATTTTCCTTATTCCCATTATTACTGAGTCAATATTAAACTATTGAACTAGCAATGTTTCATTTTTGCATGAAAAATGAGTTCCTAAGATGCAATGGTGTTCATCCTGAAACACAAGGCAGATCATATAGTATGATAAGATCCAGACGATTTTATAAATTATAAATATGTATAATTTATGGTGATGAAACACACAGCTCTCAGAACCATGCTAACTCATTATCCTGGAAAGCAGAGGAAAAGCCTTTATAATTTAGAGATGTGATCACCTGCTGATTTTTCTAAAGCTAGAAGCTGGACGTAGCATAAAATGTACAGGGAAGCCCAATTTAGGATCTTGACTAGCTTCCATTAGGCAAGGTGTTATACAGGGGCCTTTCTTCCTATGGATTTTCTTTTCTTTTTAAAATTTATTTATTTGACAGAGAGAGACACAGGGAGAGAGGGAACAAAGCAGGGGGAGTGGGAGACGGAGAAGTAGGCTTCCCATCGAGCAGGGAGCCCACTGTGGGGCTCGATCCCAGGACCCTGGGATCCTGACCTGAGCTGAAGACAGACGCTTAACAACTGAGCCACCCAGGTGCCCCTGTATGGATTTTCTTATTACTCACACAGAACTAGAAGGACAATAACTTGGCGGATTCTATAGTTGCGGTGAGTAGGTTGGACTTTGAATCAGACCTACCAGGACTGGAGTCCTAATTCTCTAATCACAGGCTGCGTGACTTGGGCAAAAGGTAAACCTTTTGTTTTCTCTCTATAAGGTGGAATCTATTTGTGAACATGTTGTGAAGATTAAGTGAGAAAGCATATTTTTAAACTGATAAACCTATTACTTAGTCATCAGAAAGGATGAATACCCACCATTTGCACTGACATGGGTGGAACTGGAGGGGATTATGCTGAGTGAAATATGTCAAGCAGAGAAAGACAGTTATCATACAGTTTCACTTAAATGTGGAACATGAGGAATAGCATGGAGGACATTAGGAGAGGGAAGGGAAAATGAAAGGGGGGAAGTCAGTGGAGGAGATGAACCATGAGACACTCTGGACTCCGGCAAACAAATAGAGGGTTTCAGAGAGGAGGCGGTGAGGGGTTAGGTGAGCCTGGTGATGAGTATTGAGGAGGGCACTTATTGCATGGAGCACTGGGTGTTGTGTGCAAATGATGAATCATGGAACACTACAACAGGAACTAATGAAGTATTGTATGGTGACTAACATAATAAAAAATAAACTGATAAACCAATATGCCATGAGCATAGTTGTATATTATCGCCGAGAAAGGATGACTAAAAGTAATATATATATATTTTTTTTAAAAAAACAAAGGGGCATCTGAGTGGTTTAATTGGTAAAGCATCTGCCTTCGACTCAGGTCATGATCTCAGCCTCCTGGGATCAAGTGCATCCCCCCATTGTGCTCCTTGCTCACTGGGGAGTCTGCTTCTTCCCCCTGTCTCCCGACCCCTGCTCCTGTGTGTGCAAGCTCTTTCTCTCTCTCAAAT